>NW_006494865.1:623507-731184 GCF_000471905.2 Amborella trichopoda
ATATATATGTATATGTATATATATATATATATCTACATATGTATATATACATATACACATATATATACATATATATGTATACATATATATACATATATATGTATATGTATATACATATATACATATATATATATGTATGCATATGTACATATGTATATACATTTATACATATGTACATATATATATGTACGGACGATGAAAGCACGTCGCCGTCCTTGTTCTCTCTCTTTTCGTAATCTTCTGTCATGGACAGCAGAAGTACATCGCCGCCCATGTTTCTTCTCCCTTCTCATTCCCCTGTCATGGACGGTGATGAATCTCCTACCCCCTCACTAACTTTACCCACTTTTAACTATTTTTTTAACCCTAACAAATATAAAAAGACATGTGATGAACTAAGCATAGCAAGTAAGGTCCATCATACAGACGTCAAAATGATGAAAACAAATTTAATGCATCAAGACTGGATCTTCAACAAATTAGATTTAACCTCTCACCTTCAGGACTCTTTTTGATTTCGAGGGATCTTTTTTTCATCGTCCTCGCCCTGAAGGACTCTTCTTAATTTGAGGATTTATTTAGCGTCAAAACGCCATCTTCTAGTGAATTTTTGAGGCATGCTTGAATTTGATTGTTTATGGCCCCACTCTTACATGAACGTTTTCCAAATATATAAGATGATTGCACATAAAAGTACATGGGAATAGTATGCGACCTACCCTTTTCGATATTTCACTCATTACTTTGTCCAGTTGTGTTGTGAGAACTCAGCACCTGTTGAATATTCGCAATAAACCATCAGCGCTACACATGGAGGCGAGGGTATTTCAAGCAATGTATGCCCTACCACTATCCCTAGTGGAGTTCTACCCAAGCCAGGATATGTCATCCCAAGTGGACTTGTACCAAGCCGTTGCACCAAAACTATGACTTCCCTAATGGAGTCAGGAGCTGTCCCTCATCCCCCACTAGGAGTCATACCCATACTGTGGCCCATCATCCCTATTGAAGTTAGGGTCACTCTCACTTCCTCAATCCTCAGTGGGTCAACTTCGCACTAAGCTACCTTACCCCTAGGGAGTCGGGTTACCTGTTATAGAGACTCATCTTTCATCTAGAGAGTATGCTTACCCCCTTTAAAACCACAGCAAAGGTCCACCATTTCCATTTGAGCCCTCAGTTTGTGAATAGTCTTAGCCATTTTATCCCCAAGGAGTCGGATTACCATCCATAGACTAATTCTCTATGAAGCTCCACCTACATGACGACCTACACCACGATCCATACTACATGACCCTAAACTGCTCAGCCTCAGTCCATGCTGCATGACCCTAAAACGCACAGCCTATGGTCTAGATGCACGAACCTAAACTCCATGGTCCAAACTCTATGACTTTAAACTGTAATTGCAGTGAATACTGCATGACCCTAAACTGCTCAGCCTCAGTCCATGCTGCACGATCAAAAACTGCACAGCTTGTGGTCTATATGCACGACCCTAAACTCTATGGTCCAAACTATATGACCTTAAACTGTAGTTGCAGTCGATACTGCATGACCCTAAACTTCTCCACCTCTGTCCATGCTGCACAATCCTAAACGGCACAGCTTATGGTCTCGATGCATGACCCTAAACTCCATGGTCCAAACTATATGACCTTAAACTGTAGCTACAGTCCATACTGCATGACCATAAACTACCCAGCCTCAATCTTAGTTGTACGACTTTAAACAACATAAAAGTTGTATGACCTTAAACCATAGTACATGTCTTAGTCGCATGACTATAAAAGGCTCAGCACCATGGTCCGAACTATATGACCTTAAATTGTAGCGGAGGTCTAGTTGCACGACCTTAAATCGCGTGGTCCTAGTTTTATGACTTTAAACTACATAACCACGGTCCAGCTGTATGACCTTAAACCATAGTACACATCCCAGCTGCATGACGATAAAAGGATCAGCACCATGGTCCGAACTATATGACCTTAAACTATAGCGGAAGTCTTGTTGCACGATCTTAAACTGCATGGTCCTAGTTGTACGACTTTAAACTACATAACCACAGTCCAGCTGTTTGACCTTAAACCATAGTATACGTCCTAGCCGCATGACAATGAAAGCCTTAGCACCATGGTCCGATCTATATGACCTTAAACTATAGCAGAGGTCTAGTTGCATGACCTTAAATTGCATGGTCCTAGTTGTATGACTTTAAACTGCATAAACACGGTCCAACTGTATGATCATAAACCATATTACATGTCCTGGCCGAATGAAGATAAACTGTTTCACTCAGGTCCCCAAGGCATGACCTTGTCCCCACATACCCGCACACACCTTTTTGTCCACTTTCACGCACGCCTTCTGTAAACTACTTGTTCAGGTGCCCGCACCACCTTCATTACCTCCCCAGTGAGTTCATTCCTTTCATCATCCTACATCATTCCCCAGTGAGTCTCACCCATGCTCAAAAAACGGCGAACCATTCCGCCATCCATACTCATTGTAATATAGTGGGTCACTATCATCCACTCACATTTCATACGTCATCCATCTCTCGCAGGTAGCCTCGAGCCATCTCCCCAAGTGAGCAAAACCACCACCATACTCGCTCCATGGAATTCATAGACTATCATGCATCACCATTACTGTCCAGCTGTATGACCTTAAACCATAGTACAGGTTCAAGTTGCATGACGTTAAACTGTTTCGCACAAGTGCCAGAGGCATGACCTTAAACATGTCCTCAGAAATAAATAAATAAATAAATAAAATAAAATAGAATAAAGGAATAACGGGCATAGTGTATACCTGAATAAGGGAACACTATGAGTTGAAATGACGGATGGGCATGGTCATGAAATCATGAGTAAAAGAGTTCCGTGCATAAAAACTGGGCACGGTGAAAACCCAAAAGGGAATCATGAGCAAAAATGGACAAAAAGGGTGGACATGGTCGAAATGCCATGAATAAAAGAACCCCAAATAAAAAAACATTGTGAAAACCGTCTCCACGATGCGCTTCCCAAGTTTAAGAGAAAATCTGTAAAGGATGCTTGAACCAATAAACGGATTAATGCAGCACACATCTCAACAGGTAGCTTCAACCCTCACTCAAAGGAAGAAAATCCCTAATGGAAGAACGGGTCAGTCAGAATTTAGATTGGCAATAGGGGTGATTGTCCTAGCTACAAAATAGTGGGTAGGGGTGGTTGTACCCAGAGTTGGTTACCTCAACAAACAGAGGTACCCTACTCGCCAAAGAATGACTAAATCGTAAAGAAAATGGTGCTTACGTAAGGCCCTTCAGCACACCATTCATCCTTGAAACGTGGGCCAACACCAGAGGATGCAAGTAAACCCAAACCAAATGGGAACAATGTCGTTTGACGTGGGACTAAATTGCTAGATGGGCCTGATTCTGACTAATGAGGTCTGTGCAAAATCCTCAAATTCAGAATCACAAACAGTCCACATGAGGGTGAGGACTTCGACAAGATCCTCAAAAAATTCTCTTCTACCCCTAAAGACTCCACGGATGAACCGGCGAACAATGCATCCCTACGTCTAAGCAGCCAAGTTACACCATTACGTGAATCTCTTAGGCATTCACGTGGAGTGGTGGCTAGGAAGGAAAAAGTAAAAGTCGAAGGAAACTATCGAATGATTTTCCTTCTCTCTTCCCTTGAAGAAAAACAATCGATGGGGCAAGTTGTTTGAACGTATTTTTCATCACCTTGGTCTCTGGTAGGAAGCAGGTCAATAGCCTATAAAATAGTGAAAATTCCTGACAGTATTAGAATGGCACCAGAATTGGTCAAGATCGTCATCAGCACTCCAAAAGATCACCTGCCAAGTTTCATCTCATTCCAACATGTCTAAGGAACTGAACACAAAGGAACCATTTTAAGAAAATAATGGCCTCGAGCACCTCGAAACAAACCCTACAACTGGAACTACATTTTTAGTGTCTCAAATCACTTTGGGACCACCGCCATTAGACTTGAGACAATCGAAAACCCCTATGGGCCAAGTTTTGGCTTAATCAAACAATCCAAAACAAAGATATGAGCAAAACATTGAAACAAAAGGGGCCGCACACTATTCCCTTGTGGCCTCACTACACCAAAACACCATTTAAAGTGGTTGTTTTTACAAGCATGGGCAGCTACTTTCGGAGCCCATAACTAACTCGTTCCAAGTTGGATCGCTCCCAAATTTGGTGAGCATATTCGTATCATCAAGATGAATAATTTGATATGTGGCACGCCCCGAGATGATGTCCGAGCAGGGAGAAAAGCTAGAGAGAAGTTGCCGATCCATGAAGAAGTTGCAAAAAATTCAGCAGTGACACACCTCGCTCAATGGACCAAATCACGATGCTTGCTCAACGAATCTATGAGAAACCATTTCCATTGTGTGCGTAAGGTCCTAGGCTACCATTGGTTTGAACCCCATACATCAGTGATGGTCAATGTTTATGCACAAAGTTGATGAATTGACTGAAATTTTGGTTGCCAGATTCCAGATTCCGGTCAAAACTCAAAAGTTGTGAAATCTTCGTTCGGGCTCCAAATCACACTCCATTTGTTGCCACACGATCGTGACGGCATGCTCAGTGCGCTACAATGAAGAAATCACAGAAAAACATTAAGAAATGACCACACTATCAATATGAAGTTTCCAAGACTCAAACAAATTTCAAGTCTCGTGATCATGTCTCAAAAACACGATTGATGACTCGAAGTTGGTACCAAAACTATCTCCATGTAGAGCCCTACAAGAAAACAATAATCTTTTGATTAAAGGAGCATCAGAACACCCTCAGGTCAGCCATGAAAGATCACGCAAGATCTTTGACAACAACAGGGACAGTTTTAAAATTCCACATGTGGTTAGGCGGGGGAAAATAGTCATTTTTCACCCATTTTTAGAATTTCTTTTAATTTAATTAAATCTTGCTTTTCAACAATTAGGTCTAATATTGGTCAATCCACCCATGTTTGGGCACAATTCTATATAAATAGGCACTACCTCATTGTAAAAAAAAAAAGGGATGCTAGACACTCGATTCATTCTTAAAAGATTCAATAAATTTTGATTCCTTGCTTGAGCCTGTGAGTACGTCTTTGAGAGAGAGAGGGGAGAGAGAAGAAAAGGGCTGGTACCCTTCAGGAAGGTAACCTTTTCTTTCCACTTTCACTCTCCTCCCCTCTCTCTCTCATCTCTCCTCTCTCTTCTCTCTCTCTCTCTCTCTCTCTCTCTCCCTTCTCTCTCTCTTTCTCTCTCTTCTCTCTCTCCTCTCTCTTCTCTCTCTCACTTCTCTCTCTTCTCTATTCTCTCTTTCTCTCTCTTCTCTCTTTATCTCTTTTCTCTCTCTCTTTCTCTCTTCTTCTCTCAACTGGCGAGCCCTAACGTCTGTTGGTCCTCTCTATCTTCTTCTGTCAACTAGCGAGACCTAGCACCGGTTGGCCCTCTTTATCTTCTTCTATCAACTAGCGAGACCTAACGCCGGTTGATCCTTTCTATCTTCTTCTATCAATTCATGAGGCCTAGCACCGGTTGATCTTCTCTCTCTTCTTCTATCAGTCGACGAGGCCTAGCGTCGGTTGGTCTTCTCACTCTTCTTGTATCAGTAGACGAGACCTATCGTTAGTTGGTCTTTTCCGTCTTCCTCTATCAACTGACGAGGCCTTATGTCGGTTGGCCTTCTCTCTCTTCTTCTATCAGTCGGTAAGATCTAGCGTCAGTTGGCCTTCTCTCTCTTCTTCTACCAGTCGATGAGGCCTAGTGTCGATTGGTCTTCTCTCTCTTCTTCTATCATTCGGTGAGACTTGGCGTTGCTTGATCTTCCCTTTCGTCTGCTATCAGTTGGTCAGACTTAGCGTTGTTTGGTCTTCTCTCTCCTCTTCTGTCAGTTAGCGAGACCTAACGGCGGTTGGCTTTCCCTCTCTTTTGTTAGTTGGCGAGACTTAGCGTCAGTTGCTTCTCTGCCTCTCATCTTATCTGACACAGTCAATGAAGCCTAGCACTTACTGCTTCTTCTCCCTCCTCTCTTCCTTCTTCTCCCTCCTCTCTTCCGTCTTCTCTCTCCTTCCGTCCATTCCGTTTGTCTCTTTAATCATTCTTATGATACTCTTACATTCAACCAAGAGGGATTGAGGTTAGCATCTCATGATAGTC
Organism: Amborella trichopoda; assembly: GCF_000471905.2. The sequence goes on from NW_006494865.1 coordinate 629,694, forward strand.
TTGTCGTCTAGTTGTAATGTTGTTGCGCCAGGTTCACTTGGCCCGCATTACTGCAACGATAGACCGACCATTGTGCTTAGCTAGTCGATATTGGCAATAGCGTCAAGTAGCAATCCCATGAGCTGGTCTCAGTTATCGAGCTCGTTTCGCTACCACGTTACATCAATTATCCACCAGCCTAGTCACTGCTCTGATCTTCTTGCTTAGTCGAATTCTTCTCTTCCCCCTGTCTTTCTTTCTTCTTTTTGAATACACATGCTTGCGTATGATCATCAAAGAGGAAAAGGGTGAGGTCTGACCCACATGTCTTATAACCTTTGCCATATATGTATGTGATTGCAGAAAGAAGAAAATAAGAAGAATATATGTCAAGGGAGGCGATTCCGAACCAATTTCATTACTGGTGGGATTTCTTCGTGATCTAAGAGGGCGCCCACGCGAGTCAGCCTGAGTAAGTCCCGAACCCACCCTTAAATTCCTCTCTCACCGCGTGGTAAAACCTACCCCCATTTTTTGATGAGGTTCCCAAGAGAGCGATTTCACAAGTGTCTCAGGTCTCTCTTGAAACCCGAGACACATGCCGCTGGATCCTCCAGGGATTTGAAAGGCAAGATCGAGGCACCTAATCAAGGAGACTTCTTCTCCGACAGTTCGTTGGGACCCTCGATGGCCCCGCATTTCAATGGTATGCCCGACTCCCTCCAAACTCGATGAATACGTGGGAGGAGATGGAGAAGAAATTCTATCAAAGCTTCTATGAGGTCGAGAGAGAGGTTCAAACCATCAAACTTCTCACCCTAATTCAAGAGCTTGATGAGCCCGTAGATCAGTTCATATCAAGATGGAGAAACTTGGCTTCCCACCATCTTCATCTTATGCTTGAGAAGGAAGCAGTCCAAACGTGCGTGGGAAACTTGTGATCCTAGATCGCTCTTCATGTTGAGGCTTTTAATCCAACCTCCATATCAAAACTGATCTCTAAATCAGTCCGCTTAGAAATTTTATCACGCCACCATGGTGCGACACGACAGTCGTCCACCAGTTCAACAAACAATCGGGGCAATGGTAACTCTTAGAATGACACACGGGGCAGCCAACAGAAAGGAGTAATCAGTGCAACCATCACGATCGCTGATTCAAAGAAGTCTCCCTCCCAAACTTTGGACCTCTCTAAACGGGTAAGAACAACAAAGGTAGCACCCCAGGCAAGCAAGTAACAATAGTCGTATAATCGAGTACCCCCACTGGCCAACCTTGATTGGGGTGATTATTTAGCCAACCATAAGAACAAGGTCGATCCCTTCGAGAAGGAATGGGTCCCTACGCTGTTCCGGTTATTATTGGGAGAAAATCTGATCCAGCTTCCATAAACGAAATTCCTTGAGCAACCTGGCCTTGACACTTAGGCAAATTGTTTTGTCTACCATCGGAGGATCAATCATCCCACAGACGACTGCTACACACTGAAGGATATTATCGAGGCACTGATTCTGAAAGGTCAGATAAAGCATGAAGACTTAAAGAAGGCCTTCAGAGTAGCCGAAGCCTCTCATGCTGTAACTATCCAAGAGGAAGATGAAATGCTCGATATCCTTTACGCCTTCTTCATTATAATGCTTCAGAAAGGCATAATCACACTGAAGCAAGCAAGGCAACCTCGTCGCCTTACTAAGGGGACTGAAGATTGTTGGTGACCATACCATCGGATAAGAGGCCATTACCTATCAGAATGCACAGGTTTCCTTGATATATTCGTAAAGAAAATGGCGTAGTGTAAAGACTTTTACAATCTCCCTTCAAGTAACCCCAAAGTAACTTCTCCATCGGGGCAAGGTGATCTCCCAAGGCAAGACCTTCTTATCAATGATTTAGACTCTGCGGAACCCTGGATTCCCTAACCATGGATGGTCTACCATGGTCGAAGCAGACTCAAGTCTTTAAGGAGGGAAGCAATTCACCAAGCTCAGGCTGTTCGCCTGCCCAACAAGATGAATCAAACGTCACCTCAGAAAATCAGAAAAATACGAGCACCAAGGGATACTTGCCGAAGAAACATGGCCGCTCAACCCACAGTTGAGCAGGAATTTCTCAGGCCCCTTGCTCCACTGCCAGCTTTACTGGACTTCATCCCTGACACGATCCTTCCTCCTTCTTCATTCTGTCAAGAAGACGTCCCCATGTCATCTCCAATCAGCATACGTCTGATGCGGGTGACGATGTTAAAAGCACTCCCCAATGGTCTAAGAAAAGGAAAGACCTAAAAGACCCCCTACACTATCCAATCCTGATGATGACGTAAAAATCTGCCCAGATTTGTTCGATGAGGGGAATGACTTTAAAAGTACCCCACCTTCTAACCCTTCTCCTTCTTTTTCTCCTACTTCTCATTCTTCCTCTTCTGTCTCTTCTGTAGGTACAACCTTGATATGTCCCAACTTCGAGGCTCTAGACCGAGAACTTGCAAGATCCAACATAAGAAGGATGCAGTGGAAATGATTGATAAAGACCCTCGCATAGGCAACAAGATTCCTAATAGTTGCTGAAGCCCTGACAGTTAAAGCCAAGGTAGAGCCACCTTTTTCAAAGAAGTGCAAGAAGTCAAAGCCAAAGACACCCTAGCGGCCCAATGAGCCTGACTTTGAGCAGAGACTGAGAGCGTCAAGAAGGGAGAGTTTCTACACTGCAACATGATACAAGTCTGCGAAGAACCAGCCAGCTCGAAGGAAACACTTCAGGCATCCATACAAATACCGTGTGATTCTTGCAAAGACACTCTTCACATCATTATCACTGAACCTCAATTTTCCTCTAACTTTCGACATAAGTCTCTTCAACCTAACGCATTTTCCACTTTTTAAGTTGACCTATCCGTCACTCAGTTCGAGAAAGGTGCACAAAGTATGATCCACTCTGGACCTCTATCAGAGATAAAAATGGCAGGATCATGGGTCTTTGCATTTGAGGTCAATCGAAAGAACTCTGAAAGTGACGACAAAGAGTTGCAAGAGGCTCCAGAAGAATGGGAAGAAGGTGGTCACGCCACAGTTGATGAACTCGAGGAAATAAATCTTGGAGATGAAGCGGATCCCTAACCCACTACCATTTCAGCAAAAATGTCTCCAAAAGAGAAAGAAGATTTCATTACCTTCTTAAAAGAAAATCGAGACATCTTTGCTTGGCATTACCATGAGATGCCTGGTTTAGACCCTCAAGTCGCTGTTCACCTTTTCGGCATTGATCCGACTATCAAACCCATCAAATAGAAATCGAGAAGGTTCAGGCCTGACCTCGAGATGCAAATAGACGTCGAGATAACTAGACTCAGACAAGTAGGTTTCATCCGTGAAGTCAAATACTTGAAATGGCTAGCAAATGTTGTTCCCATCAAGAAGAAGAATGGTCAAATCAGAGTGTGTATTGACTGTCACGATTGGAATACTGCTTATCCCAAGGATGACTTCCCGTTGCCATTCACAGAGATGCTCATCAACTCTACAGCTCACTGTCAAATATTTTCCTTCATGGACGGATACTCCGGGTACAATCAGATAATGATGGCTCCCGAAGATGAAGAGGCCACTGCATTCTTAACTCAAAAAGGGGTCTTTTGTTACACAATGATCCCTTTTGGACTAAAGAATGCTAGCGCCATGTATCAGAGAGCAATGACGACCATTTTCAAAGACATGATGCACAAAGAGGTGGACTGTTATGTGGATGACGTGGTGGTAAAATCCAAGGAGAAGAATGCTCACATAAGAGATCTTGAAAAGGTGTTCTAGCGACTGCGCCTTCATCAACTAAAAATGAAAATGCTGAAATGAGCTTTTGGCATGAGCTCCAGAAAATTCTTAGGGTTCATCGTCAGACATCGAGGCCTTGAAGTTGAGCCTGTCAAGATTAAAGCAATCTAAGAAATGTCGTCACCAACTACACTTCGAGAACTGCTTTCTCTTCAAGGGCAGATGGCATACGTGTGTAGGTTCATATAGAACCTCTCAGGTTGCTTTAAACCCATTACATATCTGCTAAAGCAAGATACCCCATTCATCTGGGATTCATGTCAGGCAGCTCTTAACGACATCAAGCATTACTCTCTACACAAGTATTGAGAAAACCCCTCATTCTATACGTGACTGCTTTGGACGACTCACTCAAAGCATTATTGGCACAAAACAATGAAGAGGGAAAGAGACTGCGTTGTATTACCTTAGCCGTAGGATGCAAGGGGACGAGAAGAACTATCCCCTTATTGAGAAGATGTGTCTAACCCTGATCTTCGCGGTACAAAAAGTCCACCATTACTTGCTTGGTCATGAAGTGAAACTTATATCGAAAGCTGATCTTGTAAAGTTTCTCATGACGCCCATGCTTCTCAGGACGCCTTGCTAAGTTGGCATCAAGGGCATCAAGGGCCAGGCCTTGGTTGACTTTCTCGCAACACACCCCATACCGACGGAATCTCCTCTATCAAGCGACCTCCTTGATGAAGAAGTAATTTGCGCTGACCTTGCTCTTGTGTGGGAATTGTACTTCAACGGAGCCTTCCAATCAGATAGAGGAGACGTTGAACTAGTATTCCTAGCACTGAGAGGAGGAATATTGCCACTTTCTTTCTCTCGCGCTCAAGCTGGTTCTCATAATGAAGCAGAATATCAAGCCCTTATAATCGAACTCGAGATATCCTTCAACCTCGACTTGGAGCAGCTCAAGATCTATGGCGACTTTGAGTTGGTTATCCAACAGCTCAAAGGGATTTATGATGTTAGAGAAGACACTCTCAAGCCTTTTCATGATACTGTAAAATCGTATATGGCTCAGTTTAAGGACATATCCTTGAGTCACATCCCCAAAATGCTAAAGTCGTAGGCTGATGCACTTGTAAAACTCGATGCTACAATTTAATTATCCTCATCAAGACCCACGCTTGTTTGGGTGGAAAACTGGAGACACATCAATCTAAGACCTGAGGTCGATGCGGATGATGAGATAAATATCTTCCCCGAGTGCCCTCCTTATCCATTTGGAGAACTTATCAGTTAAAGAGGTAATCAAGACTGAACAAGAAATAGCACAGAGTAAAGTCGATAAGGGTCGGAATCAAGCACCAGAATTCTTTGACCCAATGTATGCAAAAATTGAGCATGTAGAAGATTGGAAAGAGTCCATCACCAGTTTCCTAAAGCATGACAGGCTCCCGGAAGATCGTACCAAATGCAGTGGTGTACTTCAAATGTCTACCAAGTACACCCTCCTTGAAGGACATGCTCTCTTCTGACGATCGTTTGACGACATTTTTCTTGGATGCGTCGATATCCAAGAAGAAAATAAAGTGTTAGAAGAGATCCACTCAGGCATTTGTGGATTACACCAGTCCGGTCCTAAGATCTATGAATGAATATGTAGGTTGGGATACTTTTGGCCTTCCATGATCTCTGATTCCTTAAGCAATGCTAAGAAGTGTCAAGTATGCCAAATACACTTGAGTCTAGTTCACCAGCCTCCAAAGCCCTTACACCTTACCAATGGCTCATGGCCCTTCTCACAATGGGGTATGGACATCGTAGGGCTTATTGACGCTCCTTCCACAATGGGCCACATTTTTATCCTAGTTGCAACAGATTATTTCTCCAAGTGGGCTAAAGTCGTACCCCTTATGCAGGTTCCTGGGACAACGGTGGCCTACTTCATGCATTCTCACATCATATATTGATTCGGAGTGCCCGACCAGATTATATCCGACAATGGTCTTAAATTTAGGAGTCATCACATCGATCTCTTAGTTAAGTAATTCAGTTTCAATTGGAGGTACTCAACTATGTACCACCCTCAGGCGAATAGATTAGCTTAGGCTTTCAATAAGACTATGTGCAACATTTTAAGAAAGTCAGTATCAAAAACCATGAAAAAATGGCATGAGGAGGTTCCCAAAGCACTATGGGCTTATCGTACTACTACATGAAATGCTACTGATTCCACTCCTTATTCTCTGTTCTATGGGGGTGAAGCAGTTGTACCTCTTGAAATACAAATCCTTTCACTGTGAGTCGTCATTCACCAAGGAATAACCGAAGATGAGAGAGTTAAGCTTCGGTATCAAGAATTGGATGCACTCGATGGAAAGAGGTTAGCGGCTCAGCAGAGACTTGAACTCAACCAAGTGAGATTGAAGAGGTTTTTTGACAAGTCTGTTAAGATCCACTCATTCACTCGTGGCGATCTAGTTCTAGCGGTTAAGAGGCCTATTGTCATGCATGTCCGTCATAAAGGGAACTTTGAACCCAAATGGGAGGGTCCCTTTATAGTCAAAAAGGTCTTGCTCAATGGAGCCTACATATTGCCACATCCTGAAGGAGGGGAAGCAATGCCCCTATTAATGGGTGATACCTAAGGAAGTACTATCTGTGATGTGTATTTAAAAGAAAGGGACTCAACTTGAAAACAAGCAATATAGTCCAAACAAACTCTAACTCTTTTTATTGCAGTAAAAATGAGTTACAAGTTATAAGAAGGCCATTACTAGGGAGGTTACAAATCTCTTGCATCTGAGGATAAGACGATAGTTACAAACCAAGACTTGTACTTTCGCTCTTGCATCTAAGAAAAAAAGGACAGTTACAGGCCAAAAAAAATGCCTGCCCCATGAGGAAGAAGCAAACCCACGAAAGAAATGCTTTCTTCATGAAGAAGAAGCGAAACCACTTGGAGAGCTTGCTTTAATTCATCTCACGAGTAAGAGGATGGTTACAGGCCAAAAGACAAAGTAGAGCCACTTCAAGAAGTTAACCTCAGTTCATCCGATGTGTCTATCAAACATACACGCCAGATATCTCATATGACGTGTATATCAATTATACAACGAAGGAGTCATTCGACGTGTATATCAAACATACAATGCGGGCTGCTCTAGCAAGGAACTGGCCTATAACAGAAAGCATACCCTGTTCATAGTGCCCTTCCACACAGCAACATGTACCTCACTGTAAGCCTGGAGGATATGGCTTTCAATAGGTACCACGAGCCACACCCTATCATCATTCACCACTATTTGCTGGCTCATGAACATTATCGTATATAACTCGTCGCCAAGTGTTGCAAATCTCGCACGAAACTTACTGCCACAAGCGAGGATCACTCTCTGTACCATGATAAGCCACACAAGCTGATGAGCGCCGACAAAAGCCAGCACAGCTGTGTCCTGCAAGGGCTGACATTGGTTGTGCTCTTAATCACTAGCGTCAGTTGCCTTTCTTGAGGTTCAACGCTGATTGTGTCAGCAGTCCAAACCATCAGCGCCGGTTGGCTCAGTGCCAGCTACACTTTTGTTAGCGTCGACCCTGTCACGACTGTTCACTTCTCAAGACTCCCCATTTTCAAAGCCTAGGTTTTCCTACCTCCTTAATGGTGGCACAATTTCTGGAGGTAACCGTATGCCTCCCTTGTGACAGTTCACCTCCATGACGGTTCACCTCCACCAACAGTACACATTCCATGATGGTCCACCTCCTGTGATCCTTTGTCTCCTGCCGAAACTTCTCCTACACGGCTTGAAAACCAACTGAAAAACCCTCCCGTCTTTGTTTTTGGCTTTGACAGACCCAAAACTTCATCAAAAAAGAAAACTTCTGCAAACTTTCCCTAAGTCCCTGGGAACCTTTGCAAACACCACTAACAGTGTCAAAAAGTGGCAACAATCCCCGGGAAACTTCTTAAAAATCCCTGAAAAACTCCTAAGATGCACAAAAATGTTCACAGTTTCACTTCCCACCTCTTCTACTAAAACCTACTGCAGCTAGAGCCTCTTCTGTTTCCCGAAAAATTCCCCGGAGAACTCCCCTTTCCTGCTCCTTTCCTTGCAAGTTCACCAAATTCTTGGAAATGTTTGCACACCGAAGGTCTTCCCTGTAAAACATTTGCTCAAATCCCACTGTTGGCTAAGGTCTTCCTTGCAAAACCTTTGTCGGAGTAATACTGCTTGCCGAAACTTAAACTGATCACCCTCTCCACACCGTTAAGAAAAATTTCGCTTAAGTTTTTTTATTCTTGGTGAAAAAGTGAGGGAAAACAGGATTTTATCCCATTATATAGACCACACTACCTCAAATGCCCCTCACAAACTGGGAATTCCAGTCGCGCTCAAGGTAAGCCAAGTGACGATGAGCCAGGCCAGGCTTTGACTCGAGGCCCGAGGTACCTCTCATCGATCCACCCCTAGCGTCGGGTGAATTTCAATCAACCCTAGCACTAGTTGCCATAGCGCCGAGTGAATTTCAAACAACCCTAGCGGCAGTTGACTTTGCACTAGGTGTGTTTTCAAAACAACCCTAGTGCCAGTTGATTTTGTGCCTGGTGTGTTCCCAAACAACCTCAGCTCCAGTTGACTTAACGGCAGGTGTGTTTCTAAACAACCCTAGCGTCAGTTGATTTTGCTCCAAGTGTGATTCATAACGACCCGAACGCCGGTTGACTTAACGCCGGTAGTGTTCAAACAATGTCATGGGTCGTTCACTGTGCCAGCTGAGTTTTTAATAACCCAGCACCGCTTGTGTTTTTGAGAACTCAACGCCGTTTCAATACTTGCAAGAGACCACTAGCGCCACACCTGGCGCCAGTCATATTTCAAGTAGTCTATTGTCACCTACCCCAGGCTGAAGTCGCATAGGTCCTACCACTATCCCTAATGGAATTACACCCAAGCCGTGACATGTCATCCTCATTGGACTTGCACCCGGGCAGTTGCACTCAAACCATGACCTTCTCAATGGAGTCAGGAGCTGTCCTTCATTCCCTAATAGGAGTCACACCCGTACTGCAGCCCTTTATCCTTAGTGGAGGTAGGGACATTCTGACCACTTCAAATCCTGGTGGCTCTGTTTCTCACCAAGACATCTTTCACCCAAAAGAGTATGCTTACCCTCTTAACCCCTAGTGAAGTCCACCTCTGTTGGTCATTCTTTATCTGGTCACCATTTCAATTTGAGCCCTCAATTTGTGAATGGTCTTAACCATTTTATCCCCTAGAGTTGGATTACCGTCCATGCTGCATGACCCTAAAGAGCTCAGCCTTGGTCCATTTTGCATGACCCTAAATTGCTCAGCCTTGGTCCTTGCTACATGACCATAGACTGCACAACTATGGCCCGAACTATATGACCTTAAAATGTAGCAGAGGTCTAGTTGTACGACCTTAAACTGCAAAGTCCTAGCTATATGACATTAAACTGCATAACCACGGTCCAAGCTACATGACTTTAAACTTTAGTGTACGTCCTAGCCACATGACGTTAAAAGGCTCAGCACCATGGTCCGAACTATATGCCCTTAAACTGTCGCGGAGGTCTAGTTTGCACGACCTTAAACTGCATGGTCCTTGTTGTATGACTTTAAAGTACATAATCATGATCTAGTTGTATGACCTTAAACCATAGTCTACGTCCTAGCCGCATGACGTTAAAAGGCTCAGCACAATGGTCCGAACTATATCACCCTAAACTATAGCAGAAGTCTAGTTGCATGACCTTAAACTGCACTGTCCTGGTTGTATGACTTTAAACTGCATAACCACGGTCCAGTTGTATGACTTTAAACCATAGTGCACCTCTTAACCGCATGATAATATACTGCTTTCCACAGGTCCAGGAGGCATGACCATAAACGTGCCCCCACATAAGCGCACACGCCTTTACGTGTACTTTCATGTGCGTCTTCCTTAACTTACCTGTTAGTGTGCGGGAACCACCTTCATTACCCCCTTTCCCTAGTGAGTGTCACCTGTGCTCACAAAATGACGAACCATCTTACCATCCATGCTCGTTGTAAGTTAGTGGGTCACCATCGTCCACTCGCATTTCAAACAGCATCCATATTTCATAGGTAGCTTAATGTCATTTCCCAAAGTGAGTCAAATTGTCACTACCCCGCCTCCTGACCCTTGCCAGAGGGCGAATGAGTGCGGGATCGCGACTGGAGGTAGCTAACGCCCCTCAAGTTGGGTGGCTCAACGCATGAAAACATGGAATCATAGGAAAGGAGGACGAATAAGACACAGGCGGCATCAAACATCACCGATTATGTTAGGAAAAAAGGAGAGAGAACGACACAGACGGTGTTAGGCATCATCGATTGTTTTAAAAAAGAGGAGAGAGGAGGACACAAGCAGCATTAGGCATCACCAGCGGTGCTAAAAAGAGGAGAGAGAAGGACACAGGTGGCACTAATCATTACTGGTTTGGTTTAGAAGAAAAGAGGAGAGAGAAGGATGCAGGTTGCACTATTCATCACCAATTGAGTTTAGATGAATAGCAGGAAGAAGATACAGGCGGCACTGGTCATCATCGACTGTGTTAGAAAATAGGAGAGAGAAGGATGCAGGCAGTGCTAGTCATCATCAGTTAGGTTTAGACGAAGAGCAGAAAGAAGATATAGGCGGCGCTAGACATCGTCGGTGTTGGACATCACTGGCTTTGTTAGAAAAAGAGAAGAGAGAGAGATAGGGATGAGAAGGAGAGAGATAAAGATAGGGATGAGAAGGAGAGAGAGATAGAGATGAGAAAAAGAGAGAGAGAAAGATAGCGATGTGAAGAAGAGAGAGAAAAAGAGATAAAGATGAGAAGAAGAGAGATATAGACGAGAAAAGAGGGAGGAGAGAGAATGAGGGGATGAGAGAGAAAGAGAAAGAAGATAAGAGAAAGACAGGAAGAGAGAGGAAGAGAAAGAAGAGGAGAGAGAAAGATGAGAGGAGACAGAAAGAGGAAGATGAGGAAAGAAAGATGGGAGGAGAGAGAAAGAAGAGGAGAGAGATAGAGGGGAGGACAGAGAAAGTTACCCTATTGAATGGTACTAACCTCTTTCCTTTCTATCTCCAAGATGCACCCACAAATTCAAGAAGAAATTGAAACTTTATTGATGGTTGTGTGAAATGATGAAGGTCCTTTACAATTTCGCTTTGCATGTTTATATAGAATTGAGCCCAAACATGTGTGGATGCCCAAAAACTATCTAGAATTGAAGATAATTACAATTTAATGGAATTAAAAGAAATTCTAAAAATTGGTGCAAAAGGACTATTTTGCCCTGTCTAACAATCTGTGGAATTACAAAATAGTCCTTGCTGCTGCTCGAAAACTTGTGCGATCTTCGATGAATGATCCGGGGTTGTTCTGATGCCCATTTGATCGAGAGATGATTGCTTTCTTGTAGGGCTCAGTATGACGAGTGATTTGATACCAACTTCGAGCCATGAATCATGTTTTTAGGAGATGATTATGAGACATGAATTTCTAATGAATCTTGAAAACTTTGAATCGATTGTGTGGTCGGTTCTTGATGTTTGTCTTTAGTTTCTTCACTGAATCACACTGAGCTTGCTGTCACGATCATTTTGCAATAAACGCAAGTTAATTTCGTGTCCGTATGAAGATTTCGTCTTCCTGAGTTTTTGGCGCAAATCTTGAAATCCATCGACTGAAAATTACAGCATCTTCGGCACCTCCATGTGTGAAATCCAAATATTCATCATACACGACGTTTAGATCAACGATAGCCTTGGACCTTACACACATAATGTAATTAGTTTCGTGTAGATCGGGTATGCAAGCGCCATGATGTGGTCACTCGAGTGAGGCGTGCTATTGCTGAATTTTCTGCAATTGTCTTCACGGATCAGCAAATTCACTCTAGTTTTTCTTCAGGCTTAAGCATTTTCACAGGGTGTACTACATATCGAAACTCTTGTCCTGACGAGACGAACATGCTCACAAAATTTTATCGTGATTCGACTTAGACGGAGTGAGATATGGCCCCTGAAAGTAATTGCCCGTGACTGTAAAAACCACCACCTTTAATGGTGTTTTGCAGCCTACCCCTTTTTAGTATTTTACTCCTACCTTTGTCCTGGAGTGCTCGATTCAGCCAAAACTTATCCCGTAGGGGTTTTCGAGCATGTCGGGTCCAATGGTGTTGGTATCACAGTTTGATGCACCAAAAATATAGTTCTGGTTACGGGGGCCAATTTTTTCGAAATTGTTTTCTTGTGTTCATGGTCTTGGACATGTCTGATCGTGATGAAACTTAGCAAGTGGCCTTTTGGAGTGTTGATTAAGATCTTGAAAATTTCTAGGGTAATTTTGAGACTGTCGAGATTTCCACTGTTTTGTAGGCTTTATGGACCTACTTCCTCTTTATTCCGCATCAGGGAGTAAGGTGCTAGAAAATGCATTCAAACAGCTTGCCCCACCGAATGTTGTGCTTTTAGAGAAGCGAGAAGGACAATATTCAAAAAATTTCCTCCAGCTTATTACTTTTTTTTTCTTCCTAACCACAAGACCATGTGAACGCCTAAGAGATTCACACAATGGTACAATTAGGATGCTTAGATGTAGGGATGCATTGTTCGCGAGTTCGTTTGTGGAGACTTTAGCGGGAGAAGAGACTTTTTGAGGGATCTTATCGAAGTCCTCACCCTCGTATGGATTGTTTGTGATTCTAAAGCTGAGGATTTTGTACAGACCTCGTCAGTTAGAATCAGGCCTGTCTGGCAATTAAGTGCCATGTTGAAGGGAATTGTTCCCACTTGGTCTGGGTTTCTTTATCTTTGGATAGACAACAAAAAAGCCTTTGGGTGGCGCTCGTCTATGTCGTGCACCAATTGTTCCTTGGCGGATAGGGTACCTCAGTTTATCGAGGTGACCAGCTCTAGGTATAACCCCTACCCACTACTATGCAGGTCGTTACATAGCAGGCTAAAAGTCATGGCTGACTTAGCCTTCTAGGAGCATTTTTTTGTTTGTCAAAATGATTTCCTTGATGGTTTGCTAAAGAGCCTTTGGTTGGCGTTGTTTGCTGCTACACCAAGTTTGCTTTTGACAGTCAAGATACCTTTGTAGGCCCTATCTGCAGGGTCCAGTTGGGGGCATTTTGTTAGCCGATCCTGAAAGTTTGGGCTTGTCGGTTAGAGGGAATTGGGCGAGGCAGACTGAAGTATCTGGCAGGTAAGCTGTCAATTTCTTTCTTTCGTAGTGGTCTTTAGCATTTTTAGAGTATGTTTGTCACCTAGTGGGAATATTGTTCTTCCTTATGAGACTTGTCTTGCCGTCTTGGCGAATCTTCTGTCCTTCGAGTCCTTTTTCCAACTGGACTCAGGCTGTTAGAATCGTTTCCTTGCAGCTCATATTTTCGAGGCCTTGGTATTGCGACACCAAGGAATTTTCTTTTGAGTGTGGGCTGAAGGCCCCTATTCAGGCGAGTGCTGCATTAGCCTGTTTATTGATCCGAGCGCCCTTTGCTGGTTTTCACTTGAACTTGGGAAGCGACGTCGTAGAGACGGTTTTCACCAACTTCCTTTTAATTTAGGGCTCTTTCACCCATGAAATTTGGCCATGTTCACCCTGATTCTTCCATTTTTACTTACGATGCCCTTTCAAGTTTTCACCGTGCCCATTTTTTTATCCATGAAACTCTTTTACTCATGGTTTCGTGACCATGCCCAACCGTCATTTTTACTCATGACGTTCCCTTGTTAAGGTATACACTATGCCCCTTATTTTTGTGGAGGCGTGGTTAAGGTCATGCCTCTGGGACCTGTGCAAAGCCTTTTAACATCATGTGGCTAGAATGTGCACTACAGTTTAAGGTCATATAGCTCGACCATAATGGGGATGGATAGCAGTCTGTCGGGGCCATGAAGTGAGTATGGTAGCGATTTTAGCTCACTTTTGGGGAGATGGCACGAGGCTACCTATAAAAGATGGATGATGTATGAAAGGTGGGTACAAAATAGTGACCCACCAGCTTGCGAATGGCAGGATGGTTTGTTGTTTCGCGAGCGAGGATGAGACTCACTAGGGAATGATGGAGGACGATGAAATGAATGGACACACTGGGGAGGTAGTGAAGGTGGTCCCCGCACACGAACAGGTCGGTTAGGGAAGACGTGCTCGAAAATGGACGTAAAAGCTGTGTGCGCATATGGGGGGTAAGTTTTAAGGTCATGCCTCTGGGACCTGTGCAAAGAAGTTTATTGTCATGCGATCAGAACGTGTACTATGGTTTAGGGTCATACAGCTGGATCGTGGTTATGCAATTTAAAGTAATGCAACTAGGACCATGCATTTTAAGGTCATGCAACTAGACGTCCACTACAGTTTATGGTCATATAATTTGTACCATAGTGCGAAGCCTTTTTACATCATGTAGTCAGGACATGTATTATGGTTTAAAGTCATATAGCTTGGACTGTGCAGTTTAGGGTTGTGCAACTAGACATTCACTATAGTTTATGGTCATATAGTTTGGACCATGGAATTTAGGGTCGTGTAGCTAGACCAGGGCTGTGTAATTTAAGGTCATACAACAAACCAAGGCTATGTAGTTTTAAGATCATGCAGCGTAGACCGAGCCTGTGCAGTTTAAGGTCATGCAGTGCGGATTGAGGCTTAGGTCGTCATGTAGGTGAGACTCCATGGGGAATAGGTTTATAGATAGTATTATGACTCCCTAGCGACAAAATAGGTAAGACCAGCAAGGGGTTCAGATAGGAAGGCCGACTTCATCAGGGAAAAGGGGACAAATGTGGGTTTTTTATATCCTTGAGGAAAAAATAAATTAGTGTGAGACAGACACTGGGGGTTACAGCAGCAAAAATCACCCTAACTCCACTGCGGATAGCAAGCTGTAGTACGAGTATGACTCTCCTACTGGGGATGAGAGGTCATGACTTGAGTTTGATCGACCTATGTTCCACTTTGCTTGGGATAATAGGTCAGAGTCAAGGTGCAACTTCACTGGGGATAATAATAATAAGACACACATAGCTTCGGCCTGGAGTAGGCGACAATAGGCTATTTAAAATACAGTCGGCGCCAGATGCAGCAACCATTATTTCTTGAGCACTCAGTTGGCGATAAGTCTTCGAAGATGCAACGGATGCTAAAGACAACCAACACTGCTTCTTAACCACTCAGCCGGCGTTGGATTAAAAACACAGCCGACGCTGAGGATGACGCATGCTATCGCTTGAACACAGCCGGCACTGGGCAGTCGAGCACATAACCGGCGCTGAGGACGGCCCGTGCTATCGCTTGAATACAGTGGATGCTAAGTTGCTGAGCACACAATCGGCACTAAGGACGGCCAGTGCTATTGCTTGAACATAGTCGGTGCTGCGTTTTTTAGCATACACCCGGAACTAGAGTTGTTGAAACACAGCTGACGCTAGGTAACTTCGACTGCGTAGCCGTTGCTAGGTAGGGATTGATATTCGAGCCATGACCTGAGCCCGACTAGGTCTTAGTCTGTGTCGTTTGGCATTTGATGAGGCAGCAATGAAACTTTACTCGGGCCTCATGTCAAAGCCCGACCCGGTCCAACCCGTTTGTCATTTTGCTTTCCTGGAGGCGATTGGAATTCCAGTTTGCGAGGGGCATTTGAGAATAGTGTTGTCTATATAAAGGGGTAAAACTCCATTTCCCTACTTTTCACCAAAGGTTAAAAAAAAAAGAGTTAAGCAAATTTTTTAATTGTGAGAAGAGGGTTACCGGTGGATGCTCCGACAAGCAGTGGGTGTTCCGGCAAGGAGATCAATTATTTCGGGAAGATCAACAGAAATTCATCGGCATCAAGGGAAGGCTCTGACTGAAGAAGGGGGTAACTCTAACAAGGACGTCAAGGTTTACCAGAGTTGCAATAGTTTCCAACAACGAGTTTTGCCCAAGAAATAGTGAATCCTGGTCATGGTTATCGAGGGTAGAAGAAGCGGGTACTGCAGTAGTGGGCATTTTCACTAGGTTTTAGGGGATTTTTGAGGGGCGTAAGTTGTTTTTTGATAACTTAGTGACGTTGCAGAGGTTTTCGACAGTGTTTGAGTGACTTTTTGACCAAGGCACAAGCGAGGAAAGTCTCACAGTGGGTTTCCGAAGGAAGATCAAAGGGCGCAGGGAAGCGAACGGTCACGAGAGGTGGGGGAGGCGAAACGTCTTAGGCCCTGAAAATAAGGGGTCTTGGAAAACGAGGAGTATTCGGGAGGTGAACAGTCGCGGTGAAGCACATGGTCGATGCTGACTTAGGACAAGTAGCCGACGCTGACCCAGCCGACGTTGACATGATCAACGCGGATCCTCAAAAAAGGCAGTCGACGCTAAGAGTTGGGAGCACAACTGGTGCTGGCCTTTGGAGGACATAGCCGATGCTGGCCTCAGACGGCGCTTATCAGCCCATGGTGAGCTTCATGATGTGCACAATGTTACTCACATGTGGTAGTGCATTGCGTGTAGGAATTGATGTGCATGACAATGAGCTATGTGTGGCAGTGCTCATGCACAGTGCTGACTTGGGTCGGCAAAGGGTGGTGATGGGTGGTAAGGCTTAGCTTATGATACTCGTTGGGAGCCAAGTCCTCCAACACAACAGTGAAGTCCACGTTGTTTAGTGGAAGGGCATCCACTGTGAACAGGGTATGCTCTCCATCATAGGTCAGTTCCTTGCCAGAGAAGTCTGCCTTGTATGTTTGATATACACATCAGATGATTTAAAGATGACTCGAAAATGGTTGGCTCTTTCTTTTGGCCTGTAACAATCTTCTTACTTGTCAGATGAATTGAAGCTAACTTCTCCAAGTGGTTTTGCGTCTTCTTCATGAGGAGAGCATATCTTTGGTGGGTTTGCTTCTTCTTCATGAGGAAGGCTTTTCTTTTGACCTATAACCGTCCTCTTATCCTCAGATGTAAGAGCAACACTACAGGTTTTGGTTTGTAACCATCCTCTTATCCTTAGATGCTAGAGCAACACTTTTAGTATCAGCTGTTTTCTTTCCCTCAATTATAAGAGAATTGTAACCTCCCTAATAATGGGCTTTTTGGCTTATATCTTGTAACTCGTTTTTAATGCAATAAAAAGAGTTATTATTTGTTTGACTATCTTGTTTGCTCTACATTGCGTCTCTTTTCTTGAATATATATCACGTATAGTACTTCTTTAGATGTCACCCATTGATAGGGGGCATTGCCTCCTCTTCATCAGGATGTGCCAGAATGTAGGCTCCATTTGGTGAGACTTTTTTACAATAAAGGGACCTTCCCACTTAGGTTCAAACTTCCCTTTACGCTGGCCATGCACAACAATAGGCCTCTTGACAACTAGAAGTAGATCGCCACAGGTGAATGAGCGGATCTTGACAGACTTATCAAAAGCCCTCTTCATTCTCCCTTGGTTGAGTTCGAGGTTCTGCTGAGCCTCTAGCCGCTTTTCATCGAGTGCATCAAACTCTTGATATCGAAGTTCGATTATCTCATCTTTAGTAAGTCCTTGATGTATAGCGACTCACAATGATGGGATTTGATTTCAAACCTTAGCTCCTTGACTCCGTGCCATTTCTTGTTCAATCTTAATTACTTCTTTAGTTGATATAAGTGCTCCGAATGGATAAGGAGGGCACTCAGGGAAGATATTTTTCTCATCATCTGCGTCGACCTCAGTTCTTAGTTCAATATGTCTCCATTCTACCACCTAGACCCTGATGAGGATAATTGAATTGTAGCCCCGAGTTTTGTAAGTGCGTCAGCCTAAGAGTTTAGCCTCTTGGGGATGCGACTCAAGGATATATCCTCAAACTGGGCCATATATGATTTTGCAGTATCGTGATAAGGCTTGAGAGTATCTTTTCTCACGTCATAGATTCTTTTGAGATGGAAAATAACCAACTCAAAGTCTCCATAGATCTTGAGCTGCTCCAAGTCTAGATCAAAAGCTATCTCCAACCCAATTAGTTGTGAGAACAGACATCGGCGGAGAGAAAGAATGTGGCAATGCTCCTTTCGGGGTTAGGATTACAACTCTGGCGCCTCCTTAGTCTGATTGGAAGGCTCTGTCGAAGTACAAATCCCACGGATGAGCAAGCTCAGCACAAAATACTTCTTCATCAGGGACGTCGCTTGATAACAGAGATTCCAATGGTACAGGGTGTGTTGCGAGAAAGTTAGCCAAAGCCTGGCCCTTGATGGGCTTTTGTGGCACATACGTGACGTCGAATTCCATCTGCAAGAACACCCATTCCGACAAACATGGGCATGCCATGAGAAAATTCACACGATCTGCTTTTGATATAAGTTTCACTTCATAACCAATCAAGTAATGTCGGAGTTTTATACTACAAAGATTAGGGCCATGCACATCTTCTCTATAGGGGGATAATTCTTCTCGGCCCCTTGCATTCTACGACTGAGATAATATAACATTGTCTCTTTCCCCTTGTCATTATTTTGCACGAACAATGCCCCAAGTGACTCGTCTAGAGCGGTCACGTATAGGATGAGAGGCTTCCCAGCACTAGTGTAGAGAGTACTGGAGGGTTGAGTAAATATTGTTTGGTGTCATCAAGAGCGGCTTGACATGCTACATCCCAGATGAATTTAGTATCCTTCTTTAGTAGATGCGTAAAGGGTTTATAGTGACCTGAGAGATTTCAGATGAACCTGTGGATGTATGCTACCTGCCCTTGAAAAGAGCGTAACTCTCGCAATGTAGTTGGTGATGTCATTTCTTGGATCGCCTTGATCTTGACAAGCTCAACTTCAAGCCCTCCATGTCTGACAATGAACCCCAATAAATTTCCGGTACGCAAGCTAAATGCGCATTTCAACTGATTCATTTTAAGTTGATGAAGGCATAATCGCTTGAACACCTTTTCAAGGTCTCTCATGTGAGCATTCTTTTCTTCAAATTTTACCACCAATTCATCAACATAACACTCCACCTCCTTATGCATCATGTCTTTGAAGATGGTCGTCATTGCTCTTTGGTATGTGGCACCAGCATTCTTTAATCCAAAAGGCATCATTGTGTAACAAAAGACTCCTTTTGGAGAGCGGCTTCCTCATCTTCGGGCGCCATCCGTATCTGATTGTACTCGAAGAATCCATCCATGAAGGAAAAAATTTGATAGTGAGCCGTAGAATCGATGAGCATCTCGGTGAATGGCAACGAGAAGTCATCCTTGGGACAGGCGGTATTGAGGTCACAAAAGTCAATGCAAACCCTGATTTGACCATTCTTCTTCTTGATTGGAACAACATTTGCTAGCCATTTTAGGTATTTGACTTCGTGAATGAAGCCTTCTTGTCTGCGTTTGGTCAAATCGGCATCTATTTGCATCTCGTGGTCAGGCCTAAACCTCCTTGATTTTTTCTTGACATGTTTGACAGTTGGATCAATGCCGAGATGGTGAATGGAGACTTGAGGATCTAAACAAGGCATCTCATGGTAATGCCAAGCAAAGACGTCTCAGTTTGCTCTCAAGAATGTAGTGAAATGTTTTTTTTCTTCTGGAGACATATGTGCCGAGATGAAAATAGGCCTAGGGTCAGCTTCATCCCCTAGATTTATTTCTTCAAGCTCGTCAGTAGTAGCTTCACCACCTTCTTCCCATTCTTCTGGGGCTTCTAGCAACTCTTCCGTGTTGTTTTCAGAGGTCTTTTCACCAACCTCAAGTGTAGAGACCCATGACCTTGACATCTCTGCTTCCAATAGGGCCCCAAAGTAGGTCATGATTTCTACGCCTTTCTCAAACCGAGGAGTGGAAGGGTCAACCTCAAACGTGGAAAACAAATCAGGTTGCAGGAACTTGTTTTGAAAGTTAGAGGGAAATTGAGGTTCAGTGATGGTTGGGGGAGAAGCTTCCTCGTATGAATCACACGATATTTGCACAGGTGCCTAGAGTGTTTGCTCCGCACTGGGTGGCGCTTTATAGACTTGTACCATGTGGCAAGCTTCCTAAGAATAAAAACTCTGCCCCCTTGATTCTTTCAATGTCGGCTAAAAGTCTGGCTCAGGGAGCCACTGGGGTTTCTTTGGCATTGAATTTTTGTGCATCTTTGAAGAGGATGGTTGTGCTTTGGCTCGAGTTGTCAGGGCGTAAGCAACTGTTAAGAACCCTGCTGTTTAATCGAGCGTCTTCTTCAACCGCCTCCATTGCATCCTGGTTATATTGGATCTTTCAAGTTCTCTGTCGAGAGCCTCGAAGTCCGTACATATCAAGGTTGTACCTGTAGGAGACATAGAAGAGGAAGGATGAGAACTAGAAGAAGAAGAAGGAGAAGGGTCAGAAGGTGGGGGACTTTTAAGGTCGTTCCCCTCATCAGTCTGATCTGGATAGCTTTTTACGTCATTACCAGGGTTGGATGTGTGTTAGGGGTATAGGTTTTTCCCATGCTTAGACCGTTGGGGAGTACTTTGAATGTCATCACTCTCATTGGACGTGCTCTGAGTCGAAGATGACTCTAGGAGGTCCTCTCGATGAGAAGGAAGCAGGATCATGCCAGGGATAAAAGTTCAATAAAGTTGGCAGTGGGGGAAGAGGCTTGAGAAATTCCTGCTCAACTAACGGTTGAGCGGTCTTGTTTCTTCTGTGAGCAGCCCTTGGTGCTCGTCTCCTTCTCACTAGGCTTGTGAACAACCCTAGCTTGGCGAACTGCTTCTCGCCTTAAGGATTTGAGTATGCTTCGCCCGTGGTAGACTATCCATGGATGAGAAGTCGAGGGATCAATAGAGTCTGAATAATTAAGAAAGTCTTGTGCTGGGAGGTCCTCTTTCACTGATGGAGCAGTGGCTTGGGGATCACTTACTGGGACGTTGTAAAACTCATGACATTCCCACATTTTCTTTACGAAGATGTCATGGAAATTGGTGCATTCTGATAGGTAGTGGCCCCATATTGGTGATACGAGCACCAATGATCCTCAGTCCCCTGAGCAAGGCGTTGAGGCTACCTTGCAGGCTTCAGTGTGATTAGGCCTTCCTAAAGCATTATAACAAATAAGGCGTGGCTTCTTCTTCCTCTTGGACATTTACTGCATGGGAGGCTTCTTTAATTCTTCGAGCTGTATCAGTCCCTTCTAAATCAGGACCTCGATAATATATTTTAGCTTGTAGCAGTCATCTAAGGGATGATTGATCCTTCTATGGTAAGCACAATAATTTTCCTGAGTGTTGAGCCCAGCTTGCTCAGGGAACGTGGCTTCTGGAAGCTCGATCATATTCTATTCCAATAATAACCGGAGTCGTGCAGGGACCTATTCCTTCTCAAAGGGGTAGACTTTGTTCCTATGCCTGGTGAAATAATCATCTCGAATAAGATTCGCCAGCGGGGGTACTCGGTTATATGGTTGTTGTTGCTTGCTTGCCAAGGCGTTGTCTTCGCCGTGGTCACCCCTTTGGAGAGGTCCAAAGTTTGGGAGGGAGCCTTCTTTGGATCGGTGACCGTGACGGCTGCACTGATTACTCCTTTTTGTTGGCTACTCCAGGTGTTGTTCCAAGAGCTATCATTGCCTCGATTGTTCCTAGAGCTTGGAGGCCACTGTCGTGACTAGCCATGGTGGCGTGATAGACTTTCTATGCGGTCTAATTTGGAGGTCAACTCTGACATGGAATTCAGATTAGAGGCCTCAACGTGTAGAGCAATTTTAGGTCGCATGTTCCGCACACAAGTTTGAACTACTTCCTTCTCAAGCATAGGATTGGGATGGCGAGCAGCCAAATTTCTCCATCGTGATATGAACTAGTCCACGGGCTCGTCAGGATCCTAGGTCTGGGTGAGAAGCTCGATGGTTTGAACCTCTCTCTCGACCTCATAGAAGCGCTGGTGGAATAGTTTCTCCATTTCCTCCCATGTATGTACTGAGTTTGGAGGGAGTCCAGCATACCATTGAAAAGCTAGATCGTCAAGGGCAACAAACTGACAGAGAAGAAGTCTCCCATCAGTAGTTGTTTCTTGACATGTTACCTGAAAGTGGGTGATATGCAGGTTTTGGGACGTGGTTTGGGAAACTTCCCTTTCTTGTAATCTGAGGGAATCGGGACCTGGTCAATGTATGAAGGATACAGCCTTTGATAAGGTGTTGCACAATGTATCCCGAAATTTGTCTGTTCTTTAGGCTTTGGGTTACCATAGCATCAATGTCGGCTTGAGAGACGGGGTGAGGGACGAAATTATCCTATGTGGCAGAGGGAAGGGGCTGCCTTGAAGGTGCACCATATGAGTGATGGGAATTGATCTCATGGTTAGCTGATTGTCTTGCGGCGTCTATGCGATTGATCTTTTCCATCATCGCGGGCACCATATCCTTGAACTTGTTCATGTGCTCTTCTTGTGAGTCGTTAGGCTCATTTACAACCATTACGCAAACTATTTCTCCACGAAGATCAGTGTTAACCGCAGTTGAGGGCTTGCGAACACGTGAAGACCGGTTCTCGACGGTCTTGGGACCATGGCTGCTAAGAGGCTAGGTCATCTTCTACGACACTAACCATAATGCAAGGCTCTTAGAGCTTTTCTTTAAGCTTCGTTATCTGAAGAGGGTAGAAAGAATTCAGGCACAGAGGGTCGTCAGAGCTGGCTTCTCTGATAGCCTTAGTCACTTGCTTGGTTATAATTCGCAGACCTCTATCACACTTAGCTCTGAGGCTTTGAAGGACCTCAAGCCAAAACTGTGATCGATTGGAGTAATCTTGGGCCGAAGAGGATAAAGGACTCGATATTCCATTAAGTATTTGCTCTGAGCTCTCTTGTGGGCTCCAAAGATTCGACCAAAATGTGGGGTGCCATGTGGCAGCCTTATAGCCACTCGGACGCCACATTGTACTACCAGGTCAGGACTAAAGTTGAATTTGAGCCAAATAATATAAAAACCCTCATTTTTTTAGCAAATAAAATTTTGAAAAATTCTTTAAAATTCACAATAAATATTTAAAGTATTTTTGAGCAATTATTAGGTTGTTCTCATTATTATAAAATTAGACAAAAGGTATATTGAGATCTCAGGCATTAACTATAGGTATCGGAGTACTCCTTGGGCTAGTCCTGAATGATGTTTCGCTAAGTCTTAGATCGATCCAATAGACTTATGTTCCACAGTCTAAAACAAGGATACATAATTGGTCATATCAAAACTGCTGAGCCAGAACTTCCAATCATTTGGCTCTCAATGGATTATAGGTGTACCCCTTGTACGATATGATCCTACTCAATTATAGGGGTCCTCTCAAAGAACATGTGCACTGGCTCTTCTAAACTCGGATAATGAATTTGAAAGAATGACTTCCTGTACGAAATGAAAATTCACATACCATGTAATGATCTCGTGTCAAGATACAGACTTATGTCCCATCAGTCTTGACCATTCCATACAGAGCGAATACTTAATAAGTACTTGGGTTCTATTTTTTTATTTGGATTCTCCAAGCCCTGGCCGATTACAGCTAAACATGAGGCTAGCCTATAACATCCTGACTAGGAGGTGACCCTCATATCTCCTTGAGAAATTGTTTTCTCAAAACGTGAACTCTCGATGCCTCATGCGTACTCGAGATAAAAGAGTCTGAGCTCCAATTCACAAGACGCCAAGATTTCAATCTTTCAATTGCTCCCACTCGATGAGAGAATACTTGAATTTAGTCCTTGATAGGCCATATTTTCGACAATCTCCCACTTGGCCTTTTGAGGCCTGAATTCGTATATATCTCTCTCTCATTTTCGTTCACAATAAATCAAAGCATGCATAATTATCCATGGATTTATCATTCATAAGCAATAGACAAAGTAATAACAGCTATGCCAACCTCCTTAAATCCATCCCATGCACATGCCACTTAAAATCATTTGCCTCCAAGCCTTTGGTTAATGGATCTGCATGCATGGCCTCAGATGGAATGTAACCAACTTCTACTTCACCAGTTGCTATCTCTTCTCTTACTCTATGATATTGAGCTTTAATGTGCCTTGACTTACTATGGAACCTTGGTTCAACTGCCATTGCAATTGTAGCTTGATTGCCACACATGATTCTAATAGTTCCATTTTTTAGAAGGTTGAAGTTAAGATGATTCAAGAATTTCATAATCTAAATGGATTCTAAAGTTGCGAAACTTAAAGTCATATACTCGGTTTCCATGGTAGATAGGGTTACAGTGTCTTGCTTCTTGGTGTGCTAAGAAATGACACCACCCTCATAAAGAAATAGATAACTTGAAGTGGATCTCGAGTCATCCGGGACTCCTTGATAGTCGGAGTCTGTGAATCCCAAAACTTTAAGCTCACTCACATTTCCATAGGTTAATCCATAATCAAATGTTCCTTTCAAATACCTCATGATTCGTTTCATGGCTTTCCAATGCTCTAATCCAGGATCTCTTTGGAATCGACCAATCAACCTTTGAGCAAAATCTAGATCGGGTCTAGTTCTCATAGTTAAATACATTAGTGATCCTACGTCACTCCGATACAGGATCCTTTCCATCTCATTTCTCTCAAGATCATTGTTTGGTTTCATATTGATATTTAATTTTCCTCTCCTTTTCATAGGTGTATCTATAGGCTTGGATTCACTCATACCAAATCTCTCAAGAACTTTCTTACAATATGTAGATAGAGATAATTGAATAGTGCGAGCTACTCTATCTCTTATTATATGAATCCCTAACACATATGAAGCCTCTCCCATATTTTTCATATCAAAATTACTTGATAACATTTCCTTTGTGTCCCTTATATGGTCTAGGGTGCTACTAGCTATTAGAATGTCATCCACATATAAAGCATGAAAGTAATGAAAGTCTCATTGGTCTTATGGTACACACAATGGTCATCCTCATTTGGTTTGAATCCATATCTAATCAGAGTTTGGTGGAACTTGAGGAACCATCTTCTTGAAACTCTTTTGAGACAATAAAGTGATTTGTTAAGTTTGTACATGAACTTTTTCCTTTCACAACAAAACCCTCAGGTTGGTTCATGTATATATCCTCTTCTAAGTCACCATTTAAGAAGGCAGTTTTCATATCCATTTGATGAAATTGTAGGTCAAGGTAGGCTGCTATAGATATTATCATCCTACTTGAAGGAATTTTGGCAACAGGTGAGTAGGTGTCAAAATAATCTACCCCTTCCTTTTGAGTAAAACCTTTTGCTACAAGTCTTAACTTGTATTTTTCAATACGCCCTTCGGAGTTAAGTTTCTTTTTGAATATCCACTTACATCCAATGGATCTAAGGTTAGGGGGTAATCGGATTAACTCCCATACATGGTTATTTATGATTGAATTTATCTCATCTTGCATGGCTTCCTTCCATAACTTATTATCCAGACAAGACATAACATGTAGGTAAGAATAAGGTTCATCATCGGGTTCTTCACTAATCCTCTCATAGTCCTCCCCAAGTTAAGTGAAAAAGGTAGGTGGTCTCTTTGTTCTCTTACTTCGCCTAAGTGTGATGGTTTCAACTTGTTTGTTAGGCTGAAGCTCATGGAAGTCTACTCTCTTTTGGGTTGATTCTTTCTCAGGAAATTCATCTTTAAGGAAATGGGCATCAAGGCTTTCAATCACCTTATGATTCAAGAGGTTATAAAACCTAAAACCCTTCCCAAGACTTGGGTATCCTATTTATGGTTTTAGGATCAAGTTTGGACCTATTTTGGGATGGTATGAGAACATGGGCTGAACATCCCCAGACCTTAAGGTGCTTTATTGAGGGAGGTCGGCCCATGAAGAGTTGGTAAGGAGTTGATTGAATTGCTTTGGTGGGAGTCTGATTAACGACATATGTGGCTGTTAGAATCGCCTCCCCTCAAAACTCTAATTCAAGGTTAGTGGTACTCATCATACTTCGTACCATCTCAACTAGGGTAATATTCCTTCCCTCTGCAACCCAATTTTGTTTAGGTGAGTAAGGCATGGTGGTTTGGTGGACAATCCCATATTGGACACAAAGATCTTGAAAGGCTTGGGAGTTGTATTCCCCACCCCTATCTGATCCAAGGTTTTTTATGGTTCGACTTAATTCGTTTTCAACTTCCACTTTATATTGTTGGAATTTGGTTATGGCCTCACTTTTGTTTCTTATGAGATAGGTGTAACGAAAACGGGAATGGTCATCAATGAATGTTATGAAGTACCTCATGCGCCCCATGGTAGGCACACTCATAAGTCCACACACATCCGAGTGGATTAGTTATAAGAGACTAAAGACCCTTTCGACCTTTTGGTGGGACTTCTTTACCATCTTTCCTTTAAGGTAAGCCTCTCATCTATTATGAGAATTGATATTCATTTTATCAAGCAATCCTTCTTTCATCATAATATGCATTCTCGATGGATTAATGTGACTTAACCTTAAATGCCATAAAGTAAAATTTTGTAAATCATTGCCCATGTAAACAAACTCCTTTTTCATTTTGATTTCATAAAGCCCTTGAACCAAGTGGGCTACAAAAACAAGATATCCTTTAATAGAGCCATCATGCACATAGACCTTTTCCTCCTCGAACAAGAGCACAAACCCAGCTTTACTCATCTTGGAAACCGAGATGAGATTCTTCCTCATCCCGGGTGCATAGAGGGTGTCCTTAAGCATGAGAGTCTCACCATTAGTGAGCTCTAACACATAATCCCCTTTTCCTAAGACCCTTTCCATTTGATTTCCACCCATATAAAGATTATGGGTATCGGGTTTGACATCATAAAACCTTCTAAAGCCCTTCATAGAATTTGTCACATGGATAGTAGCCCTCGAGTCCAAAACCCACACATCCGCCTCCTCATTGGCAATCAAAGTCTCATGGACTACGCAAACTCTCTCTGTCCTTGGTCCTCCACCGGTATTAGCTTGAGGCTTACCGGTATTGGGCTTAGGAGCAAAATGAGGGTTTGGTGGAGGAGAAGGATACCTACAAAACTTTTGGGTATGCCCGTATTTCTTGCATCTAAAGCATTGCACCTTCAAATAATCTTGGCTTGAGGCCCAAACCGACCTCCCACCTACCATCATGGGTGTGGGTGGTGGTTTAGGCCTAAAAGGCATGAGGCTAGCATGGTTTGGTGGTTAGGCATGGGTTTTATGAGGGTAAGGGCTAAATGGATAAGGGGAGTATGATTTTCCTTTTTGCTTTGCCTTTCCTTTCCATTTGCCTTTTCCCTTTATTTTCTTCTTCTTAACATTATCACTCTCACTCACTCCCACATTACATGTATTCACCGTAGAAGAGTTCGGAAGAGAAGAAGATATAGGAGTAATGAGTAAGGGAGTAGAAGAAGATGAGGGTTGGTGAGATTTTACGATATGGACCATGGAAGATGGTCCATCCATTGCCATCCTTCTTTTCTCTTCCCCTTCCTTGAAAAATGCAAGCTCCTCCATTGTTCCAGGCACATCTTTGGCTATTAAATTGGCCACAAAGGTCTCCCATGAGGGAGAGATCGAAAGCACAAACATCGCCTTTTGTGTCACCTC
The DNA here is from genome assembly GCF_000471905.2 of Amborella trichopoda. The sequence continues at coordinate 656,965 of NW_006494865.1, forward strand.
GTCATATGAGTGACCGACTCTCTCACTCTCTCTTATACAACTCTTGAACTCTCTTAGATGATCACCCACTTTGGTGAGATCATCCATTTTGCAAAACATGAGATTCCTCATTATAATGATCCTTTGAGCTTCATTTGGTGTGACGTATTTCTTTTTCATGCTCTCCATAATATCTTTGATGCATATGGAAATCTCATACTCCTTAACAAAGAAATCCCTCATGGCTGCAAAAATAATATTCATGGCACTATGGTTTTTGTTATGCCATTTCTCATATCCATCCTTAACAACTTGAGGAGCATTGATTGCGACGGATTAGGTGGTCTAGAAGTCAATAATGGCAATAGATATCTTTATGAGACATATAACCAATTTTCCTTTTCCATTCAGAGAAGTTGGTTCCATTGAATCTGTCCTCCTTAAGCAATTCGGTGAGTATTGAATGGGCTGCCATGGGTTCCAATTTCGCACCCTATAATCCCTCTAAAGACTCTAAAAGATTCTGTAAATGATTCGATCTATGATACCAATTGAAAGTGGATATAAAGACTAGAGCAAATTTCTAAGCCAAAAAATAAGGCAAAATGGGCACCTTCAACAAGCCACTAGCTAAAAACCAAGCTAAGTGAATAAGTTACAATCCTTTTATATAACAATTACAAACATTTCTAGCCTTGTATAACCACTATAAATAAACTCAAATACCAACCCCTTGTGGGGCAATTACATATAAAGCAAGACTAGCTTATGAATTACACTTTCATAGAACAAATTACATAAACTATGTCCCAAAGTTTAAACACATCATGCAACTAATCTAAAAAAAATTATAAAGAATAAAATCAGCTAAACAGGGAATTAGAATGCCACATTAAAATAAGGAAGCCATGTTTTCAGCCCCTTATGTCGAGGCCACACAATCGGGCCCTATAAGGACTTAATTTTGTCCCTTCGGACTGTACAAAAGTGGTTCAATCTCACCAGAGTGTCTAATCAAAATGGGAAGAAATTACACACCTTAAAATAAATTCTTAAGATCTCAACACACTGGAATTATCATCCAAAATAGAATAAAAAAGGTTTGAATCGAATCGGATAAAGAACAAGAGAGTTATGGCCAAACTACACACGATGGTCCCTCGGACCACCAAACAATCTTGTATGGAAAGATTATGAACCCCCATAGGTAAAAAAGTGATGAAAAAGTTCTGAAAATGGAGTGAAACTCTGAAACAAAATTATTTGATGGGTTTGAAGCAAAGTAATTAATGGATACTATGCATGATCATGGATTCTCATGCATATAGGTTATAACTCATGAAGAACCACATTATGAATAAGCACGATGAAAAAGATGATCAAATGAGGATTCTAAGATCAATGAAACTTTTTTAAATTCAAAACTTCAAAAACTATAGATACCAAGGATATGATCTTATGAGAAAAGAAAATTAAATAGTGTTTACCTTGATAATGCACACCATGGACTTAAGCATAAGAAAGGAGGACCACCATCAAGATCACCATTAACAAAAATCCAAAAAATATCTCTCTTCAATTTTCTCTCACAAAACCTTAGAAGAAGTAGGGGATAGACTATTTTCTAAAATGGTTCAAGAGTTGAGATAGTTAGGGTTTGAGATCTCTTGATGTGCTTTTATAACATAGGTGTAACTTTGGATTCAATCAACACCCTTAATGCATTAATCCAAAGGCACATGAGAGGCTAATGTACCTAGCCACCCATCCCCATCCAACCACTAATATGAAGGGATGGGATTTCACACCATTATCATGCACCCTAACCCTAAGTTATGCCACTTTACCATTTTGTCCTTGACCCATGTTTTTGTTCCAATTGTATCAAATATGGCCTTACAAAAATACCCTTAATTTTTTTTAACAATGTATTAGAGTAGATAACCACCAAGGCTAATGGGCAAAGAAGTAATTAGTAAAGCTCACACATGTGGAGATATTCTACTTTATCAAAGCCAATCACTTAGAAGATCTAAAATTTCAAACCATTCAATTTAAAGAAAATGTCCCCTTCACACCTGTGTGTGAAGATAATTTTCTACTCAAATTTGAAAATGCATTTTCTCTTTAATACTAAATAAATAAATTAATTAAAATTCACACATGTCATGCATGACCCATGTGTGAGTTAACTAAGACGTCATGAAAAGGGTTATAACATTATATAACAAAATATAGCAATATATAACAATACATCATAACACAACCCCTTATAAAACAAGGAATCAAATGCCAATCTAATCCCCCGCCTAGGGATCAGTGCCCAATTGGGCGGTGATCCTAGAGTGAGGTATGGGGTGCCATGTGGTAGCCCTAGGGCCACTCAGGCGCCACATGGTACTACCAGGTCAAGACTAAAGTAGAATTTGAGCCAAATAATATGAAAACCCTCATTTTTTTAGCAAATCAAATTTCAAAAACTTCTCTAAAATTCACAATAAATATTTAAAGTATTTTTGGGCAATTATTAGGTTTTTCTCATTATTATAAAATCGAACAAAAGGTATAGTGAGATCTCAGGCTAATAACTATAGGTATCGGAGTACTCCATTAGTCTAGATTCGAATGATGTTCCGTCGAGTCTCAGATCGACCCAATAGACCTATGTTCCACAGTCTAAAGCAAGGACACATAATTGGCCATATCACAACCGTTGAGCTAGAACATCTGATCATTCGACTCTCAATAGATTACAAGTGTACCCCTATGGGACATGATCCAACTCAATTACAGGGGTCCTCTCGAAGCACATGTGCACTGACTCTTCCAAACTCAGATAATGAACTTGAAGGAGTGGCTTCCCATACTAAATGAAAATGCACATGCCATGTAATGGTCTCATGTCAGGATACGGACTTATGTTCCATAAGTCTTGACCATTCCATACAGGGCAAATACTTAATAAATACTCGGGTTCTATTTTTCTCATTTGCATTCTCCTAGCCCTGGCCAATTGTAGCTAAACATGAGGCTAACCTATAAATCGTGACTAGGAGGTAACCCTCACACCTCCTTGAGAAATTGTTTTCTCAACAAGTGAACTCTCGATGCCTCATGCATACTCGAGGTAAAAGCATATGGGCTCCATTTTGAAAGACGCCATGATTTCAATTTCTCAATCGCTCCCACTGAATGAGAGACTACTGGAATTTAGGCTTTGATAGGCCATATTTTCAACAGTCCAGCACCGTCCAAGGGCCACGACATTGTAAGATGATTGTTTTCTGTAGGGCTCAGCATGACCATCGATCTGATGTCAACTTCAAGCCATGGATCGTGTTTTTTAGTGAACGATCTAGTGACTTGAATTTTGAGTAGATCTTGAAACTTTGGATCGATAGTGTGCTCGTTCCTTCATGTTTTTCTATTTTTTCTTTGTTGAAACACACTGAGCACGCCACTACGATCAAGGGGCACTAAATGCTGCTTGATTTCATGCTCGAATGAAGATTTTTTAAGTTTGGAATTTTGGCGGGAATCAAGAGTTCTGGCGACGGAATTTGCAGTCTGTTCGTGGGCTTCGTGTGCAGAATCCAATCGTTCATTATGTATGGGGTTCGGGTCAAAGATGGCCTGAAACCTTACGCCCACAATGGAATTGGTCTCTCATCGATCGGGCTCACAAGCGACGTTATTTGGCCACTCGAGTGAGATGCGATGATGCTGAATTTTCGGCACTTTTCATCACGGATCAACAACTTCTCTCTAGCTTTTCTTCACGCTCAGGTATCATCATGGGGCGTGCCATATATCGAATCGATCGTCTTGAGTAAACAAACATGCTCACCAAATTTGAGTCGATCCGACTTGGGACGAGTGAGATATGAGCATCGAAAGTAACTGCTCGTGACTATCCTTTCAATGGTGTGGAGTTGCAGGGTGGTCGCACGGGAATAGCATGCGACTTCTCCTATTGCACTCTTTCACTTATAACTTCCTCCTGAAACGTCCGTTTCAGTTGAAGCTTGACCCCTAGGGGTTTTCAATTGTATCAGATCCAATGGCGATGATCCCATAGAAATTTGAGACACTGAAAATGAAGCTCTAGTTATAGGGGTCTGTTTCAAGGTGCTAGAGGCCTATTATGCCGGAACTGTTTCTTAGTTTACACTGTCTGACATGTCGAAATACGACGAAACTTGGCAAGAGACTTTTGAGAGACCTCATGAAAATTGTAGCCAGGTTTGGGGTTGTTCTGAGACTGTCAGAATTTCCACTACTTGCTAGGCCTTTATTGAGAGTGGGCCCCATGTTGATGAAAAAACCTTCCAACAACATTTCACTCGATCATCTAGATCCAAGGAGGTGAGATCAAGGATCTGACCAGTTTGGAGAGTCCACTGAGGACTTACTACCCCTTTGTCGGTTCGCTCTTGCTTGATCATATTACCTTTTCTTTTCTGCACTCAATACATGGCATCTGGGTTTTTCAACCCGTTCATCCGAGTTAGGGATTTTCTCATCCCCGCACTTGTGACCATCCCAGGGAAGCAAGCTTCTCAAGCCTCATTCCCTACGCTCCTCTTGAGTCAAGACTCACTTCTGGCTCCCAAGTTCTTTCCTAAATTGGTGCAAGAAGGGACTTGAGGGTCCCTAATTCCTCTGTGTCTAGTCTTAGTGGACCCTCCACCACGACCCCTCGCATTGGTAGCACACTTGCTACCACCCACATCATGCACCCTGCCATCGGTAACTCACTTGTCGGTTGTATTGCCAAGGTATGTTGAAAGGCTTCCCAGTCCACTTTCGCAAAAGGCAAGCAGGTTGTCATTGCTCCTGAGAGTCATTACAAGGCCTACCCTTTATACTCCTTCACCACCTCGAACCTTTATTCCTAGAGGCTCAACACACCGAGGAGGAGATCATGGGGCCTCCACTTATTGCACACACTCAAAGGCTCATGGTCAATCCACTAGAGCCATACCTTAGCGCAACCTTCACACTGCCTTGAGCTCGTATCCAAGGCTAGGCCTTCTAGGGCCGAACCCTGCACACGTCATGCATCTGCATCCCACAGCTCGGGGCAGCGCCAATTATGTGCCAGCTTGAGCACATGAGGATCGACCACTTCGTCCTACCTCTCAGCACACACAGATTCACCCTGTGAAAGATAAGCTGCTACCCAATCCCTCACAAACATATGCTCGTAGGTCTCGGCCTCCTAAGGTCGAACTAGCTGATTGAGCCTGGGCAGACCCCCAAGTAACCCGGAAGGCTGCCTCTAAAGATGCACACTCACTAGCCTCACAGGTTCCTTCCAGATCCTGACTCGGGCGGAGTCGTGAGCTAGTTCCTTCTTCTGTCACCCTCCCTTTGCCAGGTGAACACCTCGAGACCTAATACTCAAAGGTTTTCCCTAAGAGTGCCATCTTGAGTCAGGCACCTTAAGTCAGCCATGCACCCGAACCTCACAAAGTAATTCGGGGCAAAGGCCTGATGGCAGATAGAAGCCTACAGCCTCCAAGGAAGCAACCCAGATTGCCCTTTATCCTTGGACCTCACTCTCCGCCCAGCTGATGGACACAACCATTACATGCTCAAGAAAGATGGGGCAGTCCAAATCTCAGGCTCAATTTTGGAGTGGAGTCTATTGCAGCCTCAAGATGAAGTAGAAGAGAGGCCGACAACTCCTGATTAGAGAGGCCCCTAAGGTAGTTCAGGTTACCTCTATCGATGACCTCTTGCCTCACAATCCTTTCTTCCCTCTTCGGCTTCCAGAACCTGAGCAAGACCAAGAATATTGCTCGGTGGTTACTGTCTCAGGAAATGATCAAGCTTCTAAGAAATCATGATCCCAAGACCGTCAAGAACCAATCCTCACACGGTTGGCATACAAGACTCGAGTCGAGTTGGGGCATGCTGAGCCCCTACAGATCGACTTGCCACGAAGGACTCGCTAACCCCGATCACCCATAACTCCACCTGGCTCTGCTCCAGAAGAAACGGTCAGCATCATGGTGATCGACGACCCGACTAACGCTCAAGAAGAGTGGATGAACAGGTTTGAAGTGATGATGCAGTCCATTCTCGAGAAGATGGATCTTCTGGAGGCCTCCAGTTCCCCTCCTTCTTCTTCTCACCATGAGGCTAACTCCCTGCCTGGGGAGGACAAAGTCCCCAGGAAAACTCCCCAACTGGCCTCCCATGACAGCTCTGCTCCCCGCATGGTTTCACAAGCCGATATAGATTCCATGGTGACCCACAGTCTCAAGTGTATGATCCGGGGCATGCAAGGGGCTCTGCTTTGCCTAAAGTTGTACCTCTCATACATCGATCAGATGTCGTTCCCCTTGGACTATCAAAAATGGAAGCTTCTCATATTCAATGAGACTGCATCCTCGCATCAGCATATCGCTCACTTTCAAGAGGCTTGCCGCGAGACGATAGATGACGGGTGACTCCTACTCCGTCAATTCCTCGAGACTCTCGAAGGGTCAGCCTTCCAGTGGTATGCCAAGTTACCTCCAAGATCGTTCACACATGGCAAGAAATGGAGCAATTGTTCTACCAGCGCTTCTATGAAGTCTTAAGAAATGTGGAAACCATCGAGCTCCTCACCCTGACTCAAGAGCCTGGTGAGCCAGTTGATGAGTTCATCGCCCGATGGAGAGAGTTGGCAACTTATCATGCCACTCCCATGACTAAAAGAGAAGCAGTTATGACCAACGTAGGAAATATGCTACCCGAGATAACCCTACACATTGAGGCTTCCAATCCAGCCTCCATGTCAGCACTCATCTCTAAAGTGGTCCGTATAGAAGGTCTATCCAAGCATCATGGTGGATCCCGTCAGTAGCCCTCTAGCTCGGGAAATGGTCGGAGCAATGGCAATTCTCGCTCCAATAATCGAGGCAACCAGCAAAAAGAGGTGATTAGTGCGGCTGTCACCGTGACTGACACTAAGAAAGCCACTCCTCAAACCATGGACCTCTCCAAATGGGTAGTCACAACTAATGCACAAACAACACCTCAGACTAGAATCAAGCAGCAATAGTCCTATAACAAGGTCCTGCCCCCTAAAAATATAAATCGAAGTGACAACTGGATCCAGCGCAAGAACAAGGTGTACCCCTTCGAGAAGTAATAGGTTCCTGCATTGCTTCGGTTACTACAAGAGCAGAACATGATCCAGCTGCCGGAGGTCAAAACCACAGAACAGACTGGACAGGAAACACATGAGAGATACTGTGCCTTTCACAAGAGAGTAGGCCAACCCAATCAAGACTACTTTACGCTCAAAGACATTATCGAAGCCCTTATTAACAAAGGCCAGATAAAGCTCTAAGAGCTAAAGAAAGCATTCAGGGCAACAGAGGCTTTCCACATAGTGACAATCTAAGAGGATAATGAAACACCTACCGTCCTCCATACAGTATTCTCCGTAATGCTCGAAGAAGGTCTCGTCACGCTAAAGCCGACAAGCGAGCTCAAGCCCCTGCCTCAAAGATTTGAGAACCTCTGGTGTTCATATCATCTGATACTAGGCCATGATCTGAACGAATACATTGACTTCCATCAACTTTTGGCAAAGAAGATGCGGCAGCACCAAGAAGTTCATGGTAACCTTGATGGACACCCTCAAGTCCCTGCTCCACCAGTGCAAGAAGACCTCCCGACACAAGCCCAGGCAAGTGCTGTGCTAGATCCTCTTCAAGCCCTCTACGAGGCCATGCTCCAGCAGGGTCTCATCACTCCCAAGCCCACCAGGCAACCTAGGCATCTTGCCCAGGGTACAAAAAATCTATGGTGCCCATATTGTATGGGGCCATGAGCTGGGGGAATGCTCAAGGTTGGAAGCTATAGTCATGGAGAAGGTACAGAAAGGCCACATTGTTTTCGCCGGTCTCCCAGAACTCTTCCAAGCCATCACTCCCATCCAAGAGGAAATCCCACTACAAGTCCCCTATGAGCATATCCTAGACCCTTCAGAGCCTCAACTTCTCAGACATGGGAAGTCTACCATGGGTGCAGTACGCTCAAGTTCCTGAAGCGTGAAGCAGTCCGCCAAGCCTGGGCTACTCATCGGCCTGTCATGACAGACCATATACCTCCCAAGGGATACAGAAGGAGACGAGCATGTATGTCTGCTCACCGAAGGAATCACATTCCTCAGCCACCAGTCATGGAAGAATTTCTCAAGTCCCTTCCTCCACTACCGACCTTACAAGACTTCATCCCAGGCGCAACTCGCCTTATCCCTTTCGTCCAATCAGATGGACATCCCTGAGTCATCAACTGCTCGGGACTGGTCTAATACGGGTGATTACGTTAAAATCATCTCCCAACGGTCAGAGGTGGGGTAAGACTTGAAATCTTGTGCACACGTCCAATTCTTGTGATGATGTAAAAAGCTGCCCAGAACCCTCTAACTCTGTCTCTTCTACTTCTTCTATATCTTGCACAGGTGCAACTCGGTAGTGCCCAGACTTCGACGCTCTAAATGGAGAGCTCAAAGGCACCAATACTAGCAAGTCGTAGTGGAAGCGCCTAAGAAAAATGATGTCTTAGGCGGTAGATTCTTAACCGTTGCTGACGCCCTGTCAGCTCAAGCCATGACCGAGCCATCTTCAAGCTAATGTTTCCCATATGGTGTAGATCTTAGAAGTATCATCCAGCACTAGGCAAATGAGCTTATGATCAGGGAAGAAGCTACATCCCACACTTCAGAAGCTCAAGGTCCTCAAATTTCATGATCCTTCACTTTTCCCTAAGCCTCAACCTCAAACCTCTACATCCCTAATATAAATCCATATTACTTCCCCATCAGCCCAGACGGCAGCGACCGAACAACAAAACCAAAACTCAACCAAAACCTGCTCCTAAACATACCCTACCACCTAAACTAGTGACAGGATCAGGGGTGCAGAAGGTTGATGAGGATAAGGTGAAATATGGCGTAGTTGAGCATTTGAGAAAACTTCTAGCAGTTCTAAGTATCTATGATGCCTTTATGATATCTAAAGATTACCGTATGGTCTTAGCTCAAGCCCTTTCTAACCCAGAGGTGTACAAGACTGAAGTGGAGCCTATTGAGGTTGACCCAACCATCCATGTGGGTGCCTGACGATCTCCTTTTCCGAAGATGACCTTCAGTTGGGAGGCAAGTTTCACAATCGCCCCCTCTTTGATTCGAGGTGCATTGCTTTCGAGGTGCATTGCTTTTGAAGCGATGCACATAACTTCCTGCTAATTCACCTCGAATCGAAAAGGATTTTGTCCCTAAGACTAAGACCTATGACGAGCTCAAAAGTAATGCACCTCGAATCGAAGCCAAGGTTACCCCAGACTGGAATATTACAGCGAACAGGCTCACCAAATCATGAGAACCATGGATTATGAGCCCCTGTTGAATCAAGCATTAAGGGGTGAGGAAGCAACTACTACCCCATTTGAGGTCATTAAAGCCACATTAAGTTGTCATAAGACAAAGCAAGGAATAGGCTATTCTTTTTCGTCTCACACTCTGAAAGGGTAGAAGCAATAAAGCAAAAAGAGAAGGAAGGATAAAAGAGTCACGCATCACACTGAAGCAAAAGAGAGAATTTTATTCATAAAGCAAGAGGATATTACAAGTGTCAAAAAATATGGGAAAAGGAAAGGAAAATAATATGACATTATCAAAATTGATCAATCCATTCATTGATCTTCCCCCTATATATTGCAGCTGATGCCCTAGCCCGCTCGATGTGTCCCTTCAACTCTTCCACCATCTCAGCCTCATGCTCCATCAAGGCCGACCCTTCTTCCAAGGAGTATTCGAGAGCCAAAATATTATCAAGAAGCACTATATCCTTTACTTCCCAAGCCTCAGTATCCTTCTCCAACTTGTTAAGATTGTGCGTCAGGCTTAATATCTTTGCTCACAAGGTCATCACCTTGTGGTGGCGAACGACCACCTCCTCAGCAAGGTCGGATCTCTCGGAGATCGCAGCATCCTTTTGCTGCAATTGAGCTTCTATCAGCTCGCAGTGGCGCATGAATGAGGACTCCAAAGGGGGAAATTGCTACCTCTCCAATCGCAGCGCAGTTGCTTCTTCATGCAAGGCCCTTATTCTCCACCCCTCCAGCTCATTTGAAACATCATCAAAATAAGGGAGAACCTCTGGTACACCCCCTGCAAGGGCGCCCTGCCTTAATTCTTGGATTGCATTATTATGTTCATTAAGAGTCAAACCCTTCGGTCTCTGCATGCCCAAACAAAGCATGTCCTTGATTATGTCAAGCATCACACTCAAGCTAGGCTTAGGTAATGTTGTTTGGGATGCTGCAATAGAAGGAGCATCAATCTCAATGGTAGGGCTCGAAGGAATGATAGCTGTATGAGTTGATGGCTCTTCCCGAGGGTCTGCGAAGCCCAAACTCTCATCATTTGCGACCTTAGTCTCAACTAGCTCAGCTCTCACAATATCGGCCTCCTCACTTGGCTTTTCAGCCTCACCATCAGTAGGTTTGGTCCCTTCAAGGCCAACCTCTTCTCCTGGCCCCTCGTTATCTGGAGCAGTCGCAATATGCTCCGAAGTAGCCTCAGCCCTTTCAAGTCAGACTTCATCTCCTTGCTCCCTCTCACCCTGAACCGTCATCTCTGCCTTGGTAGGTTTGATACCTCTTCCCTCTCCTTCTTTGCCCTTGTCCTGCCAGGGCAGCCATTTCAGCTACAGGCTCTTCCATAGGGCCTGCCTCTTCGACAACTAGGGGTACCACCTCTGATCCCTTGAGGTCAGCCCCTTGAAGATGTCCCAGCTCTTTGACCTCTTCTGTAACAACATCACCTGAAGCAGAAACTTTCTGCTGCTTTAGTAACCCTTCTTCTGTCTCTGAGGCCCATGCTCCTCTATGACCATGAGCCCTTCTTTCTGAACAGAGCTCGGGTCTTGCCCTTCCACGACTGCGCTCTCTGACTCGGTTGGCACAACAACCTCTTGGGCCTCAGAGGCCTTCTCCACCTCGACCACCTCATCAAGGCCAGCATCGCTAGCCCCATTGATTTCCATTGGAACTGGACCCTCTTCCTCAACCGTTGGAGCCTCTGATGAACCGAAAGAAGGCTCAAGAGAAAGAGAAGATGACTCCTCCAAAGCAGAGGGAGAATTATGAACCATCAGATACACATAGGACTCCGAGGAAGAAGCCGGTGAAGAACCATCTTCTAGCTCCCGAACCACTGGACATTTATGTCCCTTACGCTTCGAAGCCCATGCTGCATGACGAGCTAGTGGATGAGGAATGGCTGGGGCATCGTACTTCCTCTTCTTCCCCTTCGCTTGAGAAGGTGCAACAGTCTCAACAGCATCCCCACCAGAAGAGCCAGCGGCATGTTTTCTATGCGGGTCGCTCCCTATCAACTTGTTCAAATCTTGGACTGGACGTCCTTCATACCCCAAAACCTTGCCACCCTCATTCCATTTGAAAATAGCAGAGAGTTTGTCAAAAACACTCTCTACCTTATTCTTCATATCGAGAAACCGTAGCAAAGACTTGTCCATGGAAATTTGACGAGGCCTTCCAACGACGCGCTAATTCCAGAGGAAGCCCAAAGTGAATACCTCCCCCAATGAAGGAGTCCTCGCCATCTTCCTCTATCATGCGTTCTGACTCCAGCGGGAGTTCTCCACTTTCCAGGGGTGGCTGCCTTCCCAATACCCCTTATTGGTGATCCACCACTAGCATTCATGAACGTCAGTTGCTCACATTGTTCTGCCAAAATACAGCAGCATGTACTTGTTGATCTCGGTGAAATCCAAGCAAGCATGTGGCCCAAGCTGTGCGAATGTGCCTCAGGAGCCAGATCTCATGATGGGTCCCCAACTGGTCTTTCTTCCTGTGGCTGATTTTCCTATGTCGCTTCTCAAAGAATACTGAGAATGGACACCCTTGGTCTATCTTGTGTTGTCGGCCAAATCATTAAGGAACATACCCCTCACGCTTGGCACTATGGATGGTACGATAGGGTAGAACCCCGCCTCTAACACTCAGCATGTACATCAGATCCTTGTGAGTCGTAGAAGCACCATCCAAGCTCTTGCCCAGCTCATCGGGAAAAGCACAATCTGTGAGGTTTCTGACCGGGAAGGCGGGTCTACTCATATGAAGTTGTTCATTGTAGAACATGCTATGTTCATGGCAAGGAGTGTGGAAGATTTCTTTCTGCCCAACAATCCTCAGAAGAAACAGGCACATTATTTCATCCAACACCCTATTTCTGATGTAGATGTCGGGGAAATAAGCCCCGAGCCAGCCATACACATAGTGGATGGGAAAAGGCATCTTGAAGTCCCCTAGGAAGGCTTCGTCGTCCACTATGCCATTCCCTCCTTCATCACTCTGATATAGTTTTCCCCTGGACATGGCTCCCAAGCTATAATAGATGTTGTACAAGACCGGCTGTGTGAGCACGTACTCTCACCCCCTCGCCATGTCACAGGCTACATAGAACATGTCTAGACGTATAGTATCTGCTCCCCCGAGGAGACCAAACTTGCACAAGAAGAGTACTAGATATGTCACCAGGAAAAAAGTGGTTGTTCCTGCTATGCAGCTTAAATACTGGAGGGGCTCCCTTCATGGATGCCTTCCCCTTTCTTCTCGAGCTTGGACTAGCCTCATCAGAGTCTCCATAAAAGAATGCCACCCAAAGGGTGAAGGAGACGCAGCCATTCTTGGCCTCAGAGTAGAGCAATTGGTAAATCCTGAATAGCTGTTGTAATCCAGCTGGTGGGACTTCTTTCCCGACCCGTTTACCTCCAAAAATGACCGAGTTCGAAGGCACAAACTCATCGTACATAGCACCGATGAGTGGAAGCCCACCGTTGAAGTACAAGTCTAGCAGAGACATCCCTGCTTCCCATTGACCAAGCAGCCATGTATTATTGACATGGCTCCATGTTTCCAATAGCAACTTGAACGTGTTCGAGCAACGATCATAATATCTTGCAGAGCATTGAATGGCAGCTAGCAGGGAAGCACGCTTCAAAATGTCCTTGAATCGCACCCTTATAGTCCAGGAAGAGTACCCTTTTAGGTATTGGTGCTCCCCTTGCACTCGAATACTAGCAGAAGACCACTTCAGGCCTGGAGTCTTCACCATCCTCTTGCCCAATGTTAGCAAGTCCTCACTTGAGGCTATCTTCATGTGCAAACAATAGAGGAGGCCTACCCCTTTTTCTATTTTTACATTTCTGTCACTGTCTTCTATAACCTCAAAGCGGTGACACTCAAAGGCCATCTTGGTTCGCACCAAGCCTCGGTGAGCCAGATTGGCTCACCCCTCACCAAGATTTCACCGGTGACTTAATTGGTGCCACTCGTGGGAGGTTCTTCACATCTGGAATGGTGCCTAAAGGCTGGGCAATGAAGCTAGAGCAAATTTTTTGCTACGGCACGCAAGTCACTAAGGGGCAGCCCTATCGCCGTGCAAAATGCTAAGGCGTGGGGCCGGCTGCATTTGCAAGAATGTATCGCCGGCTACTCACTCAAGGAGTAACATCAGCTGCTTTTATAAAGACTATCGATGTGCGTAGAAGGTAGAGCTATTGTTGTCTCATGACTAAAAGGGTTATCGTCGTCTGCTGAAGAAAACCAGTAGCACCACGTAAAGACCTAATGCCATCTGCGTCTAACACTGCCTGCGTTCAAACTGTTCACACATGTCACACGTGCGGCACACCATGTCCTTTGAAATCTGGGCATGCCGCCTGACACTCACGGCGTGGCCTATCACCGTGCGTGTGAAGGCTGACCATTCACCGTCTCACAGCCCTTTCACCTCACCGACCGTTACAGGCTTGCTATGCCTCGGGTTCTCACCGGCGTTTCTTCTCCTCACTGGGAACTCAATCTTGCTCGCCGGGAAACCCTTCCCCGTCTGTTCACTCTCTTCCACCGGTGACCGAAGCTAACGAAAAGTTGCTTGGAGTTCCTCAAAAGCCCTCTATGACCTCACGATTTACCCTCTTCGTACTTCTATAGTCCGCCACAACTCGTCATAATTTCACTATGCTTTCGATGAGCCCTGCTCCTCCTACTAGAGGACTGTCAAAGTCCCCTGACTCCTCTCCAACCTGTCGGTAACCATGAAACCACCGAAAAATCACTAAGGGCTCATGGAAGTTGCTAATAACCCTTGGGTTCTCCGCTTCTACTCCCACAGAAGGCCCTAAAACTCTGGTAGAGTAATACTACGACCCTCACAGTTTTGCCAGAGTCTAGGTAAAGCCCTACAAAGCTCCCTGTTCCCCGCTCGAGAAGCCTTGGCACTCTCAGAAAACACTCTCATCACGCTGTGAAGGTTCACGACTAAAGTTTGTTGGAAAGTCCCTGAACGCTTGTACACTGTAGGTTTTGACTAGAAACTCTTGCCGGAAGTCTCTCGATGGAAGCTCTGGCTCTCTAAAGCTCTCACACTATTTTATCAAACAGTGAAACAGTAAAATGGGGTTTTATCCCCTTTTAAAGTCTACAATGCCACAAAGTGCCCCTCACAAGTTCGAAATGACACTTCGGTCCTCATCTTCAGATGTCGATAGGTACAGGCTAAGGAGGGCCAAGCCCGAGGCCCGAATGCGAGTCATTGCCGCCTACCTCATGAACCCACTGTCTTCTATCGCTATTGTTATGCCTTATCGCCGCGCGTGCTTTCCTAAGGCTTAGCACCGCATACTCTACTAAAAAGGCTATCGTTGTGCCCTTCATCAAAGGTTATTGTCGTGCGATTCACAAGAGGCTATCGTCGTGCGCTTCATTAGAGGCTATCATCATGTGCTTCACAAAAGGCTATCGTCTGGCACTTCACAAGAAGCTATCGTTGTGCGCTTCACCAGAAGCTATCGCCACGTGAGCTTCACTTCACCAAGAAACTTAGCACATTATGCATTATCCACAAGCCTAACGTCGTGCGCACATCATCCAGGCCTTGCATCATTCAAAACCTAGCACCGTGCGTGTGCTATGGAGCTACCATCTGGGATTTCTCTCTTTGGAGCCACACTCAAATGTTACAACATGACTATCATTCTACATCCCCATTAGTTCATTCCCTGCACCACAGTCATCACTCCTCAGGAAGTCGAGTCTCCATTTACGGCTCTGTTCCCCATGAAGTCACATTCCCTTACCCACCTAAATGGTCTAGGTGCACGATCCTAAACTGCATGGCTGACCTTAAACTGTAGCAGATGTCTAGTTGCACGACCTTAAACTGCATGGTCCTAGTTGCATGACTTTAAACTGCATAACCATGATTCAGCTGTATGACCTGAAAAACTATAGTGCACGTTCTCGCTGCATGACAATAAAACGCTTAACACTATGGTCCAAACTATATGATCTTAAACTATAGCAGAGGTCTAGTTGCACGACCTTAAACTGCATGGTCCTAGTTGCATGACTTTAAACTGCATAACCATGGTCCAACTGTATGACCTTAAAAACTGTAGAGCACGTCTTGGCCGCATGACAATAAAATGCTTAACACTATGGTCCAAATTACATGACTTTAAACTATAAAAGAGGTCTAGTTGCATGACCTTAAACTACGTGGCCCTAGCTGTATGACTTTAAACGACATCGCCATGGTCCAAGCTTCATCTCCTTAAGACTATACCACATGTCTCTGTAGCAAGACGTTAAAATAACACGACAAATGGTCCATGCACTTGACTTTAAGACTATGAAATGGAATCAACCTCTCCACCGAATGTATTCTACCACTATCCCCATTAAGATTACACCTGTGCTCCGTACTGTCATCCTCAGTAGAGCTACATGCAGGCCACTGTCCCACATCTCCAGTAGGAGTCACATACGTATTACTGCCCATCATCCCTAGTGGAGTTACGATCATTCTTATCTCTTCAATCCCAAGTGGGGTTCCATCTGTGCTCCGGTCTGCCATTCTCAACAGCATACCATTGCCCATTATCCCCGTGGAATCATATTAATCACCAATGGGCCCGCTTCTCATTGAACCACTATCTCTATCCCTCTTCAGAGCTTTACTTAAATCGCAACCCACATAAATGATCTAGGTGCACGACCCTAAACTACATGGTCCAAACTATATGACCTTAAACTGTAGCGGAGGTCTAGTTGCATGGCCTTAAACTGCATGGTCCAAACTATATCACCTTAAACTGTAGAGGAGGTCTAGTTGCACGACCTTAAACTGCAAGGTCAAAACTGTATGACCTTAAACTGTAGTGATGGTCCAAGCTATATGAGCTTAAGCTATAGTGCACGTGCCACATGACGTTAAACTACTTTGCCTAGGTCCTGGACGCATGACATTAAAGACACCCCCATACACGCGCACACGCCGTTTATGTGCATCTTCATGTACGCCTTCCCTAACTGACCCGTTCGTGTGCACGCATCACCTTCAGTACCTCCCTAGACAGTTCATTCACTTCATCGCCATTTATGACTCTCCAATGAGTCTCACCCATGCTCACAAAACAGCGAGCCATTCCGCCATCCATACTCGTCATCAGCTAGTGGGTCACCAATTTTCAATCACCATTCATACATCATCTATCTTTCACAGGTAGCGTCGTTCCATCTCCTCAACGTGAGTCAAAAGTACTACCATACTCACTCCATGACCTCAACAGACTACCATCCATCCATCCCCACCATGGTCCAATTATATGACCTTAAACTATAGTGCACGTCCTAGCCGGATGGCGTTAAAAGGCTTCACATAAGTCCCGAAGGCATGACGCTAAACACTGCTTCACAACAAAAAAGAAGACAAGAAAAAAAAAAAGGAAAGAAAGAAAGTAAACAACAACAACAAATGACGGACATGGTGTATACTTGGACAAGGGAACACCATGAGTAAAAATCAGGGACGAGCATGGTCACGAAACCATGAGTAACAGAGTTCTATGAAAATAAAAACCTAGGCATCGTGAAAATCTGAAAGGGCGCCGTGAGCAAAAATGGATAAAAAGGGTGGACATGACCGCAAGGTCATAGGTAAAAGAGCTCCAAATAAAAGGAAGTTGGTGAAAACCGTCTCTACAGCGTCGCTTCCCAGTCCAAGGGAAAATCCCCAAAGGACGCTTGGACTAACAAATAGGTTGATGCAACACTCGCCTTTATAGGAGGCTTCAGCTCGCATTCAAAAGAAAAATCCTTGGTGTCACAATACCAAGATCCAAATACAAGCTTCAAGGAAAGATTCTAACAGCTTGAGTCCATTAGCAAAAAGGATTCGAAGGACAGAAGACTCGCCAAGAAGGCAAGACAAGTCTCATGAAAAAAAGAATTATTCCCACGAGGTCACAAACAACACTCCAAAATGCTAAGGTTGCCTCAAGAAGGATAAGTCAGTCAGACTTTGGACCTGTTATGCAGCGATCAGGATTGAGTCCTATGGGGCCACCTCAGATAAAGAAGAGAGGTATCCTGATTGTTGAAACAGCTAGCAGTAAGCAAGGGTTATACCCACAGCTGGTCACCTCAATAAACTGAGGTACCCTGCCTGCCAAGGAAATTTCGGTGCACAAAGTAGACGATGCCAACCAAAGGCTCTTCATCTGACCATCCAGAACAAACTATAAAAAATAAGAAAGTTATTTTGACAAAACAAAGACGCTCACAAAGGCAAGAAACTAATAAAGCTAGGGCGAAACCTGCCAGAGACTTCAGGGTGAAGCCTCGTCATGAGGCCCCCTCACCAAATCCCTCCCTAGCCGATAGACCCAAACCTTCGGGATAGGCCAACAAAAAGCCCCCGACTAGACCCAACAGGATGGGGCCTATAGAGATACTCTGCTAGTCAAAAGAAAACCTGGTGTAGCAGCAAACAACACCGAACAAAGGCTCTATAACTGTCAATCCAAAAACAAAGAAACCCAGACCGAATGGGAATAGTGCTCTAAAGCATGGCACTTGGTCACTAGATAAGCCTATTTTTGACCAACAAGTTTCGCACAAAGTCCTCAGTTGTCATAATCACAAATAGTCCTTTGAGGGTGAGGACTTCGATAGAATCCCTCAAAACTCTATTCTACCCTAAAGTCTCCACGGATGGATCTACAACAAATTCGTCCAAACGTCTGAGCGTCCTGATTACAGCATTGCATGGATTTCTTCTTGACGGGGCATGCTGTTTGAAGACATTTTTTAGCACCATGGGTCCCCAAAGCGGAATAAAAGGGAGTAGTCAGTCAATAAAGCCTGACAAACAGTAGAAGGTTTGACAGTCTCTTAATGGCTCCATAACTGGCCAAGATCTTCATAAGGACTCCAAAAAGACTCTTGCCAAGTTTCGTCGCATTCCGACATGTCTAAGAAAATACAAACTATGAAACATTTATGCAGAATCAACCTCTTACACCCCGAAACGGCTTATAACTGAAACTACTTTTGGAGCATCAAACGGTCGTGGGACCACTGCCATTGGATCTGGAATGGTTAAAAACCCTCTGAATCAATTTTCAGCTTAAACGGACATTCTAGGGAAATGTTATGGTAAATCATTGAAACAGGATGAGTCACACACTATTGCCGTGCGGTCTGCAACTAATCTCCATTAAAGGGACAGTCACGAACAGTAACATGCGAAGGTCATATCTCACTTGTCTAAGATCGGATTGCGCTCAAACTTATAGGAGTATGTTCGTCTCACCAAGACGAACATTTTGATATGTGGCATGTCCCGTGACGATGACTATGCTAGGAGAAAAACTAGAGAGAATTTTGTCATTTGAAGCAGTGAGTTACAGAAAATCAGCAGGACATCCACCCACTCGAGCGGCAAAATCATAGTGCCCGCAAGCCCAATCGACGTGAGACCAGTTGCATCGCTTGCATAAGGTCCGTAGCTATCATTGGTCCGAACCCCACGCGTGATGAATGGTTGGATTTTGCACAAGATCAAGATGAAGTCACTACCGATTCTGACAGCCATAATCCCAAATTTCAGCCAAAGTCCTGCCAAAACTTCATTCGGGCACCAAATCATGTCCCGCTCGTGGTAATAGGCTCAGTATAATTCAGCGAAGAAATTACAGAAAAACGTCAAGATGCAGACACACTATCAATCAAAAGTTTTCAAGATCTATTCAAATTTCAAGTTATGTGATCATGCCTTTATAGTGTGATTAATGGCTTAAAATTAATATCAAAATGATCGTAGCATCAAGCACTACATGATGGTAATCATATTTTGTTCATTTGGATGCCGGATCGTCTGAGAATAATCAAGAACGTCTCAAGTACCCAGCAGGGATTGTTTTGAAATTTCTTGAATTGTTAGGTAGGGGCAAATCAGTTATTTTACACCCTATTTTCTTATTTCTTTTAATTCACAAAAATTGCAATTATCCCCAATTAGGGTTAGTTTCGGGTCATCCACTCACTTTTTATCCCTACTATAAAAAAAGACGCTACCTCTAATTAAAAACAAAAAAAAAAGTTTTGGAGAGGCTAGAAAATCATTGTAACCCTTTTATTCTTTCTCTACGTTGAGCAATAAAATTTGATATTCTTCCTTAAATTCGTGGGTGCGAGAGAGACACAGGAGAGAGAAACTTTAGAGCGGTACCCCTCGTACTCTCAAGGTATTTTCTTTCTCATCCCTTCTTCCTCACCTTCTCTGCTGTGCTTTTCTCAGAGGCCATGCACGGCAGTGGCAGTGCCGTGCATGCCTCTTTCTTTCTTTGTGCGTTCTGTGCCTATCTCTGACGGCGATACTTATCGCCTCCTGTGAAGGGTTGTGCTGCTTTATCATGTTACCGACAGCGATGGCTAACGTCGTCTGTAGTTTGCTGCTCACCCCTTCGTCTCGAGCAATAGTGTCTAGCACCGTCTAGGGGCCACGACACTTTTACTTCACGGCTGTGGGTGGCGATGCTCAACACCTCCAGAACCTTCCTCCTTTGCCATCTCGTGTCTTCTCTTTTCTTCTAGTATCACTTGGCTAAAGGATATACTCAGTCTAGCACCGTCATAGGGGTCTGGCTGTCGAGTTGTATTGCCGTCATGCTGGTCCAGAGTACCATGCCCGTCTTGCTACCACACTAGATTAGGAGAGTCATATCGACCTTGGTTTAGAGTAGAATTGTCGTTGCGCCGGTCTGATTTACCGTGCTCGTCTTGCTACCACTCTGAGTCGGTCACTGTATTGGTCCAGCTATCATGCTAGTCTCGTCCCCATGTCGAGTCCTCTTCTCTTTTCTCTCTTTATTCAAATCCTCTTCTTCATCACTCTAACTTCTCATCTTCTCTGCCATATGAGTGTGCATTGCCCGAAGATAAGGGTGGGTCCCTCAGCCCACTTGTCTTACAAAATAACCATGTTAGTATTGTACAGAAAACAATGAGATAGCAGGTCAAGGGAGGTGATTCCGATCTAGCTGAAGCAGCTACGGTGGCGTTCCATCGTGATCTAAGAGGGCGCCCGTGCGAGTCAGCCCGGGTAAGTCACGGACCCAAGTGAGGTTGGTCCCCACCTCACGTTTAATATTCCTCTCTCACCAGTTGGGCACTTTCCCTTGTTCTGTGAACAAGGTTCCCGAGAGAGCAGTATGAGGTCTCGGGTCTTCTGAACCAAGATACGTGTCACTCGATCACCTAGATCCAGGGATGCGAGATCGAGGCTTCCAACCATGTAGTAATGGACTAATGTACCTAAATTTATAATGGTGGTTTCTATAAGGTTGTGACCTTAAACAATCCAATTAAGGCACTCCTCCAAATTTTATCATAGCAAGTAATTTTGATATAAAAAATTCTTAGGATTATTTGAAAATTCATTTTTATATCTAATTATAAAATTTTATCTCCTAAAATAGTTAAAATAAAGTAGATCTATAAATATATGAAAATCATGAAAATGGACGGTTTAGATAATATGTTGCAAGATGCACTATTTCTGGGACTCAAAGTCCTTTTATTTTTTTCTTCATATTCATACATCTCGATGTTGAGATGATCAGTTAGAGGGTTTTCCAGCATTAAAAAAACTTTTTCCGTATAACCTTATATAAACGTTTTCTTACAATTACAATATGGATAACGTTATATATAATGTCCATGAATATGGTAGGTCGGTTGCCCAAGTGTCCTTATTTCATAGCATGCCAGTGAAGCACTTAGTTAATGCACCACGCCTCTCTATAGTTCATTGACTCCATACCTCCTAGTATGGAAACTGCGATGTATCTTTGAAAGAAAGCACCCATGTAATTTGGCAGAATCGTGACTTGCTATTGCATACCGGGTGCACACGCACGCACCACCTATTACTCAGGCAGGGATTTCCATCAGAAGGCTATTTATCTTTGTTATAAGGATGTCTATTGAGATGTCACATAGTAGATATGAAATTGGATGGCTTGAAATGTTCCAGACGTTCACGAATGTTTTTTTGAACTTTGACTTTAGTGAACATTTACACTCTTACAACCAAATGATTTGAAAATTTGAAGTTTGAAACCATTTTTAGAGTTTTAATTTTTACATTTATATGAAAATAGATTCTCAAGTCATTCTAAAAATATAATAAATTTAATATATAATATAATACATTTATGTGTGTGTATGTGTGTGTGTTATATATTAAAATTATGAATATATAAATATATAATATATTTAAAATATAATATAATATAAATTATTTTATTATATATAAAATATATTATATATATTGTTATTTAACGTTGTATATGAAAATTATTATTATATAGAGATATAGTATATGATTTATATATAATGTTATTTATTATAAATATATAATATAGATTTTTTTACATAATTGTTATTTACATGTTATATATCAAAGTATTAATAAATAGATATATTATCTATTATTTATATATAATTTTATTTATTATAAATATATAATATATTTTTATATATATTTTTGTTTATATGTTATATATTAAAATTATATATATAGATATATAATTTATTATTTATACATACTATGTCCATAGTCCAGAGACAAGAGTCCAGACTATGTCCATGCTCAATATGCCATGACCATACTACAACATTCGTATTCAGACAATGTACATGTTATGCCAACTACAAAAGTCCACTCTAGACTATGTCCATGCTCAATAAGCCAACCCTAGCTAGTCTTTGAACTGTCCATTAATCAAACCTTAGAATCCACATGGGTTTAACTAAACCATGTTACACAGCTTTTGATTTGTGATCACTCAGTCACGAACAAACCATCAATATGCGTGCACCCTAAATATACATAATATGCAAACTCCCAATGTCCACTCCAGACTATGTCATTTATCAATAAGCCATATTTGGCTACCCTTTGAAATGTTCGTTAATCAAACCTTAGGATCCTTGAACTATGATCATGTACTCTTAAATATTTGTGTAAATATACATAGCATGCCAAGTTCCAATGTCCACTCCAGAGTCCAGAGTCTCCAAAGTCCTGAGTCCTGACTATATCCATGATCAATAAGCCAACCTTGGCTACGCTTTGTGTTAAGGAAGAGATTGTCCTTTACTATCTTTCATAGCATTGTATAGGGTATTTGTTCATAACATTATATAGAGTATTTATTTTATTCTTTACCTTCAAAATGTGTGTGAGTGGTTCGTGGTTTTGAATAAATGAAAGAGGGTTCTCTTTGTCTCTCTAGGGTTTTGGTAATTTTACATGGAATCAGAGCATTTCATCTTCTTCCTCTAAACAAAGATTTAATCTGTAAGTGCTTCCTCTTTTTCTACATTGTTCTTTCAATCTATTCTGTGTATTGTGGGCACAAGCATCAGAAGTTACCTACCCTTTGTTTCTCTTTCTAACCAGTGACCTCTGGTAAGGACCACAATTTTCTAGACTTAGACACTCACAGCAGTAGAGAGAAGGAAGAACACACACGGCGTTAAGGAAGAGCCCTGGCGCCGTCTGTGAAAGAGGCCTAGCGCCGTCTGTGAAAGAGGCCTAGCGCCGTCTGTGAAAGAGGCCTAGCACCGTCTGTGAAAGATGCCTGGCGTCGCCTGTGAAAGAGGCCTATCACCGGCTGTGAAGTGAAGAGAGTAGCGTCGCGCTTGTGAAGGACCAACGACGTGCATGCCTGGGGATGTCGTTGTGCGTGCGTGGGTTGTCATGTGCCATGTGGGCCATCGGGTGCAACTGTATAGGGTAGTCCAGGGGACTTCCTCTTCTTTTATCTTAGGTTATACACCACTTGTCCCTTGCTTGTTGCTTAGTGTGCCATGAGATTGCCATTTGTTCCAAGTGTGTGCCATGTAGAGGCCGTTGATGCCACTTGTTGATACATGTATGCGAGCCCTTTTGTTTTCTTATTTATTCATCCCTTCACATCTCTCTCAAGAGGTTGCTCCCTCTCAGCCATGTTTTTCCCCCTTTAAACCCTTAGAATTTCCAGCCCTTTGTGCCCACTGTGGAGTGGCTTGAAGAGTGAGCTATGTAAAGGATTTGGGATTACCCTTGGAGCACAAGGTAAGGAAAATATGTTATTATACGTCCATAGTATGGAGCATGTTTCTTAAGCATGAAATTATGAGATTTAAGCATGGATTTAAGCAGGAATTAAGTATTTAATTAAGCATGAGTTAGATTTTGAGTATGTATAGAATTGTGTAAATGAATACGATCGTATGCACGTTTTGTGTTCTGTTTTCCAGGAAGTGGGTCTTGTTGTAAGAAATGTGATGCACTATTGTAATTACAGCTAAGCCTGAAAATTTTGTGGGTTGATGCTCTTGTGAGTCTAGTTTAAGCTAGAATTGGTTTCATATAGTTATCTTGTGCAGTTTAGAAGTTATGTTGTGGCTAGACTGTGGAATTCTATGGAGAATTGAGGTTCTTGTGAATCTTTGTTGGCCTATCAATTGATCTCAGAATTTCCTCAAATTGCCATCAATGGAAATATCTCTAAGTCTACTTTGAGTTTGATGTTTATGACTAGCTGAGATTCTTGATGGTTTGGAATATCTACTTCGTTTTGGGCTTATAAGTTACTGTGAGCTGACTGTGATAATTTCCAAAAATGTTGCTTCTGTTGCACTGAGACTTTGCGTAACCTATTGAAGTCCCAATAACACAAAATCATAGCCATTTAAAAACTATATGAGTGTATTGTGATTTTAATGTTTTAACTTGTTCTAATTCTGTATAATTGTGAAGTTATGGTCCAAATTGTGGAGGCATGTCACTCATTAGCAAATTCACTAAATTTCAGAACTATGACCTCTGTTGCCATAGGTTTTGGCTAATCAAATGGAATCCAATTGCTCCCAACCCTCTTCCTTTTGAAAGATTAGCATATCGACTTAAATTTTCATGTTGAAATCATTTTGAAACGCCCTCTAGATTGAAAGTTATGCCTTTGATAAGAGCGACCTGCCACTGTAGTATAATGCAAGAATTCCAACACCAACATTTATGTTGTGCCCAAGTGTTGACTGACCAAATGGCTATCAATTGACTTCATATCACCTTTGGGTGAGAGATAATTGTGTTTGCTTCAATTGTTATGTTGTGACTAAGCAGAGATTCCTGATGAATCAGGGGCTATGTAGATCTTTCTATTACCGTGATACATGACTCATGTTTTATGAGAATGGTATAGAACCTTGAGCGGTGTTGTGAGATTTTATTCTTAGACAGGGAAGCATGATATTGTGATCTATTTACTGGGATTTTTAGCTCACTCTTTTTCTTCCTTCCTTGTAGACTGACTGCTACAGGTCGAGGATGGATGAGCAATGATCAATGTGGCAGATTGAAGGCCCGCGCCCGACAAGAAGACCTCTCTGATTTATAGGTGTTAGTTGGCCATCATCCGTGCTTTTGCTATTGTTTGTGAAGCTTTGTATTCTTGTTAGTAGGCCTATAGTGTCTTGGATGAATTGTAATATTTCTGGATATTGTTTATAAACTTGGAGGCTATAAATGGACATGGAATGGTTTTAGATTATCTAGCTTTTGTGTTGTTTTTTGTGGGTGATTTTATTTCTCGAGGTTTGCTTTGATTCCGCATTTATAGCACGTGTCGATGCCACTCCCACTTGAGTGATGTGCGCGACCTTCAGTTGTGATCACGCACTCTGTCGCCCTCCGGTTTAGGACAACAGGGGTCAGGGGGTGGGGTCGTGACAGTTATGGTATCATAGTAGCCATAATAGGTTCTTTGGCTTAGGGAGTTTTTAGGAGTGTCCTTAGAGTGGTTTTAGGATAGAGTAGTGGCTAGGTGCTCCTGTGATTAGGTTGAAGATATTGAAAGCTCGTGGCTACTATGCGAGTTCCAGCGACTATAACACTGAGGCCCTCGGTGAATTTTGTAGAACTTTGGGGGTATGACCCAATTGATGAAAGAGACAATGCCAGCCATATCCCCTCCTACCCCCAAATAGAATGATAGGAACCTGATAGAGAGCTTTAGGAGCTGGCACCCCCAACTTTCTTAGGGTGGGGAAGTGTAGAGAAAGAAAAGAGATGGATAGTGTAAGTGAAAAAGATCTTTAGGGTCCTACAGTGCTCTGATGAGCAGAGGTTGAGACCAGGTGCCTTCATGTTAGAATGGGAAGCCGAACATTGGTGGCGTTCGGTCCAGCAAGCCTGGGACGAGGATGAGATAGTTCCTACTTGGGAAGGATTTTTAGAGATCCTTTCGTATGATAACTTTGTAGAAATTTATTTGAGGGGTATGCCCTATCCCTTTTAGTTGAGGGCTAATATATGCCCTGTAATTAAAGAGATAAATATTGTATGGTATGACCTGTATGGCCAGTGGAGTAAATGTAGCTGCTTTGAGCATATTGCAGGACCTGATACTGTGATTGTATTGTGCTGCCTACTTTGAGCGTATTGTAGGGCCTAACCTTGTGATTCTGTGGTGCATTCTTTGACCGTATTGCATGACCATGACTGATGTTTGTAGGGTGTCTGCTTTGAGCGTATTGCAGGACCTGATGCTGTGATTGTATTGTGGTGCCTACTTTGATCGAATTGTAGGACCTATCCTTGTGCTTCTATGGTGCATGCTTTGAGCGTATTGCATGACCATGACTGATGTTTGTAGGGTACCTACTTTGCGCGTATTGCAAGGTCTGATACTGTGATTGTATTATGGTGCCTACTTTGAGCATATTGTAGGGCCTAACCTTGTGATTCTGTGGTGCATGCTTTGAGCATATTGCATGACCATGACTGATTTTTGTAGGGTCTTGCTTTGAGCGTATTGCAGGACCTGATATTATGATTGTATTGTAGTGCCTACTTTGAGCATATTGTAACTCTATGGTGCATGCTTTGAGCATATTGCATGACCATGACTGATGCTTGTAGGGTGCTTGTTTTGAGTGTATTGCCGGACCTGATACTGTGATTGTATTGTGGTGACTACTTTGAGCGTATTGTAGGGCCTAACCTCGTGATTACGTGGTGCATGCTTTGAGCGGATTGCATGACCATGAATGATGTTTGTAGGGTGCCTGCTTTGAGCATATTGCAGGACCTGATACTATGATTGTATTGTTGTGCCTACTTTGAACATATTGTAGGGCCTAACCTTGTGATTCTGTGGTGCATGCTTTGAGAGTATTGCATGACCATAACTGATGCTTGTAGGGTGCCTGCTTTGAGCATATTGCAGGACTTGATACTGTGATGTTATTGTGGTGCCCACTTTGAGCGTATTGTAGGGCCTAACCTTGTGATTCTATGGTGCAAGTGTATTGCATGGCTGTGATTGACACTGATAGGGTGTCTGCTTTGAGCGTATTACAGAACCTGACTGTGTGATTGATACGGTAGGGTGCCTGCTTTGAGCTTGTTGCAGGACCTAATATGGTGATTTTACTGAGGTGCCTACCTTGAGTGTACTATAGGACCAAACTTTATGCGTGATATTGATAGAAAGCCTGCTCTGAGCTTGTAGCAGGTCCTGACCTTATGATTAGTAGTAGTGAGGTGCCTGCTTTGAGCATATTGCAGGACCTAGTTTTGTGGTTGTGATTCGGACGTGTGTGTTTTGAATTGTATGATTGATGCTTGTAAGGTGCCGCTTTATGAGCAATGTCGGACCTTATTTAGAGACTGATACCAACAGTTAGTTGGTAGTGGTTGAACTGGTTGAGATTGATTAGATTTGAATGGCTTGATTTGATTTATGTGTGTGAACTTGTTAATGTTGGCTGGTTGGGTTAATAGGATGTTTGAATTGCTAAGGCATCTAAATGGTTAGTGCATGACACTGTGTGTGAAAGGTGAAGCACAGACTTTGAGATGTTGAAGATAGGACTATAGACAGTTGAATGAGATAGTAGTGGATGTGTGGGTGCCCTCCCCCTGTTGTTGGGTTGTATATGTATGATTTTGGTGACAAAATCTTTTTAAAGGAGGGCATGATGTAAGAACCACAATTTTCTGGACTTAGACACTCATGCCAGTAGAGAGAAGGAAGCACACACCCGGTGCTAAGGAAGAGCCCTAACGCTGTTATTGAAAGAGGCCTAGCGCCATTTATGAAAGAGGCCTTGCGCCGCCGGTGAAAGAGGCCTAGCACCATCTATGAAAGAGGCCAGGCGCTTCTTGTGAAAGAGGCCTATTGCCAGCTGTGAAGTGACGGGAGCAGCATCGCGCGTGTAAGGGGTCAACACCATTCATGCCTGGGGATGCTGTCGTGTGTGTGTGGGCAGTTGTGTACGATGTGGGCCATCAAGCGCAGATGTATAAGGTAGTCCAGGGGACTTCCTCTTATTTTCTCTTAAGTTATGCACCACTTGTCCCTTGCTTGTTGTTTAGTGTGCCATAAGATTGTCACTTGTTCCAATTGTGTGCCATGTGAAGGCCCTTGATGCCACCTGTTGATGCAGACATGCTGGCCCTTTTTTTTTCTTATTTATTCACCCCTTCACATCTCTCTCATGAGGTTTCTCTCTCTCAACCACGTTTTTCCCCCTTTAAACCCTTGGAATATCTAGCCATTTGTGCCCACTGTGGAGAGGCTTGAAGAGCGAGCTGTGAAGGATTTGGAATCACCCTTGGAGCACAAAGTAAGTAGATTATGCTATTATGTATCCATAGTATGGAGCATGTTTCTTAAGCATGAAAGCATGAGATTTAAGCATGAATGAAATATTAAATTAAGCTTGAGTTAGATTTTGAGTATGTATAAAATTGTGTGAATGAATAAGATCGTAGGCATGTTTAGTGTTCTGTTTTCTAGGAAGTGGGTCTTGTTGTAAGATATATTATGCATTGTTATAATTTTTGTTGAGCCGAACAAATTTGTGATTTAATGCTCTTGTGAGTCTAGTTTAAGCTAGAGGTAGTTTCATGTGGTTATCTTGTGTAGTTTCGAAGTTATACTTTGATCTTTGAAGTATGTTATGGCTGAATTGTGGAATTCCAGGGATAATTGAGGTTCTTGTGACTCTCTGCTACTATCAGTTAATCTCATAATTGCCTCAAACTACTACCATTGGAAAGATCTCTGAGTCTACTTTGATTTTGGTGCTTAAGACTAGCTGAGATTCTTGATGGTTTGGAAGATAACCTTCATTTTGTACTTATATATCACTGTTAACAGACTGTGATAATTTCTAGAAATGTTACTTCTGTTTCACTGAGCCTTTGCTTAACCTATTGAAGTATAAATGACACAAAATCACATCCAATTAAAATGTACATGAGTCTACTATGATTTTTATTTTTTAACCTGGTTCTAATTTTGTATAATTGTGAAGTTATGATCCAAATTGTGGAGGCATGTCACTGATTAGCAAATTCACTGAATTTCAAAACTATGACCTCCGTTGTCATGGGTTTTGGCTAATCAAATGGAGTCCAATTGCTCCCAAGCCTTGACCATTTGAAAGATCAGTATATTGGCTTAAAGTTGAATGTTGAAATCATTTTGAGATGCCTTCTAAATTGAAAGTTATGCCTTTGAAAAGAGGGACATGCCACTGTAGTATAATGGAGGAATTCCAACACCAATATTTATGTTGTGCCTAAGTGTTGATTGACCAAATGACTATCATTTGACTTCATACCACCTTTTGTTGAGAGATAGATGTGTTTGCTTTAATTGTCATGTTGTGACTAAGATGAGATTCTTGATGAATCAGGGGCTATGTATACCTTTCCATAATTGTGATACATGACTCATGTTTTATGAGAATGATATAAAACCTTGAGCAGTATTGTGAGATTTTATTCTTAGATAGGGAAGCATGATACTGTGATCTACTTACTGGGATTTTTAACTCATTCCTCTGCTTCTTTCCTTGTAGACTGACTGCTGCAGATCTAGGACGGACGGGCGGTGATCGTGAGTGGCAGATTGAAAGCTCACGCTCGACGAGAAGACCTCTCTGATTTGTAGGTGTTAGTTGGCCGTCGGCCGTGCTTTTTTTGTTGTTTGTGAAGCTTTGTATTTTTATTAGTGGGCTTGTAGTGTCTTGGATGAATTGTAATATTTTTGGATATTGTTTATGACCTTGGAGACTGTATATGGATATGGAATGGTTTTAGATTATCCAGCTATGTGTTGTTTTTGTTGAGTGTTTTTATTTCTCGTGGTTTGCTTTGATTCCGCATTTATAACATGTGTTGATGCCACTCCCACCTGAGTGACGTATGTGACCTCCGATCGCAATCCCGCACTCTGTCGCCCTCTGGTTTGGGATGGCTGGGGTCAGGGGGTGGCATCGTGACACCTCTCTCATGTATTTCTCTCTCTGTGTATTTCACTCTCTTTGCAATCCTCTCTACCCCTTTGCAGCTCTCTCCAATGCTCAAAGCCTAAAACACCATCTTTCCTCATTCCTCTTTCTAGTCTTCTTCTTTACTGCCCAATCTCTCTATCCCTCAATAGAATCTAGAGATGAGCTAGTACTACAAAAGAGTGGGTTATCCCTTTTGTTTAGAAAATTGGCTGCACCAGTTTGAAACTTGGCATAATTCCTAGAAGAAGCACTAACACTTCTTGATCTTCGTTGTGGGATCCTCTTGCCTAAATCATATGTGTTTTCCTTTAACACTTCTTGATCTCCTTTGTGGGATCCTCTTGCCTAAATCCTTTGTGTTCTTACCATAAACAATGGATGCAGTCCCAAAGTTCCCTCTTTTTGATGTGGATTTGAATGCTAAAACCCTCATTCTCTTGATTAAGGTGCTATATAACCATTTATGAAAGGGAAACACCCAATTTCAGCTAGACTGCAACACTCTATTTAACCACAACAAACCCACCTTCTTTCTCTGTCTAGCCCTGACATTTTTTTTTTTTGCTTCATTTCTCGTACCTTTGCTTTTTCTTTGCATTCCTCAGAAGTCCTTTCCCTCTTCACGAGTTACTCTCTCTCTCTCTCTACAAGATAACATCATCTCTGTTATTGAAAGTCAAAGCGTCGTTTCTCTCTATAATTATTTTCTCTCTCTTATCTTTTAAGTTCGAGGCTGCTCCCATTGGCAATATCTCATTTTTTTCTCTCTCTACTGCATGATCTTCTTAGAATCTCAATTTAAGGTTGGCTCGTATTTATTTGGAGGGTTTCCGTTTGATTTTTTATTTGGTGAATTGTTTCTTGGTGTGGATTTTGGGGTGTTTTTATTGTTTGTGGAGCTGTTTTGCTCTACTGATTGAGGGTTTCAAGAGGAGTTTTTTCTTTTCTCTCAACACTTTTTATGGTTTGTGATTTTCTTCCTTTTAATTATGGCGTCCTTAAGCTTCTCATCCTTTATATCTATTAAACTCAGTAGAGAAAACTATCTCAAATGGAAGGCCCAAGTTTTCAATTGTATTGAAGGCCAGAATCTTGAAAGTCATCTTGATGGATCTAGTCGGCCACAAAATGACCTTATTTCTGAGGCACTAAAAGAAAATCAAGGTACTCAGCCTGAACCATCAAAGGATCCCAAATTTCAAGAATGATGAATGGATAAAACATTATTGAGTTGGTTACTTTCTACTCTCTCCGATGACTTGCTCATAGAGGTGATGCGCCTGAAAACCACTCAAGAAGTATGGGAGACACTTTACAATACATATCAAAGGGAAACATTTGCCAATAATCTCCAACTTAAAATAGAATTGATCAATTTACAAAAAGGTTCTCAATCAGTGACTAAATACCTGAACAAGTTTAAAACTATATGTGACCACCTTGCAGCAATTGGTAGTCTAATAAGTGATCAAGTTATGATCATCTATACCCTCAAAGGTATTGGTCCAGAGTTTAAGTCTTTGAGACCTCCTTGATGACCAAACCACCATTTCCATCTTTATCAGAGCTTCGATCATCTCTTCTCACATTTGAAGCTCAGTTTGTATCTTCATCGTTTATTGAAAGTCATCCTCAAGCCTTGGTGAATATATCATCAAGGCAAAGAGGTGGATTTGTTTGAGGACGTGGTCGTTATGGAGGTAAAGGAGGTAGAGGAGGTAGAGGTCGGAACCCAAATCAGCAAAACATTCTTGGAGCCAACCCACCTTTCCATCAACCTCCTCAATCAAGAATGGGCATGATACCTCGCATAACTTGCCATTATTGTGGACGACATGGACATATTGCTAAAAACTGCTGAGACATCAAAATTGCTTCATCGTCCCACAATGCACTAGTACATGATTTCAACAATCTATCAACTACTACCCCAACTGATCGATCCTAGGTTATGGATTACGGTGCAACTACTCATATGACGGACGACTACTCTCACCTTAGAGGTATGATTCCTTACCATGGTTCTTGTATGGTATTCACTAGAGATGGTACTGCCTTACCTATAAGCCATATTGGAGCTAGTATTTCCACTATCTTTGGTTCTTTAAATATTCCTAATGTTTTACTTGTTCCCAAACTAAAGAAGCAACTCATATATGTATCTCAATTTGCTAAAGATTTTAAGTGTTGCTTTGAGTTTACCCTTCATGGTTGTGTTGTGAAGGATCTACAAAGTGGGAAGATGATTGCTGAGGGGGTGCTGAAAGAAGGTTTGTATGTGCTTCAAAATGATCAACTCTAGAGTCTTGTTACGATTATCTCCAAAGATAGAAGAGGAGCTACTATGTGGCATGAGCGTAGAAGAGAAAGTTGTGGTCGTGAGGGACCATAGGGAAGAGGGAAGAAGAGGGTCGTGGTCATGTGAGACCATAAGGTAAAGAAAGATGAAAGAAGAGAACGAGAAAAACACATACTGCAATGGGGCTAGCCATCTGTGAAAGAGGAGAAAAAAAGATAGAGAGAAAGAGAAGAGAGATAGAAGAGAGAGAAAGAGATAAGTCCAAGGGTATCGACCCAAAAATTTCTCTCCTTCCTCTCTCTTCCAAAGATTTCTCTCCTTCCTCTCTCTGACGATCATCCGACCAAAAGCTGATTGTTTTCTCGTTGGGCTCGGAATGACGATCGATTTGATACCCATTTCGAGTCCTGGATCGTGTTTTTAAACCACGATCACACAACTCAAAATTTGCACGAATCTTGAAAACTTCGGATTGATAGTGCGCTCGTTTTTTTATGTATTTCTTCGATTTTATCACTGGATCACACTAAGCATTCCATCACAATCGCATTGTAATAAATGCAGCTCGATTTCGTGCCCGGAAGAAGATTTCTCAATCTTTGGGTTTTGGCAGAAATCTGAATTTTGGCGGCCCAAATTTACAACCACTTTATCAGCCTCGTGTGTAAAATCTGACCGTTCATCATGTATGGATTTTGGACCAGAGATAGCTCTAGACCTTACGCACATGATGGAATTGGTCTTGCATCAATCAGATGAGCGAGCACCCTAATTTGGCCGTTTGAGCGAGGCCTGTCGTTGCTGATTTTCTTGCAACTTTCTTCACGAATCGACAACTTCTCTTTAGCTTTTCTCCCTGCTCGAGTGTCGTCACGGGGCATACCACATATCAAAACTTTCGTCTTGATGTGACGAACACGCTTGCAAAATTTGAGCATCATTCAACTCGGGACGAGTGAGATATGGCCCCCGAAAGTCATTGCCAGGGACTGTAACAACAGTCACCATTAATGGTGATTTGGTGGAGGGAGGCCACACGAGAATAGTTTGCGCCTACCCCTTTTTAGTCTCTTACTCATAACTTTGTCTTGGAGAGTCTATTTAAGCAGAAACTTGAGCCCCAAAATTTTTCGACCGTGTCGAATCCAATGGCAATAGTCCCATAGCCATTTGATGCACCAAAAATAGAGTTATAATTATGGAGTCTGTTCCAGGGTGCAAGAGGTTTTCAAAAGTAGTTTCTTTGTTTGCATTGCTTTAGACATGTCGGATTGCTACGAAACTTGACAGGTGGCCTTTTGAAGTGCTTAAGAAGATTTTCACCCATTTTGGGGCAATTATGAGATTGCCCAAAATTCCACTATAAATCAGGGCTTTATTAATCGGCTTCCTCTTTCTTCCGCATCGGGGACCCAAGGTGCTAAAAATTGTATTCAAATATGGAGCACTGAAAGTAGTGAGTGGTTTTGATTCTTATGTTAGTATGATTTGCCATAATCTTGACTTGCAGTCAATTTGCTAAAATATTTGGCTCCTTTGGTTTGATGTATTAATACATCCTTTATGGGTATAAAATATCCATCAAACTCAATATTTTGGTTAAGCCTTTGATAGTTGATTACCATCCAGGCTTTTCCACTTTTTGTTTTCATTATGGTTTCTTACCATAAACGTAGGAGTAGAATGAGGACTTGTTGTTGGTTCAATGAAGTTTTTTTCTAGTAATTCTTTTAACTTTATAGTAAATTCGTCTATGTTTTTCTTGAGATAGACCATGGGTTTTACTCTGATGATCCTGTTTAGATCAAAGCCATAATTTCAAAGCGTTTTCAAAGAAATTTGGTTCAAGTGTTTTTTAAATCCAATGGGTAGCATCTAGCTCTTTCAAAAGGCTATTTTTTATTTTTTTTGAAATTTTTGTATGGTTTCTTCCCTTTTTTTAGGTGAGAATCCAAACTGACATCTATACTTATGTTATATAAGTATAGGTCTATCAACTTTACCTCCTTATTGAGTTAAAGTTATTTTGTCTGAAAAGATTTCAATTGGGTAATGGTTTTGTTAAAAAATGTTTCCCAAACTAAAATCTCTATGCATAAATGGAAAACAAAGTATCTTTGGGATAAATTTTTTTTTATTTCCCAGCCAGATAGCAATGTTTTTGGCTTTATACTCTATGAGAGTATTGCTCCCATCAATGTCGGTTACATGTAACAGGCTTTTCTTTCCCATTTTTCTAATGGTAACACCGTGGGGCACAGGCGCATGTGGTAGCTCCTGTGTCAACCAAAATATCAAGGTGATAAGGTTTATAGCCTTGAAAATTAAATTCTCCCTAAACAAACAAATATTTTTTCTTGTTTTCGTTGTGTGAGAAGATTATTTCTTCCCCATTTGAAATAAAAAGTTTGAAAATAAATCAATTTTTGGAAGTTTTTCATTTTCTTCATTTTTTTGTTTTACTGATGCTTCCAGTTTCAAAATTATGTGACAGTCCAAGAAAAATTGGTATCATGATGTTCTTTAAACCAATTGGTTTTCTTCCTAAAGATAAATCTAGTGGTGAAGAAAATTGTGGTGCAGGACTTGGGGTGTGAAATATAGCCCTCTGGTTCATGATCCTCGTCAAGAAGGGCCGCAGTTTATCTCCTGAACACTGGTGCTTGTTGTAGGTGCCAGGGAAATAAGCCTCAAGCCACCCGTACACATAATGCACATGGAATGGGGTTTTGAAATCCCCAGGAAAAGCACTCCTCCAACGTCAATCCCTCCCTCTTTGCCCTCGTAGGCCTTTCCACGGGAGATGGCCCCCAAGTCATGGTATATATTGCAATGGATTGGCTGAGTAAGGGCATGTAAGGGCCTGTCCTTTGACCATGTCCATGCCACGTATCGTACCCCTTGACGAATGTCGCCTCCCCAACCAAGAAGCACAAATTTGAACAAGAATAGGGCTAGATATGCAGCCAAGCAGACACGATCATCACCGATCTCAAGATGGTATATGGGAGGCATCTACTTTGCAACCGCCTTCCCTTTCCCCTTTGGAGTACCCTGACCGCCCTCAGGATAATCCCCGCAAAAGAATTTCACCCATTCTGTACAAGTGACCCTACCATTGTTAGAGCGGTTGACACTCTACTGGTATGCCTCAAAGATCTTTTGAAGACTTCCCGATAGCTCTTCATCCCCTAAGTTAACACCACCAAAGATGACTGGGTTCGGGGTCACGAACTTGTCCTACATGGCCCCGATCATCGGGAGCCCTCCAATAAGTGAAGATCTAGCGAAGAGATTCCCACTTCACCATGACCAAGAAGCCAAGTATTGCTTACATGGCTCCATGTCTCCAGCAATACCTTTACTGTATTAGAGCAACGGTCGGAGCATCTACTTGAGCACTGAATTGCTGCTAATAGTGAAGCACGCTCAAGAGTGCTTTTATAGGACATCAGTACCTTGGCAGTCCAGGAAGAGTATCCCTTCAGGTACTGGTGCTCCCCTTAAATCTGGAGGCCTTTTGCTGCCCACCTTAATAGTCCCCTTGCCTGTACCATCCGCTTCCCTAAGGTAGGCAAGTTCTCACCGGAAGCTACGTTCTGATGCATATAGTGAAGAAGTGCCATCCCTTCTTCAGTACTGACATTGCCGTCATTTCCCTCCCGTACTTCAAAGCAAACGAGTTTAATAATAAATGTGATGCCAAGAGGCCACTCTGGTTCGCACACCGACTGGGTCAGCCAAATGGGTTCACCCCTTGATAAAACTTTACTTTTAAAATCATGGGCGCCGATTTCTCCTTCCCTTGGAAGCCTCTTCTCATTAGAGACTTGGTAAGAAGAACCATCCATTATAAAGCGACTTAGTGGTTCACTCTCAAAAATTGCTATGGCACAGGAGCAGTGTCGGTTGAGTTTGTCAAACACTCACCGCCGATTGAGCTTCTCAATGCCCAGTGTCGGTTGAGTGCCAACAACTAGTGCCGATTGAGTCTTTTAGCACTTAGCGCTGGGTGGGTATTAAACACTCAACGCCGGTTGAGCCTCTCAACGTCCAGCGCCGGTTGAGCGACACCGACTAGCACCGGTTGAGTCTTTCCAGCACTCAGCGCCAGTTGTGATTGCCAACACCCAGAGCCAGTTGAGATTTTCAAAGGCCAGCATCAGCTATGAGCAAATTTCTCAAACGTGCCACCAATCCTAGTCGGGACACCTCGAACTCAGTTGCGCCGACTGACAACTGTGGCCACGTCCTTCGGCACCGCCTGACACACGAGCGAAGGCTAACTGTCACCACATATTCCATGACCGTACACTTCCTACGACGGTTCACCTCCTGCAATCATACGGCACACCTCCTGTGCGCATTCGTCTCCCGTCGAAACTTCTGCTATACGGCCGGAAACCTACCTAAAAACTTTCCTGCCAGTGTTTTTACCCCTGAGCGTCACCAAAACCTCATCAAAAACTCCTCCAAACTTCTTCTAAAACCTCTGCAACACCACGAACAATCTCGACAAGTTACCGTAACCTCCGGGAAATTCCTTAAAAGTCCCTGAAAAACCATCAAGACGTGTGAAAATGCTCACTGCTGCAACTCTCGCCTTTTCTTCTAGAAAAAATTACAGCCGGAACCTCTTCCATTTCTTGAAAAGATCCCTGAAGAGCTCTCCTTTCCCCGTTGCTTTCTCTGCAACCTTACCGAATTCTCGGCGAAGTCTGTTCGCCGAAGGTCTTCTTTGTCAAACCGTCAGAATGCTGTTGTTTGCCAAAGAACCTTTGCTTCAAAAACTTCTATTGAAGTCTTACTGCCCGCCAGAACATCAACTAACCACCCTCTCCTCACTGTTAAAGAAATATGTTGCTTAAGTTCTTTTTTACCCTTGGTGAAAAATGCGGGAAAATGGGATTTTACCCGCTTATATAGACTACACTGCCCTTAAATACCCCTCACAAACTGAGAATTTCAATCATGTATAAGGGAGGCTAAGCGACGATGAGCTGGGTCAGGCTTTGACTCTAGGCCCAAGGTAACTCTCATTGATCAAAGACTTAGCGTCGGGTGAATTCAAAACAACCCTAGCACCGGGTGGAATCCAAACAACCCAGTGCCGGTTGACTTAGCGTTGAGTGAATTCCAAACAATCGTAGCGTCGGTTGACTTAGCATCGAGTGAATTCCCAACAACCCTAGCACCGGTAGTCCTGTGCCAGGTGATTTTCAAACAAATCCTAGCGCCGGTTGACTAGCGTCGATTGAGTTAGTGCTTGTAGTGTTCAAACAATGTAACGACTCGTGGCAGCTGAGTTTTTAACTACCCAACGTCGGTTGCGTTTTTAGAGCTCTACGCCGGTTGGACATTCATAAGAAACCATGGTCGCTATGCCTGGTGCCAGCGGTATTACAAACAACCTATTGTCACCTACTCCAGGCTGAAGCTGTGTATGTCCTACCACTATCCCTAGTGGAGTTGCATGCAAGCCATCCCTACTGGACTTGTACACGGGCCGTTGCGCCCAAATCGTGACCTCCCTAATGGAGTCAAGAGCTGTTTCACCCATAGGAGTCACACCCATAGTGTGACTCCCCAGTAGAAGTCACACCCATAGTGTGACTCCCCAGTAGGAGTCACACCCATACTGTAGCCCATTATCTCCAGTGGAGAAAAGATCATTCCTACCTCTTCAATATCTAGTGGGTCTCTTTCACACTAAGCTACCTCATCCTCAGGAAGTCAGTCTCATCTTTCACCC
Organism: Amborella trichopoda; assembly: GCF_000471905.2. Next base: position 694,731 of record NW_006494865.1, read on the forward strand.
CAGAGAGTATGCTTACCCCCTTAAAAACCCTAGCGAAGTCCACTTTTGTTGGTCATCCTTCTTCAGGTCGCAATTTCCATCTGAGCCCTCAGTTTGTGAATTGTCTTAGCCATTTTATCCCTAAGGAGTCAGATTACCGTCACAGACCTATTCCTTATAGAGCTCAATCTACTTGGCGACCCACACCGTGGTCTAGATGCACGACCTCCAAACTATATGACCTTAAAAATGTCGCGTCTAGTTATAGTTTTATGACTTTAAACTGCATAACCATGGTCCTGCTATATGACCTTAAACCATAGTGCACATCCTAACCGCATGACGATAAAAGGCTCAGAACCATGGTCCAAACTATATGACCTTAAACTGTAGCGGAGGTCTAGTTGCATGACCTTAAACTACATGGTCCTAGTTGTATGATTTTAAACTGCATAACCATGGCCCAGCTGTATGACCTTAAACCATAGTACACGTCCTAGCTGCATGATGATAAAAGGCTCAGCACCATGGTCTGAACTATATGACCTTAAATTGTAGCGGAGGTCTAGTTGCACGACCTTAAACTACATGGTCCTAGTTGTTTGACTTTAAATAGCATAACCACGGTCTAGCTTTATGACCTCAAAGCATAGTGCACGTCCTGCTGGCATGACTATAAAACTGCTTCAGACATGTCTAGGAGGTATGACCATAAACTTACCCCACATATGCGCACATGCCCTTACGTGCATTTTCACGCATGCCTTCCCTAACCTACCTATTAGTGTGCGTGTGCCACCTTCATTACCTCTCCACTGAGTTCATTCACTTCATCACCATTCCTCATTCCCTATTGAGTCTCACCCGCGCTCACAAAATGGCGAACCATCCTGCCATATATATTCGTTGTAAGTTAGTGGGTCACCATCGTCCACTCACATTTCGTACATCATCCATCTCGCATAGGTAGCCTAATGCCATTTCTCTGAGTGAGTCAAACCACCACCATACTCACTCCATGGCCTCCATAGACTACCATTCTTCATCACCACGGTCCCAGTTGTATGATTTTAAACTACATAACCATGGTCCAAACTATATAACCTTAAAACTCTAACAGAGGTCTAGTTGCACAACCTTAAACTGCACGGTCGTAGTTGTATGACTTTAAACTGCATAACCATGGCCCAGCTATATGACCTTAAAACCATAGTACACGTCCTAACCACATGACATTAAATTATTTTGCACAGGTGCCGAAGGCATGACCTTAAACATGCCTTCAAAAAAAAAGAAAAACAAGACGAAATAACGGGCATGGTGTATACCTGAACATGGGAACACCATGAGTAAAAACGACAGATGGGCATGACCACGAAACCATGAGAAAAAGAGTTCCATGAATATAAAACTAAGCACAGTGAAAACCCAAAAAGGCATCGTGAGTAAAAATGGAAAAAGGGAAGACATGGCCATGGGCAAAAGAAGCCTAATAAAAAGGACAATTGGTGAAAATCGTCTTAAAGGCACCATTTCCCCAGTTCAAGTGGAAACTCGCAAAGGGCACTCAGAGCGATAAAATCAGCTTGACGCAACATTCGATTCCACAAGCGGCTTCAGCTAGAACTCCCTTCATCATCAAGACATCCAGCAGGGTGTAGACGTTAAAATCACCCTCATCTTCCCTTCTTCGGTCTTGGGTGAACAGGTAGCCCAGTCGACATCCTTCTTCGGTCCTAGGTGAATAGGTAGCCCAGAAGACATCCTTCTTCGATCCTGAGTGAATAGATAGCCCAGTCGACATCCTTCATCCATCGTGGGTGAACAAAGTAGCCCAGTTGACATCCTTCTTTAGTCTTGGGTAACAACCTTCCTAGTCAACATCCTACTTCAAAAGCTGGGTAACGACCTGCCCAGTCATCATCCCTTCTTCAGTCTTGGGTAACAACCTGCCTAGTCAACATCCTACTTCAAAAGCTGGGTAATGACCTGCCCAGTCATCATTCCTTCTTCAAAGCTGAGCAACAACCTGCCCAGTCAACATCCTTCTCCAAAGCTAGGTAACGACCTGCTCAGTCATCATTCCTTCTTCAAAGCTGGGTAACCACCTGACCAGTGATCATTCCTTCTTCAAAGCTAGGTAACGACCTGCCCAGTCATCATTCCTTCTTCAAAGCTGGGTAATAACCTGCCTAGTCAACATCCTTCTTCCAAGCAGGGTAACAACCTGCCCAGTTACCCTCTCTTTTTCTTAAGGAGCCTGTTCCCCATGCATGAAATGTGCATGCCTTCTTCTTATCTTATGGACCTTCTCCCCTGGATGAAACGTGCATGTCTCTCTCCATAAGGCTAGGTGACAAAGTAGCCTAGTCATCATCCTTCCAAGGCAGGAAGCTGACAAAGCCAGGGTAGAACCTACCAGAGACGTCAGCCCGCTTAGCCGGCACGACCAGACCTTGGGGATGGGCTAATAGAACCTGCCCCCGACTAGACTCGATAGACGAGACCCATAGTGGTACTTTAAACATCAAAAGAAAACCTGGTGTAGCAGCAAACAACACCGCAAATTTGTCTCATCTCCCCCTAAAGTCTCCACAGACGGATGTGTGAACAATGCATCCCTATGTCTGAGCGGCCTAATTACACCATTATGTTAATCTCCTCGGTGTTCACGTGGCTCTGTGGCTAGGAAGGAAAAAAGTAAAAGGCGAAGGAAATTTTTCAAATGATTGTCCTTCTCGCTTCTCTTGAAGCACAACATTCGGCTTAATCAAACACTCCAGGACAAAGATATGAGCAAAACATTGAAATAGGAGGGGCCACACAAACTATTTCCGTGTGGCCTCACTCTACAAAACACCATTAAAGGTGGTTGTTTTCATAGCTACTAGCAGCCACTTTCGGGGCCCATATCTCACCCTATTCGAGTTGGATCACTCTCAAATTTTGTAAGCGTGTTCATCTTGTTGAGACGAACGTTTTGATATGTGGTATGCCTCGTGACATTATCTGAGTAGGGAGAAAAGTTAGAGAAAAGTTGCCAATCTGTGAAGAAGTTGTAGAAAATGCAACAACGACACGACTCGCTCGATGGACAAAATCATGACGCTCACGCAATGGATCGATGCGAAACCACTTTCATTGTGTGTCTAAGGTCCAGGACTATCATCGGATTGAACGTCATACATGATGGATAATCATATTTCATGGACGAAGCCAAAGAAGTAACTGAAATTCTGGCCGCTGGATTCTAGATTCCATCAAAAACTTAAAAGTTAAGAAATTTTCGTTCGGGCATTAAATCACATTCCGTTTGTTTCCATGCGATTGTGAAGGAGTTCTTAGTGCACTATGATGAAGAAATCATAGAAAAAAATTAAGGAATGAACACACTATCTATTCAAAGTTTCTAGATCTACTCAAACTTCAAGTCACATGGTTGTGCACCGAAAACACGATCCATCGCTTGAAGTTGGTATCAAATCGATAGTCATGCTGAGCCCTACAAGAAAACAATCATCTTGAGAATAATTGAGCATAAAAATTACCCCGGATCAGACATGCAAGATCACGCAAGTTCTAGATCAGCAACAGGGACTGTTTTGAAATTCAACACATTGTTAGGCACGGGGTAAAACAGTCATTTTGCACCCCATTTTTTTAATTTTCTATAATTCAATTAAATTTTAATTATCATCAATTTAGTTAGTTTTTGGGCAAACACTGATGTTTTAGCCCAATTCTATACAAACATGTAAAGCTAAATTGTAACGACCCCTCGATTCATTCTTGGATCATTCAATAGAAATTTCCATTCTTGCTTGAGCTTGTGAGTACGTCTTGGAGAGCGGGAGAGGAGAGAGAAGAAAGGGTCGATACCCTTCGGGCAGGTAAATTTCTCCTTCTCCCCTCTTTCTCTCTCCTCCTCTTTTCTCTCTCATTTCTCTCTTTCTCTCTCCTCTTTTCTACTTTCTCCCTTATCTCTCTCACTTCTTTTCTATTTTTTTTCCTCTCTCCTCTCTTCTTCTCAGTGCCGGCTAGGTCTTGTCATCTCTATCTCTTTCTTTCTCCTCTCCCTCATGTCTCTCTTTTGACAGTCGACGAAGCTCAACATCTATTGGATTTCTCTCACCTCTTCTGTCAATCGGCAAAGCCTACTGCCGACTGAATTTCTCTCTCTTCTTCTTTCATCCACAACGTCAGGTGAATTTCTCTCTCTTCTTCTTTCATCCCCAGCATCGGGTGAATTTCTCTCTCTTCTCTCTTATCATAATCGGTGAATTCCAGTGCCGGTTGGATTTCTCTCACCTCTTCTGTTAATCGGTGAAGCTTAGTATCGACTAGATTTCTCTCTCCTCTTCTAAAGCAATCGACAAAGCCTCTATGCCGGTTGAATTTCTCTCTCTTTTTCTTTCATTCTCAATGTCAGGTGTATTTCTCTCTCTTCTCTCTTTTCATAGTCGACAAAGCCTAATGCTGGTTGGATTTCTCTCTCCTCTCTTGTCACAGTTGGCGAGGCCTAACGCTGGTTGGATTTGTCTTTCTTCTGTTGCAGTCAGTGAAGCCTAATGTTGACTCGATCTCTCTCCCTTGCTTCTCTCCCATTGCAACCGATGCAAGTCTAGCGCCGGTTGGTTCTCTTCCTCATCTTTCGACAAGCGGTGAAGCCTAACATCTACTGCATCCTCTCTCTCTTCTCTTTTGAAACAGTTGGCAATGTCTAACGTCGACTGCGTCTTCCTTCCCTCTCTCTTTTATCTTCTCGTCTCTTCTCCCTCCTTCTGCCTGTTCCCTTCTTCTCTTACTTCATTCTTTCCCCTATAACCACCACTTTGCTATTCTTTCGTTAGGCTAAGAGGGATTGAGGTTAGCCTCTCATGGAAGTATGGAAGTATGGAAGTCCTATCGTCTAGCCATAATATTGCAATGCCAGGGTTACTTGGCTTGCTTTATTGCCACGACAGACTGACCATTATGCTTAACTAGTAGTTATTGGTAGTGATGTCTAGTAGGGATCCCATAAGCCAGTTTTAGTATCGAGCCCGTTTTACTACCACATCAGGACAATTATTCGCCAGCGTGATCCTCTCGCTCAATCGAACTCTTCTCTACCATGTCTTTCTTCTCTTCTTCTTTTTGAATGCGCATGCTTGTGTATGTTCATCAAAGAGGAAAAAGGTGAGGTCTGACCCACCTATCTTACAACCTTTGCCATATATGTGTGTGAATGCAAAAGACAAGAAGAATATGAGCCAAGGGAGTTGATTTTGATCCAGTTTCATTACTGGGGGGGCTTTTTTCGTGATCTAAGAGGGCATCCAGGTGAGCCAGCCCGAGTAAATCTCAAAGCCACCTTAAAATTCCTCTCTCACCAGTTGGTAACACCTGCTCCTATTCTTGAACGAGGCTCCAGAGAGAGCTATCTCAAAAATGTCCTAGGTCTTCCCTCGAAACCCTAGACGTGCCAGGATCTGGAGGGCGAGATCGAGGACCCTAACCATCGCCTAGCCCAGATTGGGCGACACTAGGCGTGTCACTCAGACTTGGGCAACACTGGCCATGTCACCCAGGGGGACACTAGCTCTATCGCCCAACTTAGAACCTCCCGGATCCAGCACGACTTTTTCCAATAAATTCTTACGTTAAAACATGAACTCTAGAGCCCAAAAACCAGACAAAATATTAAGTTTCAGGGGAAAAATAAAATAAAATTATGTTAAAAAATATACCTACAAAATCAGGACACTGCGCTCAATAAATCGGTCACCTTGCGTGACCTGGTAGTGAAGACCTTGGTATATGCCCGCCAGTACGGTCAGAACAATGGTGTAACCTGCTCATTCCCAGAAGGCATGGACTAAGGCAAGAAGGGAACTGTGAACCATCTTACGACCACTCAAAAAGAGAATGGAGCCCAACATCACAAAAAGAAAAATACTGATCCGTTCGGCAGCTAGAGATTGCTCTCGATTTTTGACCAGCAAGTCCATATCAACCCACTGATCATGTGAAGAATAAGCAGCCCCCAACAGTTGCACACACATGACAGAATGGTCATTAGTGGTAGTGGAGGGTTGATATGCAATTCCGACAAAGTTCAGGATAGAAATTCTGGCAACGTCCTTCAAAGTTGGTGTTGTCTTGCCTGTAGGAAGAAAGAAAGTGTTCATCTGATAGTTAAACCTCTTAGCAAGAGCCTCAAGGAGTGGAAAGTTCACATGGGAAGAGGCCATGTTCAAGATGCCTATGATCGAAATTGAAGCTAGAAGGGCCATGAGCTTGGGCCACTGCCGTGCGAAAAGAAACCAATCTCAGAACCAAGGTCCGATGATAGGAAATCCATTGACACATCGAGGAACTTCACCCAATCGAAGGCCCTATGAGATATGAGAGGGCAGACCTTCAGGTATGAAAAAGGGGGGAATTCTCCTCCTCTCTTCCGTTGACAACCCGCTTGAAAACCCTCCCCTTGCCCTTAGAGATCACATTGTCCTTCTTTGGAGCCATGAAAGCATAGGGATGGGAGCAATAAAATCCTGTGAAAACAGAGGGAAGATGATGAAGAAGGGAGAGGATGAAGGTGAGAGGAGGAAAATTGAGTTTGAAATATGCGAGAAGAGTGCGAGGGAGATGATTTTTATAGAAAAAACCCGACCCAAAACGTGTCCTATAGTTATCCACTTCGGCAAACAGCGGGTTTAGATAATCATAAAACCATGAAAAATAAAAAAAAAAAATTTTACGGGTTAGAGGTCTGGGCGACACTCCCTGTGTCGCCCAATTCCGTACTCAGACTTGGGCGACACTGCTCGTGTTGCCCACATATTTTTTTTAAAAAAACCCCTTTCAATCCATAAAATTTTCCAATAACAAAAATAAATTTTTTTTATGGGGTATACTGCCTGTGTCTCCCAATCTGTGAGGGTGACATGAGGCATGTCGCCCATACATTTTTGCCAAAATTTTTAGTTTTACGTTTTCTTGCAAAATACACTAAATAAAAAAAAGAAAAAAAATAGTTTTTTTAAGGTGGGCGACACCAGCCGTGTTGCCCAAACCTTGGCGACACGGCTAGTGTTGCCCAAAACCTTTTCGCATAAACTTTCCCCACTCAAGTTTTGGGGACTTCCAAGGATCAAACATGATTTGTCATGGTTTTTTATGATCATTTTCAAACATTTTTATTAACTTTTAAAATAAAACGCTCCTTGGTGGCATGAGCCTAAACTGCCAACCAATTTTCCAGAAAAATTCAAAAACAATTCGTAAAAATAAAAACTCTCCGCTTTGGCATGAGCTTAAACTACCAACCATGTTTCCAAAATTTCAAAAATACAAAAAAAAAAAAACAAAAAAGAAAAAGAAAAAGGGAGAACACTCCTCGATGACATGAGCCTAAACTGTCAACTAAAGTCCGATCCAGGGCACAACCACCCTGTTTCAATGAAAAACGTCAAACTCATGCAACATTAAAGAGCCGAGACAAAAAAAACCGTCAAACTCGTGCAACGTTAAACAATCGAGACAGGAAAAACATCAAACTCGTAAGATGTTAAAAAGTCGAGATATGTAACATCTAGCCCCGTATGACATAAAATATCAGATGTGTTCAGGGTACGACCACCCTGTTCAATGTTTTCAGGGCATAACCACTCTGTTCAAATGTCTAGCCCCGTATGATGCTAAAGGTTGGGTATATCCAGTTCAACGTAAAACTCGTGTGATGTAAAAGAGACGAGACATGTAACGTCTAGCCCCATATGACGTAAAATGTCGGATGTGTTCAGGGCACAACCACCCTGTTCAATGTTGTTTTGGGCACAACTACCCCGTTCAATGTGTTCAAGGCACAACCCCCTTGTTCAAACGCCCATCCCCATATGACGTAAATGGGTCGGGTGTATGGTCCACCGATGCATGACGCTAAACTTCTTAGTGGGCTCTATGGTTGCAGGAGTTAAAACTGCTAACCAACCTTGTTTTCAGAATATCTTCCTCTTTTCAAAATGTTCACTATATGTATTGTGCTTTAAAAAACTTTAATTTCTTTGTTAAATCGTAGCATGTCCCTGCTCAGAACTCTATTTCAATTCTCCCCCTACTTTCAAAATTTCTAAAACATTTTCTAAAATGAAGGAGCTTGGACACTCGTATATGATGAATACTGCATCGCCGCGTTTACCGCATTGCTACCTCGTCTCTCTCTTCAGATTTAGCCAAACAAGTCTCCTTCTATAAAAGGCCTTTTCCTATAGATAGCCTTAGGAAACCCTAAGGAGATCAAAGAAAATGTTAGGGATAAAACTCCAAAACCCCTGAAGTTAAGTGGCATGGCCAAAAAATCCAACTCGAGTTTCAAGCTTGTGTAACTCACCGACAACGCCGAAAACCCTAGGAAGAAAAATGCCCTAGGTAGGTGAGTTCGGTGAGCACAATGACTTGGAAGGATAGCTGGTGTGCCCTCTGACCACGTGACACGTTAGGACAAAATTTAAAATGTCTACTTTATCTTAGACATTTGCCTGCCCCTTGAAGGACAGGGAACGCCAAAGTGTCTACCTCTTTGTCACTCGCCTATTCCTCTAAGGACAAGGAGTGCTAAAGAGGGGCAACTGTAGACACCCCATTTTAAATTTGGCAAATTATATGATTTATTGGACTCTTAGGATCACACTTAACCTAGTAAACCCAAATCCATAGTTCACACAACCTATCTTGTGACCTGGAACCATGGAACCAGTCTGCTTGCCCGGAACGCTGCAAAAACCTTATTTTAACTCAGATTTCTGTAAATGCCCAATTTTACCAAAAAAATCTTTAAAAATAGTAAAAAAATCTGTTATGACCCAAAGATTTTCTGGTAGCTTTATGAGAGGCTGAGGAACACGCTTGAAAAATAATTTTTCAATATGGACACCATTTGGTTTGGGCGACAAAGCTAATGTTGCCCATCCTAAACTGGGCGACACACCTAGTGTCGCCTAAATTTGGGCAACACGGCCTGTGTCACCCAGAACACTTTACCCTAAACCTCTATTTTTTTCACCTTTTATGACTTTTACCATGTTTTTAGGGCGACACTAGGTGTGTCGCCTAGATCCATGACCCTCAAATGGTGGACCCTTTGACCTGGAATTTGTTTGTTATGTGAGTTTATTCGTCCCAACAAGCTTTGAACCCTATAAGGCCTCTTTTCGTGGGCATTAGAGAGAGAAAAAACCCGAGGGGACGGAGAGAAAATATTAAAGATAGACATTAGAAGCCCTAGAGAGCTGCAGAAGATAGAGATTTGATAAAAAACCTCAGAGAAAAAACCCTATCTAATCTAAGCTTGAGAACCCTAGTTCGAAGCCATTTTACAGGGCACTCTCACCCTACTCAATGAATATTTGTTGGCTGACATCGGGATAAGAGAGACAAAAGAGGACTGGTTATAATACGGGCTAGCCTCATAAGGCTCGGGAGTCCAAGGGCATCGGGCTCGACTTGGAATCATTTTCCTTTCTTCTTTTTCTTATTCTTCTTTACTATTTTAATTTCATTTTGATCTGCTTATTCACTTTAAAATCGTGTTTTGGATTCTCTGGATCATGCTGGCCCTATCACAAATCTAAGAGCAGATCTGCTCGTTTCCAGGCAGATCTAGCCGTAGATCTGAATTCCATTTGTCCAACTTTCTTAACCATTTTATTTCTTGCATTTTCATTTAGTTTAAGGTGTTAAAATCGAGAGACCTTCATCAGAAGATCTGTCTGATTTTCAGCATAAACAGTCATGGACGGTGGAAGTCCACCGCCGTCCATGCTATTCTTTCTCTTCTTCTCTCTCTTCTTTTCTCCCTTTTTTATTCTTTCTCCCTTCTCTTCTCTCTTCTCTTCTCTCTTATTTTCTCTTTTCTTTCTCTCTATTCTTATCTCTCTTCTTTCTCTTTCTTCTTCTTCTTGACCAAGGGACAAATCTAGCATTGTCACGGTAGTCTTGTGGTCAACCAGTATTGTCACCGTGCTAGTCTAAGTTACCGTGCCTGTCTTGCTGCCACGTCAAACTAGCTGTTGTGCCAGGCTGGTTAGTGTTCTATTGTCGAGTAGTATTGCTGCTGTGCCAGTCTGCATTACCGTGCCCATCTTGGTACCACGTCAGGTCCATCATCATGCCAATCTATCCACTTGTTAGGCTAGTCACTAGGTCAAATGTCAGTTTCTTTTCTTTTCTTCTTTCTTCTTCCTTCTTCCAACTCTCATCTCATCATTCCTTTTCTTTTCTTATTCACCCAAAGACAAGGTGGGGTCACTCGACCCATTGTCTTGTAAAATTAACCATGTGTGTGTGATTGCAGAAACAGGAGAATACAAGCCAAGAGAAATGATTCCGAACTAGTTGTTGAACTGGGGGGCTTTCTTCGTGATCGAAGAGGGCACCCAAGTGAGCCAGCCCATCTAAGTCCCAAACCCACCTTTAATTCCTCTCTCATTGATTGGTATACATGTCCTTGCTCTTGAGCAAGGTTCCCGAGAGAGCGATCTCAAAGTCTCGGGTTTCCTCGAAACCCGAGACACGTGATGCCAAAACATCTAGATCCATAGGGCGAGATCGAGGCACCTAACCAGCTTGGCGACTTCATTGGGGACTTACTACCCCTTCGTCGGATCGTCCTTGTTTGGCTAGTTTCTCCTTTGTTTGTTTGTTTTCACACACCACATATGGCTTCTGGGTTCTCTAACTCGTTTATCCGAATCGATGACTTTTTGATGCCCGCATTCACGAACTTCCCCTGGGAACAAGTTCCTCGGACTTCGTTCCCAACCTTCCTTTTGAGCAAAGACACATTGTCTAGCTCCCATGTCTTAACCTGGATAGGCGTGAGGAGGGACTTTAAGGTCCCTAACTCCCTATCTCTTCGCTCTAGTGGAACTTCCACTAAGGCACCCTGCATTGGTAGTGCATCTGCTACCACTCACGGCATGCACCCTGTCACCGGCAAGTCACTTGTCCGTCGTATTGTCGAGGTACACCAGAAGGCTGCCCAGACCCTTTCTACAAAAGGTAAGGAAGTTGTCATTGCTTCTGTGGGATCCTGTAAGGCTTCCCCCCACATTCCTGCACCACCTTGAGTCTCTATGATTAAAGACTCAACACATCGAGGAAGAGACCCTGCGGCCTCCACCTCATGCACACACACTAAGGCTCGTGGGTCATCCACTCGAGTCACACCTTGGGGCTGCCCTTGTGCTACCTCAAATAAACGTTCAAGATCAAGCCTCCTTGGGCCAAAACCTCTGCGCATGCATATGCATCGCACTGCTCGGGGCAACATCATTGCTGTGCCAACTTAGGCACACGAGAGACGACCCCTTCATTCGCCAACTCAACACACACTCGTGCACCTTGTAAGGGGCTGGCTTCCACCTGTTCCCTTACAGACACATTCTCGTGGTTCTCGACCTCATAAGGCCAGAGCACCTGTTCGAGCCCGAGCTGACCCTCAAGTCACCCGTAATGCTACTTTAAGGGGTGTACATGCCCCACTTTCTCAAGCCACTGCTCGTGACCTAGACATCATCGAGAGTCGCTCCCCTCTTCTTTCCCCCTATCTCCTTTCGGCAAAAACCTCAAGACCTGGTACTCGAAGGTTTTCTTTAAGAGTACCATCCTCAGCCAGCCTCATCAAACCCGCTATGCCTCTGGATCCCACAAAGGAGCTCGATGCAAAGGCCTGATGATTAATGAAGTTCTTCAACTTCCGAGGCAGCAGCCCAAGCCCGTCCAAGGTTCACTTTCGCTACCCCACCTTATGGATGCCACCCTCTCATGCTCTAAGAAACAAAGTCAACCTCGACCCCAATCTCAGTTCTGGAGAGAGGTCTAGTCTAAAGCTCAAGCAAGACAAGAGGAATGCATTTTCTGATTAAGGACCTGACCAGAAAAGCCGGGGCACCCCTTTTCAAGGGTTTCCTCCCTCAAAATACCTTCTACCCTGTTCTAATCACAGAGACTGAAGAAGAAGTGCAGGAATCCTGCACTGTGGTCAGCGTCATAGAAGATGACTCGACCACCCAGCATCCATGGTCCCAAGACTGTCAAGAGCCGCTCCTCACATGATCCGTATGTAAGACTCAAGTCTAGTCGGGGAATGCTGACCCCTTGCTGACCGATTTTCCACGTGCAACTTGCCAAGCTCGAAAACTCTCAACTGCACGTAGGGTTGACCTTCCTCTAGAAATGGTCAGTGCCATGATTGTAAATGAGCCTGGTGACACCCAGGAAGCAAGCATGGAAAGGTTTGAATAGATGATGTAAGCAATGATGGAAAAGACTGATCACAGGAGGTCGCACATCACTCGGCTTACCATGAGGTCAATTCCCATCATTTAGATGATACAGCTCTAAGGCGGCCTCCTCTTCCTGCATCACAGAACAATTCTATCCCTCAACCCATTTCACAGGCAGACATCAATGCTATGGTGACTCACAACCTAAAGAACAAACAAATCTCGAGAATACAGGGTGGAACGATTTATCAAAAGCCGTACCATTCATACATTGATCAGGTCTTGTTTCCCTCAGACTACAAGAAAGAAGTTTCCCCTGTTCAATGGTACCATATCCCCGCACCAGCATATCGCCCACTTCTAAGAAGCATGTCGAGAGACAGCAGCTGATGGGAGATTCCTACTCCGTCAATTCATCCTTGATGGCCCGACTTTTCAGTGGTATGCTCGGCTTCCCCCAAACTCAGTACATACTTGAGAGGAAATGGAGAAACTATTCCACCAGTGCTTCTATGAGGTTGAGACAGAGGTTCAAACCATCGAGCTTCTCACCTTGACCCAAGATCCAGATCAACCTGTAGATCGATTCATAGCAAGGTGGAGAGATTTGGTCTCTCGTCATGCTAATCCCATGCTTGAGAAGGCAGCAGTTCAGACCTGTGAACAAAACTTGCGACCTAAGAACGCTCTGCATGTCGAAGCCTCCAACCCAACCTCCCTGTCAGAGCTGATCTCTAAGTCATGCCACCATGGTGGGTCACGACAATAGTCCTCAAGCTCGAGAAACAACCAATGCAATGGTAGTTCTCGGGCCAACACCTCGGGACAACCAACAAAAAGAGGTAATCAGTGCAGCTGTTACCGTTAGTGATCCAAAGAAGGCTGCCTCTCAGACTTTGCACAACAAAGACAACACCTCAGATAGGCAAACAATATCTACCATACAACCGGGTACCCCCCAGCTGCAAACCTTAATAGAGATGACTATTGGACCAAACAACAGAATATGATATATCCTTTTGAAAAGGAATGGGTTCCTGCCCTACTCTGACTATTGCTGGAACAGAACGTGATTGTGCTGCCTGAGATCAAGTGTCTTGGTCAAGCTAGTCTCTATACGCACACAAGATATTGTGCTTATCATTAAATGATAAACCACTCCACAAAAGAATGCTACACACTTAAAGATATCATCGAGGCTCTAATCCAATAGAGTCAGATCAAGCTCGAAGAACTCAAGAAAGTATTCGGGGTAGTAGAAGCGTCCCACATGGCGACAGTTCAAGAGGAAGATGAGACATCCAGCATCCTTTGCGCCTTGTTTTCCATGATGCTTTAAGAGGGCCTCATTACGCCAAAACCAATGAGACAACCCAAGCACCAGAGTCGAGGAGCCGGGGTTCTTTGGTGTCCATATCATCAGATATCAAGGCATGACCTGAGCGAATACTCTGACTCTCACAAGCTTTTAGCAAAGAAAATGCAGACAGGCCAAGAAGTTGGTGACGTTCCAGATAGAGATACCCAAATTTCTCCTCCACTGGTACAAGAGGACCCCTTGAGTCAAGACTCAGGAATTGAAAATTCAGACCCTCTTCAAGCCTTGTTTGAGGCGATGCTCCAACAAGGGCTCGTCACTCCTAAGCCGGCAAGGCAGCCCAAACACCTTGCCCAAGAGACCGAGAATCACTAGTGCCCATACCATCAAATATGGGGTGAATGCACCTCGAATAGAAGTCAAAGCTCCTCCTCATTGGACTATTTACAGTGATCAGGCTCATCACATTATGAGAACGATGAACTATGAGCCCATGTTCAATCAAACATTAACGGGAGAAGAAGCAACTTCTCCCCCATTCGGGGTCATTGAAGCTACAACGACTTATCGTAAAACAAAGCAAGGTGTAGGGTATCCCTCCATGTCCCATTCCACGAAGGGGCAGAAACAATGAACACGAGAAAGAGGAAGAGTGCAGAGAAGTAAATAAAAAAAAAGAGTCACGCAGCACACTGAAGAAAAACAAAGAATTTTATTCATAAAGCAAGGGTGTATTACAAGTGTCAGAAAAAAAATATATAGGAAAAGGGAAAGAAAATATGATGACACTATCAAAATTGATCAATTACTTCATTGATCTTCCCCCTATATGTCATGGCTGATGCCCTAGCCTGCTTGATGCATCCGTTCAACTCTTCCACCATCCCAGCCTCATGCTCCATCGAGGCAGTCCCATCCTCCAAGGAGTATTCGAGAGTCAAAATATTATTGGAAAGCACCTTATCCTTCGCTTCTCAAGCCGCAGTTTCTTCCTCCAACTTGTCAAGATTTTGTGTTAGCTTTAATATCTCCGCCCTGAGGGTCATCACCTTCTGGTGGCCGGCGATGGCCTCCTCAGCATGGTCAGATCTCTAGGAAACTGCAACATCCTTTTGCTACAATTTAGTTTCTACCAGTTCACAATGGTGCATGAGTGAGAACTCCAAAGGGCGCAATGACGACCTCTCCAGCCACTGTGCAGTTGCTTCTTCATGCAAGGCCTTTATTCTCTACCCTTCCAGCTCGTTTACGACATCATCAAAATATGAGAAGACCTCTGGTGCACCCCATAGAAGGATGATCTGCCTTAACTTCTGGATTGCATTGTCAAGCTCAGTAAGATGCAGATCTTTCAGTTTTTGAATGCTCAGGCAAAGCATATCCATGATTATGTCAGACATCCCACTGAAATTAGACCTGAACAATGCTACTGGGGCCGCCGCAATGGAAGGAGCATCAGTCTCAATGGTGGGGCTCGAAAGGATGATAGCCATGTGAGTTGCTGACTCTTCTCGAGCCATTGTGAAGCCCAAGATCTCATCATTTGCAAATTCAAAGGGGGCCCCAGTCTCAACTTGCTCGGCCCTCACAATATGAGCCTCCTCACTTGGCTTTTCAACCTCACTATTAGTAGGTTTAGTCCCTTCAAGGCCAACCTCTTCTCCTTGCCCCTCATTTTCTAGAGCAGTCACAATATGCTCCAAAGTAGCCTCAACCCTTTCAGGGCCAACTTCTTCTCCCTGCTCCCTCTCTTCTTGAAATGCCATTTCTGCCTTCTTTTTCGCCCTTGTCCTTTAAGGCAGCCATTTCAGCTATCGCTTCTTCTACTAGGCCTACTGCTTCTATGGCTATAAGGCCCTCCACTCCTTCATTGCCCACTAGGGCTACCATCTCTTGGCCATCAAGATCAGCCCCTGAGGATGTCCTACCCTTGCATCCCCTATAGCTACATAGCTTGAAGCAGCAACTTCCTGCTTCTTGGGTAGTCCCTCTTTAGTCCCTGGGACATCAACCTCCTCTATGACCACAAGCTCTCGTGAGGTTTCCCTTTCCATGACTGCACCCTTTGCCTCAATAGGCGCAGCAACCTTCTAAGCCTCAGAGGATTTCTCTATCTTGACTGCCTCATCTCCCCCATTGATCTCCATCGAGACTGGGCCTTCCCCCTCAGCCATGGACGTCACGTCCTGATCTGAAGCAATGTTGATTCAACGGGATCTGAGGCATCGGCCTGAGTCTCTGAAGAGCTAGAGGAGGGCTCAGGTAAAAGGGAAGACGAATCCCCAAAAGTAGAGGGTGATGCAGAAATAATAAGAGAACATATGAATCCGAGGAAACAGATGGCGAAAAATCGTTGGCTGGCTCCCAAACCGGTGCATGAGGTACAACTGGGGTAGTCTGCTTCCTCTTCTTCCCCTTCACCTAAGAAGGTGCAATAGTTTGAGAAGCACCCCCTCGAGAAGCGCTTGTGATAGGTCTAATGTGAGAGTTTCTTGTGCGTGCTCAGCTGACGATGAGTCTTCAGGAACACAACGGGCAGTGAGGACGACACGTGCTTTAAACACAGCTGGTGCTGAGTTGCCTAGCATACAGCCGACACTATGCTATTGCTGGAACACAGCCAACGCTGAGTAGCCGAGCACACAGCCGTCGCTAACATTGTTGAAACACAGCTAGCACTGGGTAACTTCAACCGCGTAACCAACACCTGGTGTGGATTGATATTCGAGCAATGACCAGAGCCAGACTTGGTCCTGGTCTGTGTTGCAAGGCACTTGATGAGGAAGAAAATTAAACTTTACTCAGGCCTCTGGTCAAAGCCTGACCTGGTCCAACCTATTTGTTGGAACTTTATAGGCTGTGATGAGAGTTGCCTCGGGCCTCGGGTCAAAGCCTGACTCGGCTCATCGTCGTTTGGCTTTCCTTGAATGCGGCTGGGATTCCCATTTTGTGAGGGGCGTTTGAGGGTAGTGGTTGCTATATAAGGGGGTAAAACCCCATTTTCCCCACTTTTCACTAAAGTTAAAAACTTAAACAAACATTTTAATAGTGAGCGAAGGGTTCTCGGTGGAAGCTTCGACAAGCAGGGGGATTTCGGCAAGAGATCAAGTATTCTAGAAAACCTTACAGGAAGGTTTCGGTAAGCCTGACAGAAGTTTTTGTCGGGCATTGGTGAAGTTGTAGGAAGAGAACGACAAAAGAGAGTTCTCCTGGGAGTTTTTCGGGAAATAGAAGAGCTCTGACCATGATTTTTCGAGATGGAGCTGTGGGAAATGCAGCAGTGGGCATTTTCATGCGCCTTTTTTTGGGGGCTTAAGTGGTTTCTCGGTGTCTTTGGTGCCCTTGCAGAGGTTTTTCAATGGGGAAGAGAAGTTTCGACGAGAAACCAAAAAGACAAGGAACGAACCGGTGCACGAGGTGGACTATCGTAGGGGGTGAACGGTTGTGCTTGGAAATCATGCCACATTTGGGGAGACGAAGGGATATAGGCCTTGAAAATGAGGAGTCTCCGGAGGTGAAGAGACGTGGAAAACAATGAGTCATTGGGAGGTGAAAAGCTATAGTTGAGCACACAACCGGCACTAACTTAGGATAGGCAGCTGACACTAACAGAAGCACAGTCAGCACTGACATAGCTGACGCTGATGGTTAGAAGCGTAACCGGAGCTGACACGATTGGTGCTGATCCTCAAGAAAGGTAGCTAGCGCTAGCAGTTAGGAGCACAAACTGTGCTAGTCTTTGGAGGAAATAGTCGGCACTGACTTCAGACGGCGCTCATCAGCGCATGTGGCGCGTGATGACGTGCATAGTGCTGCTCGCATGTGGCAGTAAGTTACATGCAGAAATTGCTACCCTTGGTGATGGTGTTGGAATGGGTAGACAAAGGGTGGTGACTAATGGTAAGGCCCGACTTGTCATGCTTGTTGGGAGCCAAGTCCTCCAGCACAACAGTGAAGTCCATGTTGTTCTATGGAAGGGCATCCACTGTGAACATGATATGCTCTCCATCATAGGCCAGTTCCTTGCAAAAGAAGTTTGCTTTGTATATTTGGTGTACTCGTCTGATGAATTGAAGATGACTCGGAAATGGTTGGCTCCTTCTTTTGGCCTGAAACCGTCCACCTATGGTGGCTCTCATTAGATGAATTGAAGCTGACTCTCTAAGTGGTTTTGCGTCTTCTTCATGATGAGGGTTCTTCTTTGGCGGGTTTGCTTCTTCTAGGAAAGCAATTCTTTCGTGGATTTGCTTCTTCTGGGAGAATAATTCTTCGGTGGGTTTCTTCTTCTTCATGAGGATAGGCATTCTTTTGGCCCCGTAACCGTCATCTTATCCTCAGATGAAGAGCAAAACTACATATTTTGATTTGTAACTGTCCTCATATGCTCAGGTGCAAGAGATGTGCAACCTCCCTAATAACGGTCTTTTTGGCTTGTAAATTGTAACTCATTTTGACAGCAATAAAGAGTTAGACCTTGAATCAAACTGTCTTTCCTACTTTGCATTGAGTGTCTTTTCTTGAATATGCATTACGGATACTATTTCTTTAGGTATCACCCATTGATAGGGAGCATTGCCTCCTCTCTATCTGGATGTGCTAATATGTAAGTTCCATTTAGCGAGAGCTTTTTGACTATAAAGGGACACTCCCACTTGGGTTCAAACTTCCCTTTATGACGCCCACGCATAAAAATTACCCTTTTGATGGCTAGAACTAGATCCCCAGGGGCAAATGAGAGGACTTTGATTGACTTATCGAACTCCCTCTTCATTCTCCCTTGGTTGAATTCAAGGTTCTGTTGAGCCTCTAGCCTCTTTTTGTCGAGTGCATCCAATTCTTGATACCGAAGTTTGACTCTCTCATTATCGATTAGTCCTTGATGTATAGTGACACGCATTGTAGGAATTTGAATTTCAAGGGGTAAAACTGCTTCACCCCCATAGATCAGAGAGTATGGAGTGGAATCTATAGCATTTCGAGTAGTAGTATGATAAACCCATAGTTCCTCAGGAAGCTTCTCATGCCAGTTCTTCTTTGTCTTTGATACTGACTTTCTTAAAACATTGCATAGAGTCTTATCGAAGACCTCAGCCAATCCATTTGCCTGAGGGTGGTACATAGTCGAGTACCTCCATTCGAAACTAAACTGGTTAATCAAACGATCAATGTGGTGACTCCTAAATTGAGGACTGTTGTCAGATATAATTCGGTCGTGCACTCCGAACTGATATATGGTGTGATGTCAAACGAAGTTGTCCACTGTTGTCTCAGGAACTTGCTTAAGGGGGACCGCTTCAGCCCACTTAGATAAATAATCTGTTGCAGTTAGAATAAAGACATGGCCCATTGCCGAAGGAGGGTTAATAGGCCCCATAATGTCCATACCCCATTGTGAAAAGGGCCATGATGCTACTGCAGGGTGTATGGGCTCTGGAGGTTGGTGAACAAGACTTCAATGTACTTGGCACACCTAACACTGCTTAGCATATTTTAAGGAATCAACAATCATCGAAGGACAATAATACCCCAATCTACGTATCCGTTCATAGCGCTTAGGACCGGACTAGTGTAGTCCACAAATGCTTGAGTGTACCTCTTCTAATACCTTATTTGCCTCTTGCACGTCCACGCATCTAAGAAGAATGTAGTCAAATGACCATCTAAAGAGGGCATCTCCTTCAAGGAGAGTATATTTGGTAGACATTCGACATACGCGTCTGCGTTCGGTATGATCTTCTGGGAGCCTGTCATGTTTTAGGAAACTAGTGATGAGTTCTCTCCATTCTTCTACCTGCTCAATTTCTACGCACATGGGGTCAAAGAATTCTAGTTCTTAGTTTTGAACCTTAGTTCCTTGACTCTGTGCCATTTCTCGTTTAGTCTTGATTACTTCTTTAGCCTCCGAATGGATAAGGAGGGCACTCGGGGAAGATATTTCTCTCATCATCCTCATCTACCTCAGTTCTTAGTTCAATGTGTCTCCATTCTGGCACCCAAACAAACATGGGTACCTGATGAGGATAATTGAATTGTAGCGACGAGTTTTGCAAGTGCATCCGCTTGTGAGTTTAACCTCTTGGGGATGTGACTCAAGGATACGTCCTCCAATTGGGCCATATATGATTTCACAATCTCGTGATAAGGCTTAAGAGTGTCTTTCCTCACGTCATAAATCCCTTTGAGCTGTCGGATAACCAACTCAGAGTCGCCATAGGTCTTAAGCTGCTCCAAGTCGAGGTCGAAGGCTATTTCCAACCCGATTATAAGGGCCTGATATTCTACCTCATTATGAGAACCGGCCTGAGCGACAGAGAAAGAAGGTGGCAATACTCCTCCTCTCAAAGTTAGGGACACTACTCTAGTGCCTCCTTGAATAGATTGAAAGGTTCCATCGAAGTACAATTCCCACGCATTAGCAAGGTTAGCGCAAAACACTTCTTTATCAAGGGGGTTGCTCGATAACGGAGACTTCGCTGGAATGAGGTGTGCTGCAATAAAATCAGCCATGCTTGGCTTTTGATGGCTTTCTGTGGGACATACATGATGTAGAATTCCATCAGCAATAATGCCCACTGAGCAAGGCGTCCCGACAAGCATGAGCATGTCATGAGAAATTTTATAGGCTTTGTTTTTTATATAAGTTTGACTTCATGACCAAGCAAGTAGTGACGTAGTTTTTCTACTGCATAAATTAGAGCAAGGCACATCTTTTCTATAAGGGGATAATTCCTAGCGGCGATTTCATCCTGCGGCTGAGATAATACAGTGTTGTTTCTTTTTTGTCGTCATTGGTCTATGCCAACAATGCCCCATGTTACTCGTCTAAAGCGGTAACGTACAGGATGACAATCTTCCCAACATTGGTGTAGAAAGTACTAGAGGATTAAGAAAATATTGCTTGATGTCGTCAAGGGCTGCTTGACATTCTTCATCCTAAATGAATGAGGTTTAACAGGTGCATAACAGGTTTATAGTGACCTGAGAGGTTTGAGATGAACCTGTGGATATACGTTAGCTGCCCTTGAAGAGAGCACAATTCTCGCAATGTAGTTGGCAATGGCATTTCTTGGATTGCCTTGATCTTGACTGGCTTTACTTCAAGCCCTCGATGTTTGACAATGAACCCCAAGAATTTTTCCGAACACACGCTAAAAGCGCATTTTTATGGGTTCATTTTAAGTTGATGAAGGCGTAACCACTTGAATACCTTTTCAAGGTCTCTCATATGAGCATCGTTCTCTTCAAATTTTACCACCAAGTCATCTACCTAACACTCCACTTCGTTGATCGTCATGTCTTTGAAGATGGTCGTCATTGCTCTCTAGTATGTGGCACCAGCATTCTTTGATCCAAAAGGCATCATTGTGTAATAGAAGACCCCTTTTGGAGTCAAGAACGCAGTAGCTTCCTCATCTTTGGGTGCCATCCGAAGCTAATTATACTCAGAGTATCCATCCGTGAAGGAGAAGATCTGACAGTGGGTTTATCTGTATTTCAAGGTCAGGCCTAAACCTTCTTGATTTCTGCTTGACAGGAGGATCAATGCTGAGACGGTGAACGACGGCTTGAGGGTCTAGCTAGGCATTACTTGGTAATGCCAAGCAAAGACATATCAGTTTGCTCTCAAGAAAGCAGTGCAATCTTCTTTCTCTTCTAGAGACAAATTTGCTGAAATAAAAGTGGGTCTGGGGTCGGCTTCGTCTCCAAGATTTATATCCACAAGCTCATCTGTTGTGGCTTGACTACCTTCTTCTCACTGTGTTGGGGCCTCCTGCAACTCTTCATCGTTGTTTTCAGAGGTTATTTGGTCGACCTCAAGTGTAGAGACCCATGATCCTAACATCTCCTCCTGCGATAGAGGTCAAGGGTGGATCATAATTTTTGCACCTTCCCCAGATTGAGGAACGAAAGGATCTTCCGTAAATAAAGATTGTTTCTCACGCTGCAGGAGTTCAACATGGAGATTACATGGAATTTGAGATTCAATGATTGTGGCACAAGAAGTGTCCCCGTACGAATGACACAGTCTTTGAACGGGTGTCTGCAGTGTTTACCCCTGAATGGCTAGTAATTCGTGGACTTGTACCATGTGGAAAGTTTCTTGAGAGTAGAAGCTTTGCTCTCTTGATTCTCTCAGTCTTTGCTCAAAGTCAGGCTCAAGGGGGCACTGGGGTTTCTCTGGCTTCAACTTTTTGTGTTTCTTTGAAGAAGGTCGCTCTGCCTTGGTTGCAATTGTCAGGGCATCAGCAACTATTAAGAATCCAGCTACCTGTGTCAGGGTCTTTCTCAATCATTTCCATTGCATCCTCGTTATGTTAACTCCGACAAATTCTCTGTCGAGAGCCTCGAAGTCTAGACATTTCAAGGTTGTACATTGAGGAGAAGTAGGAGAAGAAATAAGAGAAGTAAAAGAAGAAGAAGGAGATTTTTCAGAAAGTGTGGGACTTTTACAGTCGTTCCCCCTCATCATACCTATCTGGGTGGCTTTTTACGTCATCACCAGGGTTGGACGTGTGCAGGGAATCTTTTAGGTCTTTCCCTTGGTTAGACCGTTGGGGAGTGCTTTTAATGTTGTCACCCTCATTGAACGTGCTCTGAGTGGAAGATGGGGCAAGGACATCCTCTTGATGAGAAGGAGGAAGGAGGATCGTGCTAGGGGTAAAATCCAGTAAGGTTGGCAATGGGAGAACGGGCCTGAGAAATTCCTGCTCAGCTGACAGTTGAACCTTCTTGTTTCTCTGGCGAGCAGCCCTTGGTGCCCGTCTCCTTCTTGTTTTCTGAGATGGTATTTGATTCGTCTCGCTAAGCTTGTGAACAACATTAGCTTGGTGAACTGCTTCTCGCCCCAAGTGCTTCAGTTTGCTTTGTCCATGGTGGACTATGCATGGATGGGAAGTCAAGGGTTCAGCAGAGTCTGAATCATTGTTAGGAAGGTCTTGTTTTGGGAGGTCCTCCTCTTGCACTGAAGTAGCAGTGGCTTGGAGATCACTTACTGGAACATCGTAAAACTCTTGACATTCCCTCATTTTCTTTGCGAATATGTCATGAAAACTGGTGCATTCCCACAGGTAAGGACCTCTTATCTGGTGATATGAGCACCGACGGTCCTCAGTCCCCTAAATAAGGCATCGGGGTTTCCTTGCAGGCTTTGGTGTGATTATGCCTTTGTGAAGCATTATAACGAAGAAGGCATGAAGGATACAAAGGGCTTTGTCTTCTTCCTGAATGGTTACTGCATGGGAGGCTTCTGATGCCTCGAAGGCCTTCTTTAAGTCTTCGAGCTGTATTTGACCCTTCTAGATCAAGGCCTCGATAATATCTTTTAGTGCATAGCACTCATCTGTGGGATGATTGATTCTTCTATGATAAGCACAATAATTCGCCTGAGTGTCAAGGCCAGCTTGCTCAGGGAACTTGGCTTCCGGAAGCTGAATCATATTTTGTTCCAATAATAACCAAAACAGTGCAGGGACCCTTTCCTTCACAAAACGGGTATAACTTGTTCGTATGCCTGGTGAAATAATTATCTCGATTAAGATTCACCTGCAGGGGTACTCAATTGTAAGTTTGTTGTTGCTTGCTCACCTGGGGCGTTATCTTTGCTGTGGTCACCCCTTTGGAGAGGTCCAAAGTTTGGGAGGGAGCCTTTTTTGGACCAGTGACAGTGACGGCTGCACTGATTACTTCTTTCTGTTGGCTGCCCCATGTGTTGTTTCGAGAGCTAACATTGCCTCGGTTGTCCCTAGAACTTGCAAGCTGTTGTCGTGAATCACCATGGTGGTGTGATAGACTTTCTATGCGGATTTATTTAGAGATTAGCTCTGACATGGAAGTTGGATTAGAGGCCTCCATGTGTAAAGAAATTTCAGGTCGCATGTTGCACACACAAGTGTGGACTGCTTCCTTCCCATGCATAGGATTGGGATGGCGAGCAGTCGAAATTCTCCATCTTGATATGAACTAGTCCATGGGCTCATCAGGATCTTGAGTCAGGATGAGAAGCTCAATAGTTTGGACCTCTCTCTCGATCACGTAGAAGCACTGATAGAACAGTGTCTCCATCTCTTCCCATGTATGTACTAATTTTGGGGGAAGTCGAGCACACCGCTGAAAGGCTGGGCCATCAAGGGTTTCAACAAATTGACGGAGAAGAAGTCTCCCATCAGCTACTGTTTCTCGACATGCTGCGTGGAAGTGGGCAATATGTTGGTTTGGGGACGTGGTTCCATTGAATAGAGGAAAGATCCCTTTCTTATAATCTGAGGGAAATGGGACTTGGTCGATGTACAAAGGATACGACCTTTGATAAGGCGTCGCACCCTGTATCCCCGAGATTTGTCTGTTCTTTAGGCTATGGGTCACCATAGCATCAATGTCAGCCTGAGAGATGCGGTGAGGGACATAATTGTCCTGTGAGGCAGAGGGCGGGGGCTGCCTTGGAGGTGCACCATCTGAGTGATGGGAATTGACCTCATGGTTAGCTGATTGGTGTGCAACGTCTATACGATCGATATTTTCCATCATCGCGTGCACCATATCTTCGTATTTGTTCATGCACCCTTCCTTCCATCACCAGGCTCGCTTACAACCATTACACTGACTATTTCTCTATGGAGGTTAGCGTCAATTACAGTTGACGACTTGCGAACTTGATGGGTCGTGTGCAGCAGATCGGTCAGTAGGGGGCCAGCGTGCCCCTACTGGACTTGACTCTTGTGTGCAGATCATGCGAGGACCGGTTCTCGATGGTATTGGGACTGTGGCTGCTGAGTGGCTGGGTCATCTTCAATGGCACAAACCACATTGCAGGGATCACGACCTTCTTCTTCAAGCTTTGTCATTTAAAGAACGTAGAAGGGATTCAGGTGAAGAGGGTTATCTGAGCTAGTTGTCCCGATCGCCTTGGGTTAGAATTTGAAGACCTCTATCATTCTTAGCTTTGAGGCTTTGATGGACCTCTTAGCAACACTATGATTGGGATTGCAACTGGTCAACTCTTCTTGCACAAGAGAGAGTTGTCTCCATTAGGTACGGCAAAAAATGAGGGTCAGGGACTGGGGTCATCTTTGGCAGGGGAGGATGAAGCACTCGATCTTCCATCAGGTCATTGACTCGAGCTCTCTTGTGGGCTCCAAAGACACGACCCAAATGATGGGGCTGGTTCAGGATGCTACTCTTGGGGAAGGTCTTTGAATACCAAAGCTGAAGATGCACGCTCGAAGATGCAGGAGAAGGAAAGAGCAGGGTTGACTCATGAGGAGGTCTGAGTCGAGGGCGAGGGGATGTCTGTGCCAACGACGCCTGTGCACCCCTTGAAGAAGGATGATGGGGGACCTGAGGGTCAGCCTTATCTCGAGTAAGTGATCTGGCCTTAGAAAGTCGAGAATTGCGAGTAGGTGTTTGTAAGATAACAAGTGGAGTCCTGCCCCTTACAGGGTGATCTTGTGTGTGATGAGTAGGAGAACAAGGAGGTCGTCTCCTCTGTACTCGGGTTGACGCAATTATGGCGTTGCTCTGAGTGGCGAGATGTATATGAGCAGCGTGTGCAGGACCTCGCATTGGGAGGTCTAATTCTGGACACGAACTCGAGGTAACATAAGAGTTTCCCCGAGGTGTGCCTCGGGTGGGTGACCCACAAGCCTTATGGTGTGTGTGAGAGTTGGAGGCCACAGGGCCGCTGCCTCTACATGTCGAGCCTCTAGGAATGGGGACTCGTGGTGCTGCAAGAATGTGGGGGGCAGCCTTGTGACGACCCAAAAAAGCAATGGCAAATTGCTTGCATTTTGTAGAGAGGGACTGGGCAGCCATCCAGCGTACCTCGGCAGTACGACTGACAAGTGACTTGTTGGTGGCTTGGTGCATGTGGTCAATGCAGGGTACCTTAGTGGAGGTTCCACCAGAGTGAGGAGATGGGGAGTGAGGAACCTTCAAGTCCCTCCTCACGCCTATCCAAGATAAGACCTGGGAGCTTGACAAGGGCGGTCTTTCCTCAAAAGGATGGTTGGGAACGGAGTTGGAGGAACTTGTTCCCTAGGGACACTCGCCAATGCGGGGATTAGAAAATCCCCGATCCGGACGAATGGGTTGCAGAACCCGCAATCCATAAGTGATGTGTGAATGCAGAAAATAAAAAGGAGAAACTAGCCAAACAAGTATGATCCGACTAAGGGTCCCCAAGGGAGTCACCAAGCTGGTTAAGTCCCTCGATCTAGTCCTCCGGATCTGGATGATCAGGCGGCACGCGTCTCGGGTTTCAGGGAAGACTAGGGACGTTTTGAGATCGCTCCCTCGGGAAACTCGTTCGAGAACAAGGGTAGGTATTACTAATAGATAAGAGAGGAATTTAAGGTGGGTTCGGGACTTACTCAGGCTGGCTCGCAGGGGCACCCTCTTAGATCACAAAGATAGCTCGCGAGTCGTAAAACTGGTTCGGAATCTCCTCCCTTAGCTAGTATTCTCTTATTTTATGTAATCACACACATTTGGTAAAGGTTATAAGACAGGTGGGTCAGAAGACCTCACCTTACCTTCCTGATGAATACATGCAGGCGTACACATTCAAAGAAGAAAAGAATAATGAGAGAAGAAAGGTGGGGGAGAAAAGAATTTGACTAGGCGGGGAGATCAGCACAGCGACTGAGCTAGTAGGTAATGGGTCTGACATAACGGTAAAACATGCTTGGTAACTCACACCAGCTCAACAAAGTTACTCTTAGATGTCAATACCGATACTGACTAGCTTACTGTGATGGTTAGTCTATCGTGGCAATAAAATGGGCACAATAATTCTAGTACAACAACATTACGGCTAGACGATAGGGATACAATAAGAGGCTAATCTCAACCCCTCTAAGTCAAACAACAAGATAACAAAAGGCATGAAAATCATAAAGAGAGAATAAGAAGAAAGAGAATAAGAGGAGGAGAGAAAGAAAGAGGGGAAGGGAAAGAAAGAATGAGAAGAGTGTGAGAGAAGAGAGAAGGAAGGAGAGAGGAGGGGGAAGGACACAATTAGCGTCAGGGGTCACTGGCTATGTTGGAAGAAGAAGAGAAGGAAGATACAATAAACACTAGGCATCGCCAGCCGTGTTAGAAGAAGAAGAGAGAGAGGACACAGTTGGTGCTAGGTATCATCAACTGTATTAGAGAGGGAGGGGGCAAGAAGGTGAGAGAGAGGACACAGTTGGCACTAAGTATCACTGGCTGTGTTAGAGAGAGAAGGGGTAAGAAGGACACAGTCGGCACTTGGCATTGCCAGCTGTATTTTTTTAAGAAGAGAGAAGAGAGAAAGACAGTCAGTGTTAGGCATTACAGGCTGTGTTTTAAGAAGAGTGGAAAGAAAGACACAGTCGGTGCTAGGCATTGCCGGCTGTTGTTAAAGAAGAGCAGAGAGAGAAATACACAGTCGACGCTATGCATTGCCGGCTATGTTTTAAGAAGAGTGGAGAGAGAAAGACATAGTCAACACTAAGCATTACCAGCTGTGTTTTAAGAAGAACAACATAAAGGAGATATGGATGAGAAGAAGAGAGATACGAGAGATAGAGATGAGAAGAAGAGAGAGAAAGAGAGATAAAGGTGAGAAGAAGAGAGAGAAAGAGCTATAAAGATGAGAAAAATAGAGAGAAAGAGCTATAGAGATGAAAAAAATAGAGAGAAAGAGAGATAAAGAGGGGAGGAGAGAGAAAGTTATCTTATCGAAGGGTACCGACCCTTTTATTCTCTCTCCAAGATGTACCCACGAGCTTATGTAAAAATGAAGTCTTTATTGAGTCTTTACCAATGAGGATTTCACAATTTGGCTTTACATGCTCATATAGAATTGGGCTTAAACATGGGTGGATGCCCAAAAACTACCTAAAATTGAAGATAATAACAATTTAATTGAATTCAAAGAAAATCTAGAAATGGGTGCAAAAGGACTTTTTTACCCATGTCTAACAATGTGTGGAATTTCAAAACAGTTCATGCTGCTGCTCGAGAACTTGCGTGATTTTTCATGACTGATCCGGGGTTGTTCTTATGCTCATTTTATCGAAAGATGATTATTTTCTTGTAAAGCTTGGCATGACGATTGTTTTGATACCAACTTCGAGCAATGAATCCTAGTTTTAAGCCACGATTATGAAACATGAAATTTGCGTAAATCTTGAAAACTTTGGATCGATTGTGTGCTTGTTTCTTAATATTTTTCTTTAGTTTCTTCACTGAATCACACTAAGCATGCCGTCATGATCACGTTGCTACAACGCAACTCAATTTCATGTTCGAATGAAGATTTCATCGTCTAGAGTTTTTTGTCAGAATCTTGAAATCAGATGCCTAGAATTTATAGTAGCTTCGATGCCTCCTTGTGTTAAATCTAACCGTTCATCGTATGCAGAGTTCGGATCAGAAATAGCCATGAACCTTACGCACATAATGCAATTAATTTCATGCTGATCGGGTACACGAGTTCCATGATTTGGCTGTCGGAGTGTGGCATGCTGTTGCTGAATTTTCTGTAACTTTTTTCACGGATCAACAACTTCTCTCTATTTTTTTTCCCTGCTCGGGCATCGTCACGGGTCGTACCATATATCGAAACACTCGTCTTGAGGAAATGAACATGCTCACAAAATTTGATAGCGATCCGACTTGGAACGAGTGAGATATCGACCCTAAAATTCACTGCTTGTGACTGTAAAAACAACCACTTTTAATGGTGTTTTGGTGCAGGGTGGCTACACAGGAATAATGTCTGGCCTACCCCTTTTCAGTATTTTACCCTTAACTTTATCCTGGAGTGCACGATTAAGTCGAAACTTGATCCATTCGGGTTTTCGACCGTGCCGGATCCAATGGCGGTGGTCCTACTGCTGTTTGATGCCCAAACATGTAATTCTATCTACGGGGTCTATTTCAGGGTGCTAGAGGTCGATTTCACCGAAATTGTTCCTGTGTTCACAGCTTTAGATACGTCTGATTGCGATGAAACTTGGTAGGTAGCCTTTTGGAGTGCTGATGAGTATCTTGAACGATTATTGAGCCATTATGAGACTGTCAAAATTTCCATTATTTTGTAGGTTTTAATGACCTGCTTCCTCTTTATTCCGCATCGAGGATCAAGGTGCTGAAAAATGTGTTCAAACAGACCCATCAAGCTTGGAAGTCCTCAAATGCACCTAAGGCTGACCTCCCTTGAGAAACAATTAACGTAATGGTTGTAAACGAATCTGCCTCGCAGGAAGAGAGCATGAATAGGTTCAAAGACATGGTGCACACAAGGTGGAGAAGATTCATCATATAGATGTCGCGTGAGATTCGGCTAACTATGAGGTCAAATCCCGTCACTCAGAGGATGTGCTTCCAAGGCAGCCTCCTCCTCTTACCTCACAGGACAATTCTGTCCCTCACCTCGTCTCATTGGCAGACATCGATGTTATGGTGAGTCACAACTTAAAGAACAGACAAATCCCAAGAGTATAGGGTGCAACGCTTTATTAAAAGCCATACCCCTCTTACATTGACTACGTGTCGTTTCCCTTAGACTACAAGAAAGGGAAGTTCCCCTGCTCAATGGTACCACATCCGCACACCAGTATATCACCCACTTCTAAGCAGCATGTCGAGAGACAGTAGCTTTCAGTGGTATGCTCGACCTCCCTGAAACTCAGTACATACTTGAGAGGAAATGGGGAAACTGTTCCACCATCGCTTCTATGAGGTTCAGAGAGAAGTTCATACCATCGAGCTTCTCACTTTAACCCAAGATCCGGATGAACCCATTGATCAATTCATAGCAAGACAGAGAGATTTGGCCACTCGCCATCCCAATCTCATGCCTGAGAAGGAAGCAGTTCAGACTTGCGTGTGAAACTTACATCTTGAGATTGTTCTACATGTTGAAGCCTCCAACTCGACTTCCATGTCAGAGCTGATCTCTAACTCAGTTCGCATAGAGAGTTTCTCACGTCACCATGGTGAGTCACAACAACAGTCCTCGAGCTCGAGAAACTACCGGGGCAATTGTAGTTCTCGGACCAACTCCTGGGGCAACCAACAAAAAGGGGTGATCAGTGCAGCCGTTACCTATAGTGATCCAAAGAAAGCTTCTTCGCAGACTTTGGACCTTTCGAAAGGTGTAAGCACAACAAAGACAACACCTCAGACAGGTAAACGACAGCTATTGTACAACCGGGTACCCCCACATGCAAACTTTAATCGAGATGACTATTTCGCTAGACATCAAAATAAGTTTTATCCTTTTGAAAAGGAATGGGTTCCTGCACTGCTCCGACTATTGCAGGAACATAACATTATTGAGTTGCTCGAGATCAAGTTTCCCGATCCAGCTGGTCTCGATACGCACACAAGATATTGTGCTTATCATCAAATGGTAAATCACTCCACAAAAGAATGCTACACACTTACAGATCTCATCGAGACTCTAATCCAAAGGGGTCAGATCAAGATCGAAGAACTCAAGAAGGCATTCGAGGCAGCAGAAGTGTCCCACACAGTGACAGTTCGGGATGAAGATGAGGCACCCAGCATCCTCCGCGTCTTGTTTGCCATGATGCTTCAAGAAGGACTCATCACGTCGAAACCAACAAGACAACCAAAACACTGGACTCATAGAGCCGAAGGTCTTTGGTACCCATATCATCAGATATCGGGGCATGACCTGAGCGAATGCTCTAACTTCCACAAGCTATTAACGAAGAAAATGCAGAGAGGCCAAGAATTTGGTTACACTTAAGACAGAGATCCCCAAACGTCTCCTCCATTGGTACAAGAGGACCCCTTGACTCAAGACCTGGGAAATGATAATTTAGATCCCCTTCTAGCCCTGTTTGAGGCGATGCTTCAGCAAGGACTCGTCACTCCCAAGCCTGCAAGGCAGCCCAAGCACCTCGCTCATGGGACTGAGAACCACTGGTACCCATACCATTAGATATGGGGCCATAATCTGAATGAATGTTATGGGTTTGAAGCTGTGGTTGCAGAAAAAATCTAGGCAGGTCATATTGCGTATGTCGAATGCCCACAAGTCGATACTTCTGTTCAAAAGACTGTCCCAGTACAAGACTCCTATGATGAAGCCTTTGACCTCACAAACCTAGCAAGATGGACCAAGCACCTCCAAAGGTGACTAGAAGAAGATGTGCATCAAGAACTGCTCACCAAAAGAATAAGGTTCCTCAGCCACCGATCGAGCCAGAATTCCTCAGGCCTCTTCCTCCCTTACTGACTTTAAAAGAGTTCAGCCCGATCGCCACTAACCTCATTCCTTCATGTCATCAAGAGGGTGATGGCGTTAAAAGCACTCCTCAACGGTCTAAGTAATGGAAAGACCTAAAAGACTCCCAACATACGTCCAACTCTAGTGATGACGTAAACAGCTACCCAGATGAATCCAATGAGGGGAATGACCTTAAAAGTCCCTCACTTATTGACCCTTCTCCTTCTTCCTCTTATTATTCATCGTCTTATCCTTCCTCTTCTATGTCTCCTGCAGAAACAACCTTGAAATGTCTAGACCTAGAGACGCTTGACAGAGATCTTAAAGGAATCAATATAAGCAAGATGCAACGAAGGTGGCTGAAAAAGACATTGACCCAAGTAGCTAGATTCTTAACAGCTGCTAATGTATTGGCGGCTCGAGCCAAGTTAGAGCCATCCTCTTCTACTGGGAAGCACAAGAAGTAAAAGTCAAAGAAACCCCAGTGGTCTCCTTAGCCTAACTTTGAGCAGAGGCTGAGAGAATCAAGGCGGCAAAGCTTTTATTCCCAAGAAGCTTGCCACATGGTGCAAATCTCAAAAACATCACCTAGCAAGGGGCAAATGATCCTAAGGTCGAGGAAAACACTGCAACCTCCACCTCGGAAGCCAAGTATCTTGAAGGTCCTTGGTCTACCACTTCTCGCTTACCCAAATACCTCAAACAATTTACTCATCCTCCAACTCCCAAAGCTCCTTCCTCCCCTAAATACCTTGAAAAATCCATTGATCCTTCAATTCCCCGGGATGCCACTGGTCCCATATACCAGCCATCTCGTAAGCCTCAACCTCAAAAATCCACTAAGACTACCCAAACCAAGTCTGCTGTGCAATCAAGCCAGGTAACAGCCCAGAATAAATCTCCTCCACCTAAACCTGCTCCTCAACCCATTATACCACCCAAACCAGTGTCACGACAGAGTGCACAAAAGGCTGATGAGGAAAAGGTGATGTATGATGTGATAAGGCACCTAAGGAAGCTTCCAGCTCTTCTCAGCATCTATGACACCCTCATGCTCTCAAGAGATTATCGTATGGCTTTGGTTCAAGCTCTCTGCAATCCATAGGTGTATGAAACCGAAGTGGAACCCATTGAGGTGGACCCATCAATCTTAAGGGGATGTATGGCAATCACCTTCTCAGAGGCTGATTTGCAATTGGGAGAAACATTTAACAATCGCCATCTCTTTGTGACTAGTGAGTTACATGCATGCCCCATCAACCGAATTTTGTTGGATGGAGGGTCAGCAGTCAACCATATCCTAAGGAGAATCCTCACCCGTTTCGGATTAAGGTCTGAAGATCTCACTCCAACTCATATCACAGTCCAGGGGTTCAACCAGTCGAGAGAGAAGCTGGTTGGCACCGTCCGCGTTCGTCTTAAGATTGGTGAATTAAACGATTACCCCCAATTTCATGTGATCGACACCGACACATCCTACAACATCCTTCTTGGTTGTCTGTGGCTCCATGACCAGGAGGTGGTTCCATCCACATTGCATTTGTGCTTCAAGTATAGTCGAGATGGGAGACAATACACGGTCTATGCTGATAGAAGACCATTTCCTATAGCTAAAACTCACTATGTTGTTACCAAGTACTACTTCACAGATTCGGCGCCACCCCAGAAGTTAGATAGCGATGATCCAGAGTTTGTAAATAAGGCGAAACCGTTGCCACATGAAGATGTCAAAGACATTGGCAGAACACTCGTGAGCATGTTTAAAGAGGAAGAAAGACAAGGCAAAACTCTCCCTCTAAATCCCATTCATCCAAGTATGCCATCACCCGTTATCTTTGAGAAAACTCCATCTTCCTTGAAGATGAGGCTTCCCCTTCTGCTTCTAATTCTGAACTACTTGTGCAAGAAGATGAACTAGACGACACTCTTGAGATTGAGGAGGCCATGGGGATGGAATTTCCAACTACGAGGGTCACCTACACGCCGAACCATCAGAAAGTCCTGCATGTCCCCATTACACTCTTGGAAGATGAATTAATGCATCGGCCACCCTCAAAGGTTTTGCATTTCCCTGATTCTATTGGAAAAGAGAAGTTAAGGAAAGGACAACCTTCTTGCCCTCAAGAGCACGATCTCCTGGCAGAGTTAAGAAGCGAGGTTCGAAGTCTCCAGAACCAATTGGGAGTGATGTGTATCACTTTAAACACCTAAAGGAGTTCGTGCCCGAGACCTAGAGCTACGATGGGCTTGGAGTGAATAAACCTCGAATAGATGCCAAAGCTCCTCCTTATTGGACTATTTAAAGCTATCAGGCTCATCACATTACGAGGATGATGAATTATGAGTCCATGTTCAATCAAACATTATGGGGAGAAGAAGCAACTACTCCTCCATTCGAGGTCATTGAAGTTACAATGACTTGTCATAAAACAAAGCAAGGTGTACGGTATCCCTCCATGTCCCATTCTACGAGGGGGCAGAAACGATGAACAAGAGAAAGAGGGAGAGTGCAAAGAAGCAAATGGAAAAAGAAAAACCATGTGTCGCACTGACGAGAAAAGACAATTTTATTCATAAAGCAAGAGAATATCACAAGTGACGGCATACAAAGAAAGTAAAAGGCAAAGAGGGGAATTTTATTTCTATTGTCAAACGTTTGTGTACAACGAATTATAAATGAAGAAGATCGCTCAGTTCTCAAGACTAAGCCAATAGCAGTTCTTTTGTGTCCATTTGATTCCATCCTTCATAGCCACCTCCTGAAGAAGGGCAAACTTTCAAATCAAATGAGGATATTCTCAACATACCAAATGAGGTGAAAATGGCTCTTTTTCTACCACACGGGGCCATAGCAAGCAAGCCTTTCAAATCATTGAGGTTACTTTAAAGAATCGCTATGTCATCCTCATTTTCAAAACATGCAAATTCTTTAAATATTGAAGGAACCTCTGAAGGAAAAATCTCAAAATCAGAGTGAACAAACTGACGCATGAGCAGGTTGGTTTTAAAGTTACGCAAGTGTGCTACCGTAGAATCTGTGACAGTCAAAGGCCCAAGGAAGAACTTAAGCAAAGGCTTGATAGAGGGATATCTCTCAATAGAAGTTGATTCTTCTAAATCCAGAACTGCCTTAGCCTATCGAGCTACTTTAGTCACTTTCTCTTTAAATGAGTCCGCACAGGGGACATTGAAGTCTATGAGGTTGCCCACTAGCCTCTTCACCAAAAATGGGAACATGATTAAATCGAAGAAAGAAGCCCGGTCGAAAAGCTGATAATCGACTCTAAGAAGATCACGTCCATTGTCCGTAGAAACATTACGATGATTAAGCCAGATAACTTGTATAGGGAAAGGCATCACAGCCGGTGATACGACAAAGCTTCCACAAATGCACCAAACAAGATGATGTATAACTTGTCCCGAGAAGGAGTTGACTACAAAAGCTAAACTTATGATAGGCTCCCTTCGAGCAGAAATTGCAAGGCCCCCTCTTAAGGTTGCAAGAGAAAACACTCAGTTGCCCATTATTATCAGGTCACATGGACTAGAATCACCCCGAGAAGGTAGTGGCGCACCCCCGTCCATTGAAGAAAGAGGTTGAGATCAGGGATGCGCTTTGTCAGGTTTAGTTACCATCAAGTCTCCCCTATCTTCGTTCTCAGTGATAAGAGGCTCATCGTCCTCAATGATGATAGAGACCATCTTTGAAGGGACCTGCATTTTGGGAGCTTTTGAGGCCCTGGCTAGCTGCTAAGAAGACATACATTGAAAGGATTTAGCCAACCACCGTCTACACAGAATCAATCACTAAGATACAGGCTAACGCCGTGTGCATTTTGAAAACATAATGCCGGCTATGATAGCTAATGAACAACGCCGATTGGGTTCTCAAAAGCGCAAAGCTGGTTGCACCTTCAAGAATTATTGGTGCTCGAAGCAACACTCATGCCAAAGACTGCACATGTGTCACCTCAAGCCCCAAGTCCCTCAAAATCTTAGCACGCCGCCAGACACTCGCGACGTGGCCTGACACCATGCGTGCGTAGGGTGACCGTTCGCCATCCCACGACCCATCACCTCCTCGACCATTACAGGCTTGCAACGCCTCTGGTTATCACTTGAATTTCCTCTCCTCTCCCTGAACTCACTCCTTCTCACCTGTTAACCCTCTCCAATCTTTCCGTCTCCTCACCAGTGACCAATGCTACTGGAGAACCACTTGAAAGCCTCTAGAAAATCCTCGACAACCCTTCGTCTCCCTACTCGTTTAGAAACCATCTTCCCAACATCGGGAAAACACTTCCACTCACCATTGCTACTCTCATACTACTCCTCGGTGACGAAAAACAAACGTGAATGACCCCAAAGTTCACGAAAATGACTGACAACCCTCTCCTGCCTCTTCCCCACCACTCCGGTGATTGAGAACCTCTGCTGAAATGTCTCAGCAGCTCACTGGTGTCGTCCCTTACGCACCTGAACCTTCTAATCCTTCGGCGAAAACCTCGACTCCCCGGCAAACTCCTGTAGACACCCTGTCAAAGCTGCTAAACTTGCCGGAATACCTGCGTGGTCGTCGAAAGTTCTCACTGGAAGCCTCTTCTCTCTCACTATTTTACCTTCAGTAAAACAATAAAAATGGGGTCTTTCCCCCTTATATAGAAGACAGTTCCCTAAGGTACCCCTCCCAAAGTGTGAATACCAAACAGGTCCGTGAAGGCCAAGCGATAATGGGCCGAACCGAGTCGGGCTCAGACTCAAGGCCCAAAACAGAGGCTTACCGTCGACCACAATGCCGAGCACCAATCTTCAGATGACCTAGTGTCACACCCCAAGAATTTACAAAACTGTTATTCCTGAGATGTGACAGACAAAACATATATACATCTATAGATAGGACAAAATTACAGTGGCGAGGTCTTACAAAGTAACAAAAGAAAGCTAGCACAAAAACAATATCTTCCAAGGTTGATCTTGACTAGCACTCAAAATGAATCCGCAGTTATTCTGAAAAAATGTTTACCATAGTTTGATGAGTTTGGCTACTCAGTAATTGATCATCATAATCCTAAAAATAATCGTGATTGTAAGATATCAATATTTTCAAAAATGAGATCTATTAACAGAAATGCATCAACAGTTTCACTTTCAATAAATGCATAATTAAGTATAATCTGAGTAATTGAAATGCTTATAACACTTTTAACGGCAGTGCATAATTCAAAGGATTTCACAAAATACGCTACAGCGTCCCAAGTAGGTCACCTATATACCCCATCAGCGTCCTGATGGGTCCACTTAATCCTTATCGGCGTCCCAGATAGGTCCACTTAATCCTTGCAGGTCCACTTATACCTCACCGGCGTACCGGATGAGTCCACTTAATCCCTACCGACGTCCTAGATAGGTTCACTGATACCTCACCGGCGAACCGGATGAGTCCACTTGCATACTTAAATTATTTCTAAATCTCTTTAAACATTCGAAAGCAGCAATATCATGTACTCAACATATCACTAAAATCACTAATATGAATTTCACTTAAACCATTAATAACAGTCACTCTCTATAACATTTCAAAAATAACCAATCAAATATTTTGAGCTCAAATTTAGAAAGGTAGCAGTTTGTAAAGGCATTCTAGCATAATTGCCAATTTAATAT
>NW_006494865.1:732662-749276 GCF_000471905.2 Amborella trichopoda
AAGTAGGTCACCTATATACCCCATCAGCGTCCTGATGGGTCCACTTAATCCCTATCGGCGTCCCAGATAGGTCCACTTAATCCCTGTTGGTCCACTTATACCTCACCGGCGTACCGGATGAGTCCACTTAATCCCTACCGGCGTCCCAGATAGGTCCACTTATACATCACCGGCGAACCGGATGAGTCCACTTGCATACTCAAATTATTTCTAAATCTCTTTAAACATTCGAAAGCAGCAATATCATGTACTCAACATATCACTGAAATCATTAATATTAATTTCACTTAAACCATTAATAACAGTCACTCTCTATAACATTTCAAAAATAACCAATCAAATATTTTGGGCTCAAATTTAGAAAGGTAGCAGTTTATAAAGGCATTCTAGCATAATTGCCAATTTAATATGTATAGAAAAACTCTTATAGAAATTCAAGAATACGGAATTATCACAATTTATGGGATATCAATCAACAAATAAACATTTCACAACAATACTATAATCAATTGCAGAAATGTCAATTTTTAAATAATAAGGCAGTCATTTGCACATGAATTTTACAATATCTAAATATTCAAAAAGGTAGAAAGAAATATCACAATTTTACTAAAAGCAGAAATATCACATTTATTTCTAACAATAGACAAGAAAAATAAATAAATTTATTTTTCATAATTTACAGCATTCAAAATTTCTAACATAGATAAAATATCACAATTTTTATTAAAAAGATTATTTTTCAAGATAATGGGGTCACGTGCGCATAAAATTTATCGCTCCTAAAATTCATGATAATAAGCAGAAGTAATTATTTCATTTCATTTTTAAAAAGAATGGATTATTTTTCGAGACAATGAGGTCACTTACACACAAAACTTATAAAATAAAGATCCTGGATGGAAATATCACTATTTATTAAAAACAAACTGTTTTTTAGGAAGATGATGTCACTTACACACAAATATTTGAGAGGGAGCTTCCCATAAAAATTCGGCTCGAGAGAGGAGTTCACTGTGTTTCGACCAGAGAGAAAAATCTCAAAAGTTTTCTAAGGTAGGAGTCTTCACCTCTCTGAATTTAAATTCTACTAACATATTATTTTATTCTTTTATTACGTTACAGGTGTGAGCGTTAGTTTACGCTTTAAACACCTAAAGCTTTTATTACGTTACAGGTGTGAGCGTTAGTTTACGCTGTAAACACCAAAAGCCCACGTCCTTTAGTGGACGTGGCAAGAGCAAGGAAACACAAAGCTTTTAAAACAAAAGCTTTTAAAAGTAACGATCGTCCTTAAGGACCATCATGTTCAAACTAATTGTCATGTATTAATAGATTTTTGTTTTTTTTTTTTTTTTAAAGTTTTAGGATTGTTACACCTAGACTGGGTCGGGCTCAAACCCGAGGCCCAAATAGAGGCTTATCGCCACCTATCACTAACGTCACGTGCAACCAATGCTGCACATACTTGTGTCATAGACATTAGCATTACTGCCACTCATGACCACTACTGTGCATGCCAATGCTGCTCGTGCTAGCGCTATGAGTGTCAATGACTATCACCGCGTATGTTGTTGTTGGCCCTGGCTAGCACCACGCATGTCTAAATTTCATCATCACTGTGAGTATTTTACAACTATCCTTAGTGGAGTTGTATCAAAGTCGTAACCTCTATCATCCCTAGTGGATTTTCATCTAGGTAGTTCCACCCAGGCCACGACCGGTCATTCCCAATGGAGTCAGAGCAGGCCATTGTCCATCATCCCTTGTAGCAACTACACCCTTACTGCAACCCATTGATCCCCAGCAGAGTTCAGGTCTTGCTTATCCCTTCAATCCCCTTGGGTCAGTCCCACACCAAGCTCTCTTATCCTCAGGAGTCGGGCTACCTTCCATGAGCTTATTCCCCATGGAGTTCCATCCTTCACCTTAAGGAGTTATACTTGTCCCCTAATCCCCAATGTAGTCCTTTTCCCATCTAAAACCCCTACCATCATTTTACCCCTAGGGAGTCAAATTACTAGCCACAGAGCTATTCTCCAAGGGACGTCACCTACTATGCGACCCACACAATGGTCTAAGCTGCATGATCGTAAACTGCATAGTCGTGGTCTAGATGCATGACCCTAAACTGCGTGGTCCAAATTATATGACCTGACCCTAAACTACATAGTCCGAACTATATGACATTAAACTATAGTGGAGGTCTAGCTGCATGGCCTTAAACTACATGGTCCTAATTGCATGACTTTAAAACTGCATAACCATGGTCCAAGCTATATGACCTTAAGCCATAGTGCACGTCTTAGCCGCATGACGTTAAAAGGCTTAACACCATGGTTCGAACTATATAACCCTAAACTATAGCGAAGGTCTTGTTGCACAACCCTAAACTGTATGGTCCTAGTTGCATGACTGCAGACAGCATAGCCACGGTCCAAGCTATACGACCCAGAACCATAGTGCACGTCCTAACCACATGACATTAAGCTGCTTTGCACAGGTCTTGGAGCTATGACCTTAAATTCGTCCCCACACAAAAGAACATGCCCTTTACGTGCATTTTCACACACGTCTTCCTAACCCGTTCGTGTATGTGCACCACCTTCATTACCACCCTAGTGAGTCCATATCCCTTCACTACCATCCATTATTTCCCAGTGAGTCTCACCCGTTCTGACAAAACGACACGCCATTCCGCCATCCATACTTGTTGTAAGTTAGTGCGTCACCACTTTTCACCTTCCAATCAGACATTTTCCACTTTTCATAGGTAGCCTCATGCCATCTCCCCAAAGTGAGCCAAAACCACCATCGTACTCACTCCATGGCCTCATCAGACTGCCATATATCTCCACTATGGTCCATCTGTATGACCTTAAACTATAGTGCACGTCCTGATCGCATGACATTTAAAGGCTTCACACAGGTCCTGATCGCATGACATTTAAAGGCTTCACATAAGTCCTGAAGGCATGACCTTAAACACGCCTTCACAAAAAAAAGAAAAAAAAGAGAAAAATAATGGGCATGGTGTATACCTGGAAAAGGGAACCCCAGGAGTAAAAATGACGGATGGGCATGGTCATGAAACCATGAGTAAAAGTGTTCCATGAATAAAAACTCGGGCACAGTGAAAACCTCGAAAGGGCACCGGAGTAAAATTGGAAAATAAGGGTGGACATGGCCAAAAGTTCATGGGCAAAGAGCCCCAAATAAAAAGGAAGTTGGCAAAAACCTTCTCTACAGCGCCGCTTCCCAAATCTAAGTGA
Source organism: Amborella trichopoda (assembly GCF_000471905.2). Next base: position 735,935 of record NW_006494865.1, read on the forward strand.
AAATCTGCAAAGGACGCTTGAATCAATAAACAAGTTGATGCAACACTCTCCTCGACAAGGCGGCTTTAGCCCACATTTTAAAAAGAAAACTCCCTGGTGTCACAATCCCAGGATCCAAAAATACAAGCATCAAGCAAGATTCTGACAGCTTGAGTCCACTTATAAAAATGACTCCATGGATAGAAGACTTGCCAAGAACGCAAGACAAGTCTCATGCGGAAGAGGACTATTCCCACGAGGTCACAAACACACTCCAAAATGTCGAAGATACCCCAAGAAGACCAATGTCAGCCAGAATTGGACCTGTTGTGCAAACAAAACTGCAAGTAGAGGGTAGGGGATATACCGACAGCGGTCACCTTGATAAACTGAGGTACCCTGCCCAACTGAGTACAATCCTGATGCACCGCACAGACTGACGCCAACCAAAGGCCCTTCAGCACACCATCTACAAACCCAAACCAAAATGGGAAAAATACCCTTCAGCATGGCACTGGACCTCATAATGGGCCTGATTCTGACCAACGAGGTCCGTACAAAATCCTCAGCAGTCATAATCACAATTAGTCCCTAGAGGGTGAGGACTTCAACAGGATCCCTAAACAAAGTATCTTCTCGCCCTAAAGTCTCCACGGATGGACCTGTACATTGCATCCAAACGTCTGAGCCTCATAGTTGCAGAATTGCGTGAATCTTCTCAGTGCTCACATGGTCCTGTGGCTAGGATGAAAAAAGCAATAAAGACAAATGAAATTTTTCAAATGTTGTCCTTCTCGCTTCTCTTGAAGCACAACATTCGACAGGGCAAGCTGTTTGAACACATTTTTTAGCACCTTGGTCCCTGATGCGGAATAAAGAGGAAGTTGGTAAATAAAGCCTTGACATACAGTGGAATTCTTGAAAATCTCATAATTACCCCAGAACGGGTTCAAATAGTCCTAAGCACTTTAATAGGCCACTTGTCAAGTTTCATCGTAATAAGACATGTCTAAGGCAGTGCAGACAAAGAAACAATTTTAGAAAATCAACCTCTAGCACCTTGAAACGGATGCCATAACTAGAACTATATTTTTTATTCGTCAAACAGCTGTGGGACGACAGCCATTTGATCCAGCATGATTGAAAACCCCCATGGGTCAAGTTTTGGCTTAATCTGGCACTCCAAGACAAAGTTATACGTAAAATACCAAAAAGGGGTATGCCGCACACTATTCCCGTGTGGCCTCCCTGCACGAAAGCACCATTAAAGGTTGCTATTTTTGTAGCCTCGGGCAGTGATATCTCATTCGTCTCGAGTCGAACTACACTCAAATTTTGTGAGCGTGTTCGTCTCGTTAAGACGAGCGTTTTGATATGTGGCACGCGCTGTAACAATGCCGGAGCAGAAATAAAAAATAGAGAGAAGTTTTTGACCCATGAAGAAAGTTGCAGCAAAATCAGCGACGATATGCCTCCCTCGAGCTGCCAAATCACGACACTCGTGCATCAGATTGACATGACACTAGTTTCATCGTGTGCATAAAGTCTATGGTTATCTCTGGTACGAACCCCGTACATGATGAACGGTTGGATTTAGCACGTGAGGGCCGGCATCGAAGTGACTACAAATTTTGACATCGGAATTCTAGATTTCGGCCAAAACTCCAAAGTTGCAAAATCTTCATCCGGACATGCAATCGAGATACATTTGTTGCCATACGATTGTGACACCATTTTCAATGCAATACAATGAAGAAATCATGATGAAACATCAAAGAACGAGCACACTATCGATCTGAAGTTGTGAAGATTCATCCAAATTCAAAGTTGCATGATCGTGGCTTAAAAACACGATCCATGGCTCGAAGTTGGTATCAAATCGATTGCCATGTCAGGCCCTACAATAAAACAATCATCTTTCAATCAAACGAGCATAAGAGTAACCCCAAATCACTCACGAAAAATCACATAAAGTTTTAGGGCAACGGTAGGGACTACTTTAGAATTCCACAAATTGTTAGGTAGGGGCAAGACAATGCTTTTGTCCCCATGTTTAGAATTTATTTTAACTTAATTTAATTGTATTTATCATCAATTGAGATAGTTTTTTGGCATCCATCTATGTTTGGGCCCAATATTATAAATACACGCTAAACCTAATTAGAAAGGGTTGGCAAGTTCTTCCTTGATTTCCCTTCAATTGATCAATAAAATTCATGTCTTTGCTTTGAGTTCCTGGGTAAGTCTTGGAGAGAGAGAGAGAAGAGAGAAGAAAAGGGCTGGTACCCTTCGATAAGGTAAATTTCTCTCTCCTCCTCTTGTCTCTCTCTTTCTCTCTCCTCTCGTCTCTATCTCTTTTCTTTCCTCTTCTTTGCTCAGCTTTTCTCTCTTCTCCTCTATGAACACACATGGCGGTGGTAGAGCTGTGCATGTCATCTTCTTCTTTCTCTTTCTTTAACCCACATGGTGATGGCAGCGCTTGTGTCCCATCCTCTCTCTTTCTTCTTCTTCTCGATCCTTCTTTATGTTCCTATCTGACTGAATGTGCATGGTGATGGCAGAACCATGCACGAACCTCTCTCTCTCTATCTTCTCTGTCACACACATGGAGATGGCAATGCCGTGTCCATCTTCTTCTCTCTTTTTCCCTATCTCACACACAACGATGGCAACGCCGTGTTCGTATTCTTCTCTCTTCTTCTGTTTCTCACACACGATGATGGCAACACCGTGTGCATCTTCTTCTCTCTTCTTCTATTTCTCACACACGATGATGGAAATGTCGTGTGCGTCTTCTTCTCTCTTCTTCTCTTTCTCACACGGAGATGGCAACGCCGTGTGCATCTTCCTCTCTGTCTCACACGTGACAATGGTAACGCCACATGCGTCTTCTTCTCTCTTCTTCTCTTACTCACACACAGCAATGGCAACGCCGCGTGCATCTTCTTCTCCCTTTTTCTTAATCTCAGACACGCTGATGGCAACGTCGTGTACACCTTCTTCTCTATCTCACACATGTTGTTAACAACACTGTGTGTTTTCTTCTCTCTCCTCTTCTTTATCTCATACACTGAGTGATGACAGTGCCATGTGCATTTTCTCTCTCACACACACATGGCAATGGCAATGCCGTACACATTTTCTTCTCTCTCTTCTTCTCTACCTCACACACATGGTGATGGTAACACCGTGGGCATTTTCTTTTCTTTCTTGTTCTTCTTTCTCTTCTCCTTCTTTGTTTATTGTCTCTCTTCTCTATCATTCTCTCTGTCTCTCTCTATCTAAACATGCACTGTAATGGCAACGCCATGCACGAATCTCTTTCTCTACTTTCTTCTCCTGCTCTGTCTTGCTCTCTCTGTCGCTCTCTATCTGAACATGCACGGCAATGGCAACGCAATGCTCTCTTTCTGTTTTCTTCTCTCTTTGACACCCATGGCAGTGGCAGCGCCGTGCGTACCTCTTTTCTTATTCTTTCCTCTCTAACATCCACGGCGGTGGTAATGCCATGCATATCACTCTTCTCTCCTCTTTCCTTATTCTTCTTCTCTCTTCCTAATCTCTTTCTCTCTCTTTCCTTCTTTCTCCTCTGGCTCTTTCTTAATTTCTCTCGTCACTTGTTGCCATCTGTTCCTTCCTTTCTTCTCTCTCTACTTTCCTTTCCTCTTCCTCTTTCTTAAAATCCTCTTTCCTCGATCATGGATGGTGGAAGTCCATTGTTGTCCATGTTCTCTTCTCTATCTTCTTTCCCTCTCTTCTTTTCTCTGTTCTTTTTCTCATCTTCATCATCCCTCACCTCTCTCTCTTCCTTTCTCTATTCTTTTCTCTCTATTCTGTCCTCTCTCTTTCTCTCTGCAGTTCTCACCCCTTATCTCCCTCTTTCTTCTTCTCTTCCTCTCTCATTTGATCAAAGGACAAGTCTAGCACTATCACGATAGTCTCGTTGTCGAGCAGTGTTACCGTCGTGCCAGTCTAAGTTACCGTGTCGGTCTTGCTACCATGTCAAGCTTGCCATTATGCCAGGCTTATCGGTGTTAGTGTTTTTTCATCGAGTAGTACTACCGTTGTGCCGGTCTCATTACCGTGCCGGTCTTACTACCATGTCAGGTCAATCATCATCCCAATCTAGCCACTGTGCTAGGCTAGTTCCCTGGTCAAGTGTCTCGTTCTTTTCTTCTTCTTCTCTCTTCTTTCTTCTCCCAACCCTCATCTCATCCTCTCTTCTCTTTTCTCCTTTGAATGTGCACGCCTTGTGTATATTCAGCCAAAGACAAGGTGGGGTCAGTCAACCCACTTGTCTTGTAAAATTAACTATGTGTGTGTGATTGCAGAAACAAGAGAATATAGGCCAAGGGAGGTAATTTCGAACCAGTTATAAGACTAAGGGACTTTCTTCGTGTTCTAAGAGGGCCCCCACGTGAGCCAGCCCGAGTAAGTCCTGAACCCTCCATAAATTTCTCTCTCATTGGTTGGTATACCTGTGCTTGCTCTTGAGCGAGGTTCCCAAGAGAATGATCTCAAAAAGTCTCGGGTTCCCTAGAAACCTGAGAAGCGTGTCGCCAGATCATCCAGATCTGGAGGGCGAGATTGAGGCACCTAACCAATGCCCCTCGTCAAATTAGCATTATCCTATTATTGGCCCCTGTTTCAAGGGTTGGTTCCTTTTTGCTTGGTAATGGCCTGAGCTAATGGCCTTTGTTGCTTCGATTTTGATTGTGAGTATCTTGAGCAAGGCATCTTGTCATGTGAATTTTCCCCTTCTTGAGGCCCTTGCTGAGAGATTCAACTTTCAGACCAACACCTTCTTCCTCCTATGAGAGAGACAACTCCTACTTTGGAGGAAGTTGCCAGGATCTCTGGCTTGAGTTTGTCTGGTATTGCATATCAACCATCCACAACGACAGATGATCATTCCTTCTTGGGTGCGCGACCGTTGGGGGCTGCCTATTCTTCTCATGGTGATTGGGACATGGAGTTACTGGTTCTTAATTGAGGGCGATCCCGGGCCGCCTAGCAAATCCGTATCTTTCTCTTTGTGATTTTGGGATCGATCATCTTTTTGAGTGTTTGATAGACCAATTGTTGCTCTCTCATCCCTCTATCCCATGCTTTTTGGGAGAGAGCGGGTTACACCATTATTCTGGCCGTGTTAGTGGGTATATACCGGAGTCTTCACCACCGGGTTCCTTGAGGGGATTGATTCATCGAGGGCAGTGTCCTAATCCTGCAGCTGTGTTCTTGAACCCAGTCTTTTACTTCATTTTTGCCTCTGAAATTCAGTTTTTTTTCATTGTTTTTGTTCCTGGAATCCAATTTTTTAGAATAGAGATTCACTGAAAAATACCCAAACTGTTCTGGGGGAGTCTGACTTCGGCGACACTAGTGGTGTCGCCCGGGCGAGACCGTTAGTGCCACCCAAAAGTTTGGTCGACACCAGTAGTGTCGCCCAAGTCATCCTGCAGCGGATGGTTCCAGGGTTCTGAATTTCAATTCCATGACCTGTTGTGGTGTTTTGGCTCCTACCTCTAGCAGATTTTGGCTTATGAACACATCACAGTTGTCCTTCCTCCTCCATCCATGATAGTTGTGTCTACTGCTCTAGGACTAGCATATCTTAGTGATACCACCCGACCTCATGAAGTCAATCATTTTCGTAGGATTTTGATGAGTTGTCATCGTTAGATTGGGTAATCAGGGGCCTTGAGAATATGTCCCAGTTTCAGCCGCCTATGGGGTATTCGTATCTACTATTGGCTGGACAATACTTCATAGAGGACTATTTCCCGCAAAGGGTGCTTTGCCACTTTCGGCATATTCAAAATTATTCATCTCCTTGAGAGGCAATTGATCGTCACCCAGTATTTCCACTTCAACGACACTCTTCCACCCTTCTGGTTAAAACAAGTTTATCATGAAAGGGGAAGAAACCTTCTTCTAGAGAAGGGCTGTTTAAGCTAGACAAACCAACAACCACTTCAAACTATGATTCCTGGTGGGAATGTGCCTGTCCTCTTCCATTATGCCCCGGGACTCTGAGACTTCGCTGCAAGTCTTTTGCCCCTGTTTAGAATCCTGTGCCTTCTTTAGAAGACGATGCCTCTTTTTCTAATAAGCGAGTCAAATCCAATGAGGATGTGTTGGATATAGTTTGGAAGAAGCAGAAGTTGAGTTAGCTCGATGGGTGGCCTTTGTGGCTGACCTTAAGGAGAAGGATGCAGATCCCAAGTCAAAGGCTACGTAGTCGTAGTATTTTTTTTTGTTTGAATAAGTTGATGTCATGATCACCTTTTTTTTTCAGCAGTTCTATTTCCATCAAAGTCTCTTAGGGCCATAGAAAATTTCGTCTCAAGCCAGATTTGATAGCGAGAGTGCATATAATAAACCCATTTTCAATGGATGAATAAGATCGATATTTTACAAAATCCAGAATTTTTTTTTACTAGTTTTGATTGATTCTCAGGAACTCTGAGGGCCTCTCTCTTTTTGTTTATTAGAAGTTTCTCATTTTTTTCTGATTTTGTTTTGTTGGTTGTGTAATAAGGTAGTGTTACCCAAGATTTTTTTTTTTTTTATTTATTGGCAGGGCGACACATGTAGTGTTGCCCAAGAACAATTTTTTTTTTTGTTGGTTGTGCGACTCGAGAAGTGTAGCCCAAGAAAATTTTTTCTTTTTTCTGAGGGAGCTTGATATCTTTTTTTTTTTTGTTTTTGTTTGGGTGAATTTGATGTTGTAGCCCCAGAGTTTTTTTTTTTTGGCTGGGCAGCACAGGTAGTATCGCCCAAATTGTTTACATTTTTTTCACCAAGTGACACATGCTGTGTCGTCAAAGATTTTTTTTATTTTTATTTTTTTTTATTTTTTTGTTTTTTTGTTTGTTGGGCGACATGGGTAGTATCGCCGAAGGAATTTTTCTTTTTTTTTTTGTAGGGGTGGGGGGGGGACACATGAGGTGTCCTCCTGGCTCGCCGACACGCCTGGTGTTGCCCAAATTTGTTTTTTTTTTTTGCTAGGCAACATGGGTACCCATGTCGCCCAAAAAATTATTATTATTAATTTTTTTTTTGTTTTTTTCTCCACTATCCCAATTATGGGGTGTTTTATTTATTAATATTTATGTGTGCAATTGATTCATCGAGGTAGATAGGGACATTTTATTTACACACAATTTTCAGACTGAATTTCGACAAACTCAACCCCCTTAGTTATAGGGTTTTTGTCCTAAAATTTCTGTTATCGGACCGTCATTCACGCATACGGTGATGGATTTGCCTCTTTCTGCCTTAGGGGATCTAGTCGAGCGAGAGAAAGCTCCCAAACTAGCTAATGTCGTCATTGGCAAGGTTCCCCCATCTTCGACATGTGGTAGTTGACAGTTATACTCAAACAACCATGGAGTGCCTGGCTAGTTTCAAGTCTTCATGAGAGGCATTGGAAGTTGGCTTCGAGAGCGAGGCCAGATCAACTTACAGTTTAACCTCTTGTAGTGATAGAGGAAGCCCTTTCAAGAAAGGAAAGATTTTTAAAATGGATGTTTTTAAAATTTAATTTGAAAATCAATTTCAAAGTGAGATGGGCCATACGGTTTTTGCCACCTATGGCCCATTTGATGGTCCTTTTCTTTATTTCATTTTAATTCATTTATTTAAAGATGATAAAAAGGATTTCCTTGTGAGATCGTGAGGGCTAAAGAGACTTGACCTTTTTCCTTGGCCTTTAGAGCGCCCATCCTGTGTTTCGCAGAACCATGAGGAGTTCTTTGAGTTCTTGTCAGGCTTCCTTCTTGGAAAGGTCTCGATGTTCTTCCCAGGGGTCATCGAAGTTTCTTGAGTTTCCAATTCAAGTCACTTTTCCACATCTTGCCAGGTTGGTTCTGTTCGGAACCTGTAGGCATTAGGAGGAGTCTCCATCCTCAGGGTTTGCTTATGCAGTATTATTGTGGCTTGTAAGCACTTATTTCATACTTGAGATTTTGGACTAGTGTCTCGTTTTTTAAATTGTTTTTTTTTTTTGCCTGTGACACCCTTTTCGGTTTTTCACCATACCTTTTGGTTTTTCACCATACCCTTTATTTTCATTGTTTTGTTTACCTGTAATGCCTTTCCGGGTTTTCACCACATCCTTTGTTTTTTTTCTTTTCTTTCTCTTTTTTTTTTTCTTGGGCTCGTTACAGGTAGTATTTTATGAGGTATATTGTGTTAATGGGTCGTTGAATTCATACCCCTCCTGATTTTTTATTTTATAGGAATTGCCTATGTACACTCGGGTTACCATGAATAGCCCCTCCAAATTAGGCTTGAATTTGCCTAATGAGCGCAGATTTGCAGGAATGTGGAAGATCTTCTTGAGTACCATGTCTCCTTCTTTGAATTGTCAGGGAACAACTTTTCGTTGGTATGTCCTCTTGATTCTGTGATGGTAAGCTACGATATTTTGTGTTGATCGTAGTCGTCTTTCATTTAGAGTATTGAGGGAAGCGACACGTGCTTTGATCTTTTGTTCCTCATCTAAATCTTTATGAATGAGCACTAGAAGAGACGTTATCTCGACTTCAATGGGTAGCACATACCGTACACTAATGAGTATGGAGTCATTCCAATAGGAGTCTTCTCAAATGTTCGATAGGCCCATAGCACGTCGTTTAGCTTTTCATGCCAATCTTTGCCACCTTCATTATTTTGTTTATAATTCTAAGAAGTCATTTGTTTGTGGCCTCTACTTGTCCATTTCTTTGAAGGTAGTAGGGTGTGGAGAATTTCTGCGTTATCACAAAATATTTGCACACCGTAGTGACCCTTTCATTTTTTAATTTGGTTCCATTGTCGGTAATGATTGACTCTGGAATGCTAAATGTGAATACAATGTTGTTATTTATGAAACGGGCAACATGCTGACGTTCAATTTTGACAAATGATGTGACCTCTACCCATTTTGTGAAGTATTATGTAGCCGTTAGTACGTAATGGTGAGCACTCGAGGCTTTTGGTGAAATCACTTCGATAATATCAAGACCCCACATGGAAAAAGGCCATACGAGCAGTGTTAAATGGTATTGACGGTGCAAGGATGAGGTCTTCATAAGGTTAACATTTGGGACATCTCTTAATAAATTTCCATCAATCTTCAACCATGGTGGTCCAATAATAACCTTGACGCCTGATTTTCTGGGCTAAGACAGCTGTCCCAGAATGACCTCTTTCATTCTGTAATTATGCTAATACTTGGTTGATATTTGGATGGTCGAGGAATCGCAAGAAGATGTTATCAAAGGATTTCTTAAACAAAAGGTCATCTCTTATTAGGAAACCCATAGAAAACCTTCGAAGGGCATCCTTATCCTTTTTGGTGGCTCCATTGGGGTATGACCCATCTTTCAACAGGGACAACACATCGTGGAACTATGGTTTCGCTTTGACTAGAGTATCTGAGGTCACGAAAGACACTTCCTCATCATTCTCATTTTCTTATTCTATTTCTTTATCTATCATTGGTGGGGAAGGTTCATGCTTGTGCCTAATGTAAAATGGCAGCATGGTGACTTCTAAATTAATGTCGACCATCGAAGCAAGGGTTGCAAGGATGTCGGTAAACCGTTGTTTTCCCTAGTTACTTGTTGGAAGGTGATCTGCTTAAAATATTTTATTATCTTTTCTACTTTTCTTGATAGGATTTGAGATTTTATTATTTAACCTTCCGAATCCCTTGAACTTGGTTTATGATGAGCAAGGAGTCACCAATGACTCGTACTTGTTGGATCTTCAGTTCTATGGCATTCTCGAGTCCAGCTATTTGGGCTTCATATTTAGCAATGTCATTGATACATGGAAAATTCAGTCTGATGGCTATTGACATTAAAATATTCTCGGGTGAGCATAGTATAACCCCTACACCTAACTCATATTCGTTCTTTGCACAGTCGAAGTATAGCTCCCGACTTGAGTCCTTAATTGTGAAGAGGTCCTCATCAAAAAGATTCATGTTAAGGGAGTGTTATCTTGCAATGCGAGTTAAGCTAAATGGTCAGCAATGGCATGTCTTTGACCTATTTTCGAGTGACATATTCAATCTCAAACTCGTTGTTTGAAGACATTTGTCAGTACCTTGGGTCCCCGATGTGGAATAAAAGAGAAGCCGGTCAATAAAGCCTTGACTTACAGTGAAATTTTTTACAGTCTCAGAATTGCCCTAGAATGGGTGAGCATCTTTCGAAGGATCCCAAAAGGCCACTTGCCATGTTTTATCACAATCCAACATGTCTAAGGCAGTCCAGACAAAAAAAAAATTTCACAAAAATTAGCCTCTCGTGCCCTGAAATGGACCATGTAACTGGAATCCTATTTTTGGAGCGTCAAATGGTTGTAGGGTTATTGGCATTGGATCTGGCACAGTTGAAAACCCTCAAGGATCAAGTTTTGGCTATAACAGACAAGTCAGGGTAAACTTATGAGCAAATGACTGAAAAAGTGTAGGTCGAACGCTATTCCCGTGCGCCCTCTCTGCACTAGCCTCCATTAAAGGGGTCTGGTTTACATAGTCACAACCAGTAACTTTTGGGACTCATATATCCTTTGTTATGAGTCGGGTTGAGGTCAAATTTTACGAGCTTCTTCGTTTCGTCAAGACGAGTGTTTTGATATGTGGCAGGTTCCGTAATAGTGTCCGAGCAAGGAGAAAAGTTAGAGAGAAGATGACGATTCGAGAATAAGAGTGATAGGAAATCAGCAGTAGCACGACTCACTCGATCTGTCATATCACAGCACTCACGTACCTGATCGACGCGAAAGCAGTTTCATTGCATGTGTAAGGTCCAGGGCTATGTATGGTGCGAACCCCGCGCGTGATGAATAGCTAGATTTTACATACGAAGGTGTTAAAGTTGGTGTAAAATTCTAACCAAAAACCCAAGATGGTAAAATCTTCATCCGGATATGAAATCGAGCTGCGTTTGTTGCAACACGATTGTGAGGGCTTGCTCAATGCAATTCAGCCAAGAAACTAAGGAAATACATCAAGAAACGAGCGCACTATCGATCGAAAATTTTCAAGTTCCGTACAAATTTCAAGTCACATGATCGTGGCCTAAAAACATGATCCGTGGCTCGAAGTTAGTATCAAATTGATTGTCATACTAAGCCCAACAAGAAATTAATCATCTTTTAGCCAAACAAGCATCGGACCAACCCCGAATCAGCCTTAGAAGATTGCACACGTTCAACGGCTACAACAGGTACTGTTTCAGAATTTCATGTATTGTTGAGCAGGGGCAAAACTATAATTTTACACCCATTTTTAGATTTTATTTTAGTTCAAATAAAATGTATTTTTTAGTAATTAGGGTAAATTTTGTGCATCCACCCATGTTTTGGGCCCAACTCTATAAATATATGTTATGCCTCATTGTAATGGACTGTCAAATGAATTAATAAAAATTAAAGTTAATCTTTGAGGTTGAGGGCCACGTCCAGGAGAGAGAGAGAGAGAGAGAGAGAGGAGAGAGAAGAACAAGCTATGTACCCCTAGGTCGAGGTAATTCTCTCTCATCTTCTTCCCGTTCTTTCTCTTTCTACTTTCATCCACTCCTCTTCTTCTTTCTTTCTCTTTCTTCTTCTCGTCTCTTCTCTCTCCTCTTCTTCTCTTTCTTTCTCTCTTTACCTTTCTTTTTCTTCTTCTCTCTCCTGACAGGCACGGTAGTGGCAGTGCCATGCATGCTTCCCTTTCTCTTTCTCCTTCTGCTCTTCTTTCTCTCTCTTATTTTTTCTTTTTTTCTCCCATCTGCTAGCTCTCTTTCTCTACTCTCTATCTATCGACATGCACAGTAGTGGCAACACCATGCCTGCTTCTTTTTGTCTTTTTCTCTCTCTTCTTCTCTTCGTTGACATGCACGGCAGTGGCAGCACTGTGCAGTCTTTTCTTTGCTTCCTTCTCTCCCTTCTTCCCTCTCTTGACATGCACGGTAGTGGCAGCGTCGTGCGTGCTTTTCTCTTTCTCTCTATCTTCTTCTCTCTTTTGACATGCACGACAGTGGCAACGCTGTGCATGCCTCCTTTTCCTATCTTTCCTAACCTTCTTCTCTCTTTCTTTCTCTCTCTACTTTCCTTTCTTAATCTTCTTTTCTAAACTATGTTTATTTCTCTCTTTACTTTGCTTTCTTCTCTCTTTTTCCTAAACTCTCTCTTTCTTTCTCTACTTTCCTTTGTTCTCTCTCTACTTCCTTCATATCTCCCTTCCTTCTTTCCTTTTCTTCACTCTCTCTTATTCTCTCACTATTCTTTCTTTTATCTCTCCTCCCCAGTCATGCATGATGGTAGCCATTGCTAGGCATGACACTCTTTATATCTTTTGATCTCCTAGATGAACACAGTGACCTGGGCCCTAACCCGAGCGGCAGGCCGAGCCTTTGTCTAAGTTCCTCCTTCCCCATGTTGTGTATGGCGACGCCCATTGCCGCGCATAACATTTCTTCTCCAATCGTTTGATAAAGGCACAGAACCGGACCCTTTCCCAAGTGGCAGGCCGGGTCATGTCTGAGTCTCTTTTGACACGCATGGCGATGCCTATTGCTAATCGTGTCCCTTCTTTTCTCTCTCCTATCTCTTTCTCCCCTGTCATGGACAATGGAACCCATCACCATATGTGTTCTTTCTTACTCTCTCTCCTCCTATGAATGGTGGAACCTATCAATATTCATGTTCCTTCTCTCCTTCCCCCTTTCTCTCTCGTCTGTCATGACCGGTAGAACCCATTACAGTCCATGCTTCTTTCCCGTTTCTCTCTCCTCTGTCATGGATGGCAGAACCCCATCGCCATTCATGTTTCTTTCCCTTTTCTCTCTCCTCTGTCATGGATGGTGGAACCCCATCGCCGTCCATATTTCTTTTCTCTAATTCTTCATCTCCCTTCTCATTTCTTTCTTTTTTCTTTCTTCTCTCTTCTCTCTCTCCTTTCTTCTCTCTTTTCTCTCTTCTTTCTTCTCTCTTCTCTCTTCTCTTCTCTTCTCTTCTTCTTTTCTCTCTTCTCTTCACTTATTCATCTCTCTCTTTTGTCTTCTCTCTTATCTCCACTCTCATTTCTCTTCTCTTCTTTTCTGTCCTCTCTTATCTCTCACCTCTTCTCTTCTCTTCTTCTTCTTCTCTCTTATCTCTTCTCTTCTTCTTCTCTTCTTCTTCTCTCTCCTCTTCTCTTCTCTTCTTCTTCTCTCTCCTCTTCTCTTCTCTTCCTCTTCTTCTCTCTTCTCTTCTCTTCTCTCTCTCTCTCTCTCTCTCTCTCTCTCTCTTCCTTCTCTTCTCCCTCTTCTCTTCTCTTCTTCATCTTCTCTTCTCTTCTCTTCCTTCTCTTCTTCTCTTCTTCTTCTTCTCTCGTCTCTTC
>NW_006494865.1:749734-821506 GCF_000471905.2 Amborella trichopoda
TTCCCTCTTCTCTCTCTCTTCTTCATCTTCTCTTCTCTTCTCTTCCTTCTCTTCTTCTCTTCTTCTTCTTCTCTCGTCTCTTCTTTTCTTCTCTCTTTCTTCTTCTTCCTTCTTTCTTATTCTCTCTCCTTTTATCTTATCTTCACCTCTTCTCTCTCTTCTGTCTTCTTTCTTAATATCTATTCTTTTTCTCTCTCTTCTATCTTCCCTCTCTTCTTTTCTCTTTTCCTGCTCTCTTCTTTTATCTCTCTTGTCCTCTCTATCTTTCTCTCTCTACTTTTCATCTTTCTTCTCTCTCACTAGTCTTCTCTTAATCCGTCCTCTCTTCTGTTTTCTCTCTCTCTTTCTTCTCTCTCTCTTTCTTCTCTCTCTTCTTTCTTCGTCCTCTCTCATTTGACAAAGGGACAGGCCAGGTCTAGCATAGTCGTGGTAGTCTTGTCATCAAGCAGTTTTGCCGCAGTACCGGTCTGAGTTAATGTGCCCGTCTAGTTGCCATGTCAAACTAGCCATCGTGTCAAGCTGGTTGGTTATGGTTCTATCGTCGAGTAGTTAAGCTGTGATCGTACCCTTCTTGCTACCATGTAAAATCAGTCACTGTACTAGTGTAGCCACTGTGTCAGTCTAGCCATCCCATCAAACTTCTCTTTATTCTCTTCTCTTTTCCTATTATCTCTCAATCACCTCAATCTCTATGCTCTTGTTCTTTCCCTCTTCTTTTGACTGTGCACGCTCGTGTGCATTTGCTCAAAGACAAGGTGGGGTCCCTTGGCCCACTTGTCTTGTAAAATTAACCATGTCCGTGGATTGCAGAAACAGGGGAGTACAAGTCAACGGAGGCGATTTCGTATCAGTTGTAAGACTGGGGGGTATTCTGTCATGATCTAAGAGGGCACCCACGTGAGTTAGCCCGAGTGAGTCACAAACCCAAGTGAGGTGTATCCTGCCTCACACCAAATTCCTCTCTCTTCGGTTAGTGTACCTACTCTTGTTCTAAACAAGGTTCTCGAGAGAGTGGTCTCAAGTCATTGGTTCTTCTTGAAACCCGAGACATGTGTCAGTAGGTCATCCCGACTGGAGGGTGAGATCAAGGCATCTAACCAGCTTGGTGACTCCACTGGGGACACACTACCCCATCATCAAATTGTTCTTATTTGGCTAGTCTCTCCTTTGTTTTTATGCCTCTCTAATCCATTCATCTGGATCGAGGATTTTCTCATCCCTACATTCACGAGTTCCCATCGAGAACAAGCTCCTCAAGCTTTGTTCCCGACTTTCCTCCTGAGCAAAGACCCAGTGTCTAGCTCCTAGGTCTTGACCTGGATATGTGTGAGAAGGGACTTAAAGGTCCCTAACTCTCCATCTCCTAGCTTTGGTGGAACCCCCACCAAAGCACTCTGCATTGGTAACACATCTGCTACCACTCATAACATGCACCCCATCACCGACAAGTCACTTGCCGGTCATATTGCTGAGAAATACCGAAGGCTACCCAATCCTTTTCTGTAAAAGGCGAGAAAGTTGTCGTTGCTCTTGTGGGTCGTCACAAGGCTACCCCCCACATTCCTGCACCACTTCGGGCTTCTATGCTTAGAAGTTCAACACATCGAGGTGGAGACCCTGGAGCCTCCACCTCACGTACACACCTTAAGGCTCCTGGGTCATCCACTTGAGTCACGCCTCGGGGCAACCCTTGTGTTTCTCTGAGTAAGCATCCAGGATAAGGCCTCCTTGCGGCAAAACCTGTACGCATGCATGTGCATCCCACCACTCGAGGCGATGCTATTGCTGCGTCAACTCGAATACACGGGAGAACCTCCCTTGTCCTCCCTCTCAACACACACTAGTGCCCTCTATAAGAGGCAGGATCCTTCATGTTCCCTTACAGACGCGTTCTCGTAATTCCCAGCCTCTTAAGGCCAGAACAGCTGTTCGAGCTCGGGTCGACTCCCAAGTCACCCGTGATCCTTCTTCAAGGGGCGCAAACGCCTTCTCGAACTACCGCTCACTCATGACTCATACACCACCAAGAACTGATCCCTCTCCCACTTCCTCCTTCTCTTTCGGATGAGCACCTCGAGCCCTGGTACTCAAAGACCATCCCTAAGAGTACCATCTTGAACTAGCCCCATCAGCTCAGTCATGTCTCTGGAGCCCATTAGAGAACTCGAGGCAAAGACCGGATAAGAGATCAAGTCGTTCGTCTTCCCCGACCTAAGTTGACCCCCGTTCCTAGACCACACCCATTACTTCATCTGATGGAGATGGCTCTTTCTTACGTAAGAAAAGTCGGATAGCCGCAGTCTCGATCACAGTTCTAGTGTAAGGCCTATCAAAGCCTCAAAGCCAAGCGTAATAGGGGTATGCAAATCCTTATCAGAGAAGCCAATCAAATAGTTGGGGCAGCCAGCTCACAAGAACCCCTTCAAACCGCTTTAGATGACAGAGTCCGTAGAGGAGGTGCGAGAATCTTGCATAGTGGTCAGCGTTGTAGAAGATGACCCGACCACCTAGTAGCCACGGTCTCAACACAGTCGAGAACCGATCCTCACTCGTTCGGCGTATAAGACTCGAGCTCAGTCGAGGACTGTTGAGCCCTTGCTGACCGATCTACCGCACAGGACCCGCCAAGCTTGGAAGCCTTCAACTGCACCTGAGGCTGACCTCCCCGAAGAAATGGTCAGCGTTATGGTCTTGAACGAACCTAACGACAACAAAGAAGAACACATAGATAGGTTCAAACACATGGTGCGAGCAATGATGGAGAAGATTGACCACATGGAAAGCATGTGGTCCTTAGCCAATTTGCCCCATCATGAAGACAAATCCCATCCCCCGGAAGACGCTGCTCCAAACAAACTCCCCCATAGGCCTCGCAAGACAGTTCTTTCCCTCGAATGGTTTCGCAGGTAGACATCGATGCCATGGTAACCCACAACCTGAAGAACAGATAGATTTTGGAGTGCGAGGGACAAAATTTTACCAAAAGCCGTTGGTTAGGTGCCTTAATCTCACCCTCCGGATCCCTGGGGGATCGGGCGGCACCCATCTCAGGTTTCGAGGAAGACTCGGGATGTTTGTGAGATTGCTCTCTAAGGAACCTCACTTGAAAACGGGGCAGATATTACCAACTGGTGAGAGAGAAATTTAAAAGGTCGGTTTGGGACTTACTCAGGATGACTCGCGTCCTCTTAGATCACGAAGAAATCCCCCCAGTAATAAAACTGGTTTGGAATCACTTCCCGTAACTCGTATTCATCTTATTTTCTGCTTTTCTACAATCACAAGCATATATGGCAAAGGTTACGGAATTGGTGAGTCAGATCTCACCCTTTTCCACTTTGATGAGAATACACAAGCATTTGCAGTCAAGAAGAAGAAAGAAAGACAGGGGGAGAGAAGAATTTGACCAACAGAGATGATCAAAGCAATGACTAAGCTAATGGATATTTTGCCTAACATGGTCTTGAAACTGGCTCGGTAACTAAGACCAGCTCACGGGATCACTACTGGACGTTATTATTGATATCGACTAGCAAGGAATGATGGTCAGTCTGTCGTGGTAGCAAAGTGGGCCATGTGTTCCTGGCACAACAACATTACAGCTCGACGACAGGACTACCATGAGAGGCTAACCTTCATCCCTTTTGGTCGAATAAAAGAGTAACAGAGTAGGGGCTACAAAGACGAAGGGAACAGACAAAAGGAGAGAGAAGAAGGAAGAAAGGAGGGAGAAGAAGGGAGAGAAGATGCAGTCGGAGCGAGACATTGCCGACTGTATCATAAGATGAGGAAGAGAGGAATATAACCAACTGGCGTTAGATCTCACCAACTGATAGATGAAGATAGAGAAAGCCAACCAACACTAGGTCTCGTCAATTGATAGAAGAATATAGATAAGGCCAACCGACACTAAGTCTTGCCAGTTGATACAAAAAGAGAGAGTAAGCCAACCAACGCTAGGTCTTGGCATTTGACAGAAGAAGAGAGAGAAGGCCAACCGACACTAGGTCTTATCAGTTGTTAGAAGAAGAGAGAGAAGGCCAACCAACACTAGGTCTCGTCAGTTGGCAGAAGAAGAGAAGGGAGAAGACCAATTGATGCTAGGTCTCGCCGACTGATAGAAGTAGCGAGAGAAAGCGAGCCGACGCTAGGTCTTGTTGGCTGACAAAAGAAGAGAGAGAAAGCCAACGGGCACTAGGTCTCGCCGACTGATAGAAGAAGAGAAGATCAACCGGCGCTAAGTCTCGCCAACTGATAGAAGAAGCAACAAAAGATCAATCATGCTAGTTCTCGCCAGTTGACAGAAAACTTTAGAGAAGATAGAGACGTGAAGAGAAGATCAACCGGCGTTAATTCTCGCCAGTTGACAAGAGAAGTTAGAGAAGATAGAGACGAGAAAAGAAGATGAGAGAGAAAAAGATAGTTATGGGAAGAAAAAGAGAGAGAGAGATAAAGATGAGAAGAGAGAAAGAGAGAAGAGAGAGAAGAGATAGAAAGAGAGAAGAGAAAGAGAGAAGAGAGAGAAGAGAGAGAAAGTGATAAGAGAGTGAAAGAGAGAAGAGAGAGAAAGTTACCTACCTGATGGGTACCGGCCCTTTTCCTCTCTCTCCTCTATCTCCCTCCAAGATGTACTCACAGGCTCAAGCAAGGGATCAAAATTTTATTGAATCTTCAAAGAATCCACTCAAGATCGAGAGGTGTTGGGGGGTGTTTACAATGAGGCATTGCCTATTTATATAGAGTTGTGCTCAAGCAGGGGTGGATTGATCAAAATTAAACCTAATTGCTAAAAAATAAGATTTAATTGAATTAAAAGAAATTCTAAAAGTGGGTACAAAAGGACTGTTTTGCCCTACTAAACAATGTGTGGAATTCAAGAACAGTCCCTGTGGCTACTCGACAACTTGCGTGATCTTTCATGGCTCACCCGAGGTTGTTCTTATGGCCATCTGATCGAAAGATTATTGTTTTCTTGTAGGGCTCAACATGCTGATCGTTTTGATACCAACTTCGAGCGATGAATCATGTTTTTGAGTCATGATCACGAGACTTGAAATTTGTTTGAATCTTGGAAACTTTGGATCGGTAGTGAAATCTTTCCTTAATGTTTTTCTGTGATTTCTTCATCGTAGCGCACTATGCATGTCATCATGATCGTGTGGCAACAATTGGAACACGATTTGGGGCCCGAACTAAGGTTTCGCAACTTTTGAGTTTTGGACGGAATCTAGAATTAAACAGCTGGAATTTCAATAACTTTGTCAACTTCGTGCCTTAAATCTAACGTCCATCATGTACGTGGTTCGATCCAATGAAAGCCTTGAACCTTTCGCACACAATGGAAGTGGTTTTGCATCGATCCGTTGCACAAGCATCATGATTTGGTTCATCAAACGAGGTATGTCACTGCTGAATTTTCTGCAACTTCTTCACAAATCTACAAGTTCTCTCCAGCTTTTTTCCCTGCTTGGATATCGCCTTGGCGCGTGACACATATCGAATTGTTCGTCTTAGTGAGAAGAATACGCTCACCAAATTTGGGAGCAATCCGATTTGGAACGAGTGAGTTACGGGCCCCGAAAGTGACTGCCTGTGACTGTTAAAACAACCACCTTTAATGGTGTTGTGGTGCAGTGAGGCCATATAGGAATAGTGTGCAACCTCTCCTGTTTCAATGTTTTGCTCATATCTTTGTTTTGGAGTGTCTAATCAAGCTGAAACTTGGCCCATAGAGGTTTTTGATCATGTCAGATCCAATGGTGGTAGTCTGATAGGGCTTTAAGACACAAAAAATGTAGCTCTAGGTTTAGGGTCTGTTTCGGGGTGCCCTAGACATGTATTTTCGTGATAAAACTTGGCGGGTGGTATTCTAAAGTGCTGATGACGATCGTGAGAAATTCTAGGGCCATTTTGAGACTATCAAGAATTTTCCACTGTTTTGTAGGCTTTAATGACTTGCTTACTACCAGGGACCAAGGTGATGATGAATACATTCAAACAGCTTGCCCCCACTAAATGTTGTGCTTCAAGAGAAGTGAGAAGGATAATCCTTCAGAAATTTTCCTTCAGCTTTTACGTTTCTCCTTGCTGGCCACTAGACCACATGAATGCTAGGAGATTCACGTATTGGTGTAACTAGGCTGCTCATACATAGGGATGCATTGTTCGCAGGTCCGTCTGTGGAGACTTTAGGGGGAGAAGAGACTTTTTATGACGTTTGTTTGCTTTTACGCCAGGTTAGCTTTTGATAATCAGAGTACCACTATTGGTCTCGTCTATCGAGTTCACTCGGGGGCAGGTTCTATTAGCCGATCCCGAAGGTCTAGTCATACTAGCTAGATATGCTAAAGTTTCTGTTAATTTTTGCCCTGGCTTTGTCAATTTCTACCCTGGAAGGATGATGACTGGGCTATGTTATAACCTAGCCTCATGGAGAGGGGTCTATAACAGAAGAAGGAAAGGGCATGCACATTTCATGCATGGGAAGAAGGTCCATAAGAGAAGAAGAAGGCATGCACACTCCACGCATGGGGAGAAGGTCCATATGAGAAGGAGAAGGCATGCACATTTCATGCATGGGGAGAAGGTCCATAAGAGAAGGAGAAGGCATGCACACTCCATACATGGGGATGAGGTATATAAGAGAAGGAGAAGGCATGCACACTCCATGCATGGGGAGGACATCTATAAGAGAAGGCGAAGGCATGCACACTCCATGCATGGGGAGGACGTCTATAAGAGACGGAGAAGGCATGCACACTCCATGCACAGGGAGGTGGTCTATAAGAGAAGGAGAAGGCATGCACACTGCATGTATGGAAAGGAGCTCTATAAGAGAGGGAGAAGGCATGGACACTCCATGCATGGGGAGAAGGTCCTTGAAGAAGGGATAATGACTTGGCTACGTTGTCACCCAGCCCTGAAGAAGGATGTCGACTGGGCTATCTGTTCACCCAGGATTGGAGAAGGACGTCGACTGGGCTACCCCTTCACCTGGGACTGAATAAGGATGATGACTGGGCTACTTGTTCACCCAAGACTGGAGGAGGATATCAACTGGGCTACCTGCTCACCCACGACTGCTGAAGGACATCGAATAGACTACCTTCTCATCTAGGACTAGAGAAGGACGTCGTCTGGGCTACCTGCTCAACCAGAACTCGAGAAGGACGTCAACTAGGCTACCTGTTCACCCAGGACTGCAGAAGGACGTTGACTGGGCTACCTGCTCACCCAGGACTGAAGAAGGAATGTCCATGGATGATTTTGATGTCTACACCTTGTTGGACTTCTTGACGATGAGTGCTAGTTGAAGTTACCTGTGGAAGAGAATGTTGCATCTACCTATTTATTGGTCCAAACGTCCTTTGCAGAATTTTTCTTGAATTTGGGAAGCGGTGATTTTCACCAACTTCTTTTTTTTTTTTTTTGGGCTCTTTTACTCATGACCTTCCGGCTATGTCCACCATTTTTGTCCATTTTTACTCACAGTGCCCTTTCGGCTTTTCGTCGTGTGCGGATTTTATTCACAGAACTCTTATACTTGTGGTTCGTGAACAGGCGTGTCTGTCATTTTTACTCAGTGTTCGCTTGTTATGGTATACACCATGCCCATTATTTATTTTCTGTTTTTTTTTTGTGAGGGGGTGTTTTGGGTCATGCCTCCGAGACACGTGCGAAACAATTTAACATCATGCGGCGTGGACGTGTGCTATGGTTTAAGGTCATACAGCTGGTCCATAATGGTGATAGATGGTAGTCTATGAAGGCCATGGAGTGAATATAGTAATGGTTTGGCTCATTTGGGGAGATGGCTCGAGGCTACCCATGAGAGATGGGTGATGTATGAAAGGTGAGTGGATGATGGTGACCCACTAAATTACAGCGAGGCTGGTTCGCCATTTTGTGTGCATGGGTGAGACTCACTAGGGAATGATGTAGGGTGATGAACTCATGGGGAGGTAATGAAGGTGATACGCGCACACTAACAGGTAGGTTATGAAAGGCCTGTGTGAAAGTGTACGTAAAGATGTGTACGCATATGTGGGGGCGCGTTTATGGTCATGCTTCCTTCACCTAGGCAAAGCAGTTTATTGTCATGCGATCGGGACGTGCACTATGGTTTAAGGTCATATAGTTGGACCGTGGTTATGCAGTTTTAAAGTCATAGAACTAGTACCATGCAGTTTAAGTTCGTGCAACATGACTTCTGCTGCAGTTTAAAGTCATATAGTTTGGACCATGGTGTTGTGCAGTTTAACGGCATGCGACTGGGACATAGACTATGGTTTAAGGTCATATAGTTTGGACCATGCAGTTTAGGGTCATGCAACTAGACCTCCGCTACAGTTTAAAGTCATATAGTTGGACCGTGCTTATGCAATATAAGGTCGCACAACTAGGACCATAGTTATGCAATTTAAAGTCATACAACATAGGACCATGCAGTTTAAGGTCGTGCAACTAAACCTCCACTACAGTATAAGGTCGTATACTTTGGACCGTGGTTATGCAGTTTAAGGTCGCACAGCTAGGACCCTAGTTAGGTAGTTTAAAGTCATACAACTTAGGACCATGCAGTTTAAGGTCGTGCAACTAAACCTCCGCTACAGTTTAAGGTTGTATAGTTTGGACTGTGGAGATTAGGGTCGTGCATCTAGACCAGGGATGTGCAGTTTAGGGTCATGCAGCAAGGACAGTTGCATGGATCTCCATGTAGGTGGAGCTCCATGGGCAATAGGCCTGTGGTCAGTAATTTGACTCCCTGGGGATAACATGACTAAGACCATTCACAAACTGAGGGCTAGGTGGAAATGGTGACCTGATGAAGGATGACTAGCAGAAGTGGACTCTGCTATAGTTTTTAAGGTGGTGAGGTACTCTCTGGCTATTGGGGAGGTGAGAATGACCCTAACTTCATTAAGGATGATAAGCACAGTATGGGTGTGACTCCTAGTGAGGGATGAGGGACAGCTTATGACTCCATTAGGAAGGTCACAGTTTAGGTGCAACGGCCTGGGTGCAAGTCCACTAGGGATAGTGGTAGGGCGTACACTGCTTGAAATACGGCCGGCGCCAAGTGTAGCACTGATGGTTTGTTGCGAATTTTCAATCGGTGCGGAGTTCTTACAACACAATCAACGTTGAGTTCTAACACAACCAGCGCTGCGTTCTAACATAACCGACGCTATTCAGCTGGCATTGTGCATGACCCGTGATATTATCTGAAGTCAACTAATGTTATGTTAACCAGTGCTAGGGTTGTTTTGGAGACACACCTGTCTTTAAGTCAACCGACGCTAAGGTTGTATTTGAAAACACATCCAGCGCTAAGTCAACTGGCACTAGGGTTGTTTGGAAATTTACCCAACGTTGAATCAACATGTGCTGAGGATGGATTTGGAAACACGTTCGATGCTAAGTCAACTAGCGCTAGGGTTGTTTTGGAAATCCACCCAATGCTGCGTCAATCGGTGCTGGGGATGGATTCATGAGAGTTACTCGAGCCTCATGTAAACCCGACCCGGCTTGTTGTCGCTTGGTTTCCCTTGGATGCAACTAGACTTCCTAATTTGTGAAGGGCATTCGAGGGTAGTGTAGTTTATATACGGGGGTCAAATCTCGTTTTCCCTTATTTTCACCAAAGGTAAAAAAATCTAAAGCATAAGTTTTCTTTAACCGTGAGGAGAGAGCGCTCATTTGTAGTTTCCGGTGAGCAGTGGCACTTTAGCAATAGTCTCTGTGAGGAAGGTTCTTCGGAAGGCAGCAAGCTTCCAGTCAAGGGTCCTGTAGAGAAGACCTTCATTGAATAAACTTTGCCAAGAATTTGGTGAGTTTACGGAGAAAGTAGTAGGGAAGGGAGAGCTTTTCGAGAATCTTTTCGGGAAGTAGAGAAGGCTTTGACTATCGTTTTTCTTTCTAGAAGAGGCGGGAAACACATCAGTGAGTTATTTTCGCATGTCTTGACGTTTGTTTACGGGTTTCCCGATGGTTGTGGAAGTTTTTCAGCACTTTCGTGGTGTCGCAGAAGTTTTCGAGGACTCAGGGGAAGTCTGTAGAAGCCTTCTGGTGTGATTCTCGTGAAGTCCAGGCTAAAAAGATAGGCAGGAAGGTTTTTCAGTGAGTTTCCGATCGTGTGGGAGCAATTCCGACGGAAGACGAACGACCGCAGGAGGTGGGCCATACGGCTGCATGAGGTGAACGTTCATAGGGAAGGCGTACGGTTGTTGGAGGTGAACCGTTGTCCATGGAAATCGTGTGACCATTAAGGAGGTGGGAAAATTTAAGTTTTGAAAACGAGGAGTCTTGGAAGGGAAAACGACTTGATAGGGCCGGTGTTAAAATGCGTGCAACCGGTGCTGATGGTTTAGAGTGCTGACTCAACTGGCGCTGTCCCTCGAGAAAGGCAACTAACTCTAAGGGTTAGGAGCAGAACCTTGCTAGCCGTTTCAGAATGCAACCAAGGCTGACTTCAGTCGGCACTTGTAAGCACATGTGGCTTATTATGGTGGGAAGAAAGACGCTCATATATGGCGGTAAGTCACGTGCGTCTAGACGCTTGGCGATGGGCAATGTACGACGATGTTCATGGGCTGAAAAAAGGTAGTGATGGATGCGGTGTGGCTTGTGGTACTTGTTGGAAGCCAAATCCTCCAGGATAGCAGTGAGGTCCATGTTGTTCTGTGGAAGGGAATCCACTGTGAACAGGGTGTGCTTATCGTCATAAACTAGCTCCTTTCCAGGGCAGCTCACCTTGTATGCTTGATATACACGTCGAATGAATCCTATGTCGTATCTTTGATTTACAGGTCAGATGAGGTATCTGGCTTGTTTGTCTGACATACACGTCGGATGGACCAAGGCTAAATTCTTGGAGTGGCTCTGCTTTGTTTTCTTACCTGTAATCATCCTCTTACTCGTCAGATGAATTAACACCAACTCTCCAAGTGGTTTTGCTTCTTCTTCGTGAAGAGGGACTCCCTTTCGTGAGTTTGCTTCTTCCTTGTGAGAAGGTCTTTCCTTTCATGGGGCAGGCATTTGTTTTGGCCTGTAACCATCCTCTTACTCTCAGAAGCAAGAGCAAGAGTAAAAGGTTTTGGTTTGTAATTGTCTTCTTATCCTCAGATGCAAGAGACTTGTAACCTCCCTAGTGATGGGTTCTTGTAACGTGTAACTTGTAACTCAATTTTACTGCAATATAAAAGAAAAGAGTTAGCATTTTTTTTTGGACTATCTTGCTTGTTTTCACGTTGAATCCCTTTCTTTTGAATACACGTCACAGATTGTACATCTTTAGATATCACCCGTTGATAAGGGGCATTGTCTCTTTTCCATATGGATGTGTTAGTATGTAGGGCTCCGTTGGGCAATACTTTCTTTACTATAAAGGGACCTTCCCACTTTGGATCAAACTTCCCTTTATGCCAGCCATGCACAACAATAGGCCTCTTGACGGCTAAGACTAAATCACCACAGGTGAATGAGTGGATCTTGACAGACTTGTTAAAAGCCCTCTTCATTTTCACTAGGTTGAGTTCAAGGTTCTGCTGAGCCTCTAGCCTCTTTCCATCGAGTGCATCCAGTTCTTGATACTAGAGCTTGACTCTCTCATCTTCAATTATTCCCTGGTGAATAGCTACTCGCAATGATGAGATTTATATTTGGAAGGGGGGTCAATGGGCCATACGATATCCATACCCCATTGTGAGAAGGGCCATGATGCAACCAAAGGGTGTAAGGGCTCTGGAGGCTGGTGAACCAAGGTGGAGTGATTTGGCATACCTAGCACTTTTTAGCATAGCTGAAGGAATCGGCATTCATAGAAGGCCAATAGTATCCCAACCTACGAATTCGTCTAGAGAGCTTAGGACCGAACTTATGCAGCCCACAAATGCCTGAGTGGATTCCTTCTAACACCCTATTTTCCTCTTGGATGTTGACACATCGCAGAAGAATGTCTTCAAATGACCGTTTAAAGAGAACATCACCTTCGAGGAGGGTATACTTGGTGGACATTCGACGTTTATTGTTGCATTCCGCACCATCTTTCGGGAGCCCACCATGTTTTAGGAAACTAGTAATGGGGTCTCTCCAATTTTCGACCTGCTCAATTTCTGCGCATATTGGGTCAAAGAATTGTGGTTTTTGATTTCAACCCATAGCTCCTCGACTCTGTGCTATTACTTGTTCAGTTTTGATTCCTTCTTTAGCTGATAGAAGTGCTCTAAATGGATATGGAGGACACTCGGAGAAGATATTTCTCTCGTCATCCGCATTGACTTTAGTTCTCAGCTCGATATGTCTCCATTTCGCTACCCAAATAAGCATGGGTCCTGATGAGGGCAACTGAGTTGTAGCACCGAGTTTCGCAAGTGCATCAGCCTACGAATTTAGCCTCCCGGGAATGTGACTCAGGGATACGTCTTTGAATTGGGCCATATACGATTTTGCGGTACCGTGATAAGGTTTGAGGGTGCCTTTTCTTACCACATAAATTCCTTTGATCTATCGGATAACCAACTCAGAGTCGTCGTAGAACTTGAGCTGCTCTAAGTCAAGATCGAAAGCTATCTCGAGTCTGATTATAAGGGCCTGATATTCTGCTGCATTATGAGAACCAGCTTGAGAGAGAGAGAAAGAAAGTGGCAGTATCCTTCCTGTAGGAGTTAGGAATACTACTCTGGGACCTCCTCATTCCGATTGGAGGGCTCCGTCGAAGTATAATTCCCACACAACAGTAAGGTCGGCACATAATACTTCTTCATCAGGGATGTCACTTGATAGAGGAGATTCAGCCAGCACGGGGTGTGCTGCTAGAAAGTCAGCCAAGGCCTGGCCCTTGATGGCTCTTTGTGGGACACATGTGACGTTAAACTCCATCAGCAATAATGCCTGCTTGGCAAGGCATCATGACAAATATGGGCATGTCATGTGAAATTTTATAGGATCAGCTTTTGATATAAGTTTCACTTCATGATCAAGCAAGTAATGGCAGAGTTTTTGTACTGTGAAGATCAGAGCCAGACACATCTTCTCAATAGGGGGATAGTTCCTCTTGGTTCCTTGCATCCTACGGTTGAGGTAATATAATGCAAGCTCCTTTCCCTTTTCATTGTTTTGTGCCAATAATGCTCCAAGTGACTTGTATAAAGCAGTCACATACAGAATGAGGGGTTTCCCCAATATTGGTGTAGAGAGCACTGAAGGCTTAAGCAAATAATGCTTGATTTTGTCAAGGGCTGCCTGACATGCTTCGTTCTAGATGAATGGGGTAACTTTCTTTAGCAGATGTGCAAAGGGTTTACAACGACTTGAGAGGTTCGAGATGAACCTGCGAATGTATGCCAGTTGCCCTTGAAGAGAGCGCAATTTTCGAACTGTAGTGGGTGATAGCATTTCTTGGATTGCCTTGACCTTAACTGGCTCAACTTCAAGCCCTCGATGTCTAACGATGAACCTCATGATTGTTTTGGAGCACATGTCAAAAGCGCATTGCAGTGGGTTCATTTTAAGTTGATGAAGGCATAATCGCTCAAATAATTATTCAACGTCCTTCATGTGAGCATCCTTCTCTTCAGATTTTACCACCAAGTCATCTTCATAACACTCCACCTCTTTGTGTATCATGTCTTTGAAAATGGCTGCCATTGCTCTCTGATATGTGGCCCCAGCATTCTTTAATCCAAAAGACATCATTGTGTAACAGAAGACCCCTTTTGAAGTTAAGAATGTGGTGGCCTCTTCATCGTCGAGCGCAATCCTTGTTTCATTATACCCGGAGTATCCGTTAATGAAGGAAAATATCTGGCAGTGAGCTATAGAGTCGATGAGCATCTCCGTGAATGGCAATGGGAAGTCATCCTTAGGACAATCGGTGTTCATATCGTGAAAGTCAATACACACTCTGATTTGACCATCCTTTTTCTTGACCGGAACAACATTTTGGTTATTTGACTTCAAGGGTGAAACCTGCTTGTCTGAGTTCGGCTATCTCGGCGTCTATCTGCATCTCAAGGTCAGGCCTAAACCTTCTCGACTTCTATTTGACTAGTATAATAGTTGGATCGATGCCGAGATGGTGAATTGCGACTTGAGGTTCTAACCCAAGCATCCCATGATAGTGCTAAGCAAAGACATCTCAGTTTTCTTTCAAGAAGGTGGTGAAATCTTCTTTTTCTTCTAGAGACATATTCTCTGAAATGAAAGTGGGTCTGGGATCCGTTTCATCACCAAGATTTATTTCCTGAAGTTTGTCAGTGTTGGTCTGACCACCTTCTTCCCATTCTTTTGGAGCCTTTAGTAGTTCTTCATCGTCATTCTCAGAGATTTTTTGATCAACCTCAAGTGTAAAGACCGATGATCCTAACATTTATACCTCTGATAGAGGTCCAAAGTGGGTCATAATTTGCGTACCTTCCTCGAATCAAGTGATGGAAAGGTCAACCTCAAACGTGGTGAACACGTCAGGTTGGAGAGGCTTGTTTTGAATATTAGAGGGAAATTGAGGTTCAACGATGATGACGTGAAGAGTGTCTTTGTACGAACCATATAGTACTTGTGCAGATGCCGAGAGTGTTTGCTCAAAGCCAGCCGCTTCTTGACAGACTTGTATCATCTATTCTTGACTGAGAATAGATGCTTTGTCCTCTTGATTCTCTCAATCTCTGCTTGAAGTCAAGCTAAGGGGACCACTGGGGCTTCTACGGCTTTGACTTCTTGCGCTTCTTTGATGAAGGTGGCTCTGCCTTGGCTTTAGCTGCCATGGCATTAGCAACTGTTAAGAATCCTGTCACCTGTGCCAAGGTCTTTCTCAATTGCTTCCGCTGCGTCCTACTTTTATTGATTCCTTCGGATTCCCAGTCAGGAGCCTCTATGTTTGGGAACATCAAGGTCGTATCTGCAGAAGGCATAAGAGAATGAGAAGGGTTGGAAAGTGGGGGACTTTTAAGGTCATTCCTCTCATCAGACCGATCTAGGCAGCTTTTTATTTCATCACCAAAATTGGACGAGCACAGGGGATCTTTTAGGTCTTTCCCTTGCTCTGACCGTTGGGGAGTGTTTTTAATGTCGTCACCCTCATCAGACGTTTGCTAAGTGGAATATGTTACAGAGACGTCTTTTTGACAGAATCAAGAAGGAAAAAGGATCATGCCGTGGATGAAGTCCAACAAAGTTGGCAATGGAGTAGCCCTTGGTTCCGGTCTTTTTCTGGTTTTTCGAGGTAATGTGTGATTCGTCTCACTGGGCTAGAGAACAGCCTTAGCTTGATGAACTGCTTCTCGCCTCAAAGACTTGAGTCTGCTTCGGCCATGGTAGATCATCCATGGCTGGGAATTTGAGGGTTCTGTAGGGTCTGAGTTATTGATGGGAAGGTCCTGCCTTGTGAGATGCTCTTGCCCCGATGAGGAAATGATTTAAGGATCACTTATGGGAAGATTGTAGAATTCTTGATACTCCCGCATCTTCTTTGTGAATATGTCAAGGAAAGTTGTGCATTCTGACAAGTAATGACCTCTTATCTTATGGTATGGACACTAAAGACCTTCAGTCCCCTTAACAAGGTGAAGGGGTTGCCTTGTCTGCTTTGGTGTGATTATGCCTTCCTAAATCATTATAATGAAGAAGGTGTAGAGAATTCCAGGCACTTCATCCTCCTCCTGGATGGTTACAACATGGGAGGCCTCAGCAACCCCAAATGCCTTCTTTAGATCTTCAAGCTTTATCTGACCCTTCTGAATCAGAGCCTCAATGATGTCCTTAAGCGTGTAGTAGTCATCCATAGGATGATTATTCCTCTAATGGTAAGCACAATAATTTGCCTGATCATCAAGGGCAGATTGCTTGGGGGACTTGGTTTCTAGAAGCTATATCATATTATGCTCCAATAATAACTGGAATAACGCAGGGACCCAGTCCTTCTCAAAGGGTAAACCTTATTCCTATGCCTGGAGAGATAATCATTCTGATCAAAGTTGGTTGGTGGAGGTACCCTATTGTATGATGGTTGTTGCTTGCCAAGCGGGGGTGTTACTGTTGCTACGGTTACCCCTTTAGAGAGGTCCAAAGTTTGGGGGGAAGCCTTCTTTGAATCAGTGACCATGACGGTTGCACTAATTGCCCCATTCTGTTGGCTGCCTCGTGTGTTATTCCGAGAGCTACCATTGCCCCGGTTACTTGCTAAACTTGTTGATGGTTGTCGTGTGACACCATGTTGGCGGGACAAACTTTCTGTGCAAATTGATTTAGAGATTAACTCTGACATGGAGGTCGGATTGGAGGCCTCGACATGTAGAACAATTTTAGGTCGCATATTCCACACATAAGTTTCAACTGCTTCCTTCGCAGGCATAGGATTAGGATGGCGGGAAGCCAAGTTTCTCCATCTTGATATGAACTGATCTACAAGGTCATCGGGGTCTTGAGTCAGGGAGAGAAGCTCGATGGTTTGAACCTCTCTCTCGACCTCATAGAGGCATTGATAGAATAGTTTCTCCATCTCCTCCCATGTATGCACCGAGTTTGGAGGAAGTGAGGAATACCATTGAAATGTCGAGCCATCAAGAGTCTTGACAAACTGATGGAGAAGAAGTCTCCCGTCAGCTGTCGTTTCCGAACATGCCTCCTGGAAGTGGGAGATATGCTGGTTTGAGGAGGTGGTTCCACTTAATAGAGGAAACTTCCCTTTCTTATAGTCTGAGGGGAATGAAACTTGATCAATATCGGAGGGGTATGGTCTTTGATAAGGCGTTGCCCCATGTATGCTTGGAATTTGTGTGTTCTTTAGGCTCTGGGTGACATAGCGTCAATATCAAACTGAAAGACCAGATGAGGGATAGAATTGTCCTGCGAGGTAGATGGAGGAGGCTGTTGTGGAGGTATACCATCAGAGTGATGGGAATTGACCTCATGGCTAGCCGACTGGCGTGCAGCATCAACATGATCCATCTTTTCCATCATCATGTGCACCATATCCTCAAACTTGTTCATGTGATCCTCCTGCGAATCACTGGGCTTGCTTACGACCATTACGCTCATCGTTTCTCAAGGGAGGCCGACGTTAGTGGCGATAGAAGGTTTGCGAGCTTGACGGGTCAAACATGGTAAATCAGTCAGTAAGGGGTCAACATTCCCCTACTGATCTTGACTTTTATACACAGATCGCGTTTGGACCGGTTCTCAACGGTCTTCGGATCGTGGTTGTTGAGTGGCTGGGTCTTCTTTTTCGACAGTAACCACAACATAGGGATCATAGAGCTCTTCTTCAGGTTTCATTGTCAGAAGGGGGTAGAAGGGATTCAAATGAAGAGGGTCATCAACATTGGCTATTTTGACTACCTTAGTCACCTCCCTAGTAAAAATTTGTAGACCTCTATCGCATTTACCCTTGACGTTTTGATGGAAATCTTGCCAAAACTGTGATCTAAGTCGTGGTTGGTCAACTCTCCTTGCATCGGAGAGAGCTGTCTCCATCAAGTGTGGTCAAGGATGAGGGTCAGGAACTGGAGTCATCTTGGGTGGCTGAGGATGAAGGACTTGATCTTCTGTGAGGTCCATGCACCAAGCTCTCTTATGAGCTCTAGAGACATGACCAAAGTGTTGGGGCAGGTTCAAGATGGTACTCTTGGGGAAAACCTTCGAGTACCAAGGCTGAAGGTGCTTGCTCGATGAAGAAAGAGAGAGCGGCAGCAGCATTGACTCATGAGGAGGCCTGAGTCGAGGATGAGGGAAGGCCTGAGATGGCGACTCATGTTCGCCCCTTGAAGAATCATCTTGAGGGACCAGGGGGTTCACCCGAGGTCGTCCAAGTGAGCTGGCCTTAAGAGGCCGAGAACTATGAGCAGGTGTCTGTAAGAGAACTGGTGCAGGCCAGCCCTTTACAGGGTGCGCTTGTGTGTGCATAGGAGGAGGACGTCTCATGTGTACTAGGATTGGCTCAATAATGGCGTTGCCCCGAGTAGTGAGATGCACATGAGTGGCGTGTGGAGGATCTGCCCTCGGAAGGTTCGATCCTGGACATGGACTTGAGGTAACAGAAGGGTTTCCTTGAAGTACGATTCAAGTGGGTGACCCACGAGTCTTGTGGTGTGTGTAGCGGGTGGAGACCGTGGCCGCCTCTCTGTGTTGAGCCTCTAGGGATGGAGACCCCCTGGTGTAGGAATGTGGGGATATCCTTATGGCGACCCACAGAAGCAATGTCAACACGCTTGCCTTTTACAGAAAAGGACTGAGCAGCCTTCTGGTGTACCTCAGAAACATGACCAGTAAGTGACTTGCCGGTGGCTGGGTGCATGCTATGTGGGGCAACATAAGTGCCGCCCATGCAAGGCGCCTTGGTGGAATTTTCACCAAAGGGAAGAGATGGGGAGTGAGGGACCTTCAAGTCCCTCCTCACACCGGTCCAGATTAACACCAGGGAGCTAGACAAAGGGGTCTTTGCTCAAGAGGAT
The DNA here is from genome assembly GCF_000471905.2 of Amborella trichopoda. The sequence goes on from NW_006494865.1 coordinate 768,181, forward strand.
GGTCGAGAATGAAGTCGAAGGACCTTGTTCCTTAGGGACACTCTCGAATAACGGGATAAGAAAATCCCTGATCTAGATGAATGGGTTATAGAACCCAGCAGCCATAACTAAATGTGAAAATATGGTGAAAGCAGATCAAAAAGAAACTAGCCAAACAAGAACGATCTGATTAAGGGGTAGTAAGTCCCCAGTGGAGTTGCCAAGCTGGTTAGGTGCCTCGATCTCACCCTCGGGATCCCTTGGGGATCGGGCGGCGCACATCTCGGGTTTTGGGTAAGACCCTGGACGTTTGTGAGATCTCCTTCTCGGGAACCTCATTCGAAAATGGGGGCAGGTATTACCAATTGGTGAGAGAGGAATTTAAAAGGCGAGTTCGGGACTTACTCGGGCTGACTCTCGTGGGCTCCCTCTTAGATTAGAAGAAATGGCCCCAGTAGTAAAACTGGTTCAAAATCGCCTCCCTTGATTCGTATTCTTCTTATTTTTTGCTTTTCTTCAATAACAAACATATATGGCAAAGGTTATGGGCCAGGTGGGTCAGACCTCACCCTTTTGCTCTATGATGAGCGTACACAAGCATGAGCATTCAAGAAGAAGAAAGAAAGATGGGGGCACAAAAGAATTCGACCAAGCAAGATGATCAAAGCAACAACTAAGCTAATGGATATTTGGCCTAACATGGTAGCGAAACAAGCTCGATAACTAAGACCGGCTCATGGGATCACTACTAGACGTTATTATCGATATCGACTAGTGAGGCACGATGATAAGTCTGTGGTGGTAGTACTGCGAGCCAAGTGTTCCTAACACAACAACATTAAAGATAAACGACATGACTACCATGAGAGGCTAACCTCTATCCCTTTTAGCTGAACAAAAGGGTAGCAGTGTAGGGGCTAAAAAGAAGAAGGGAACAGATAGAAGGAGAGAGAAGAAGGAAGAAAGGAGGGAGAAGAAGGGAGAGAAGATGCAGTCGACGCTAGACATTATCGACTGTATCAGAAGATGGGAGAGAGAGGAAAAGAACCAACTGGCGCTAGGTTTCGCCAACTGATAAAAGAAGTGAGAGAAAGCCAACCGGCATTAAGTCTCAGCAGTTGACAGAATAAGAGAGAGAAGGCCAACTGGTTTCACAGAAGAAGAGAGAGTAATCCAACCGACGTTAGGTCTCGCCAGTTCACAGAAGAAGAGAGAGAAGGCCAACAGAAGCTAGGTCTCGCCAGTTGGCAGAAGAAGAGAAGGGAGAAGACTAATCGATGCTAGGTCTCGCCGACTGATAGAAGAAGGGAGAGAAAGCGAACCAGTGCTAGGTCTCACCAGTTAATAGAAGAAGAGAGAGAAAACCAATCAGCGCTAGGTCTTACCGATTGATAGAAGAAGAGAAGACCAACCGGTGCTAGGTCTCGCCGACTGATAAAAGAAGGAAGAGAAGATCAACCGGTGCTAGTTCTCGTCAATTGGAAGAAGAAGTTAGAGAAGAAAGAGACGATAAGAGAATATCAACCGGTGTTAATTCTCGCTAGTTGATAGGAGAAGTTAGAGAAGATATAGATGAGAAGAGAAGATAAGAGAGAAAAGATAGAGATGAGAAGAAGAAGAGAGAGAAAGAGAGAAGAGAGAGAAAGAGATAAGAGACATTGAGAAGAGAGAGAAAGTTTCTTGCTCGAAGGGTGTCGGCCCTTTTCCTCTCTCTCCTCTCTCTCCCTTCGAGACACACTCACTGGCTCAACCAAGGGATCAAAATTTTATTGAATCTTCAAAGAATCCACTCAAGACCTGGAGGTGCTGGGGGGGTCTTTTTATAATGAGGCAGTGCCTGTTTATATAGAGTTGTGCCCAAACATGGGTGGATTGATCAAAATTAAATCTAATTGCTGAGAATTAAGATTTAATTGCATTAAAAGAAATTCTAAAAATGGGTGCAAAAGGACTATTTTTCCCTTGTCAAACAATGTGTTAAATTTCAAAACAATCCTTATGGCTGCCTAAGAACTTGTGTGATCTTTCGTGGCTGACCAAGGGTTGTTTTGATGTTTGTCTGATCGAAAGATTATTGTTTTCTTGTAGGGCTCGACATGGAGATTTTTTTGATACCAACTTCAAACCATGAATCGTGTTTTTTAGTCATGATCACGAGACTTGAAATTTGTTTGAATCTTGGAAACTTCGGATCGGTAGTGCGATCTTTCCTTCATATTTTTATTTGATTTCTTCATCGTAACGCACTATGCATGTCATCACGATCGCGTGGCAACAATTGAAACGCGATTTGGAACCCGAACGAAGATTTCACAACTTTTGAGTTTTGGCCTAAATCTAGAGTCCGACAGCTGAAATTTCAGTAACTTTGTAGGCTTTGTGCATGAAATTTGACCGTCCATCATGTACGTTGTTCGATCCAATGATAGCCCTGAACCTTACGCACACAATGGAATTTGTTTTCCATTGATCCGTTGAGCTAGCATTGTGATTTGGTTCATCGAGCGAGGTGTGTAATTGCTGAATTTTCTGCAACTTCTTCACAAATCGGCATCTTCTCTTTAGCTTTTCTACTTGGTCGAATATCGTCTCGGGGCGTGCCACTTATTGAATTGTTCGTCTTGATGAGACAATACGCTCACCAAATTTTGGAGCGATCCGATTTGGAACGAGTGAGTTATGGGCCCAAAACGTGACTTCCTGTGATTGTAAAAACAACCACCTTTAATGGTGTTTTGGTGTAGTGAGGCCATAAGGGAATAGTGTGCGACCTCTCCTGTTTCAATGTTCTGAAGTGTCTGATCATGCTGCAACTTGGCCCATAGGGGTTTGTAACCATGCGGGTTCCAATGGCAGTGTTCTCACAAGGATTTGAGACACCAAAAATGTAGCTCCAGTTGTAGGGTCCGTTTTAGGGTGTTGGAGGCCAATTTTCTAAAAACTGTTTCTTTGTTTTCACTGCTTTAGACATGTCTGATCGTGATTACACTTGGCAGGTGGTTGTTTTAGGTGCTGATGACGATCTGGATAACTTATTGGGCCATTTTGATACTATCGAGAATTTTCCACTGTTTTGTAGGCTTTATTGACCTACTTCCTACCAGGGACCAAGGTGACGAAAAATACGTTCAAACAGTCGTACCCATCCTACCTACATTGATCAGGTTCTGTTTCCCTCAGATTACCAAAAGGGGAATCTTCCCCTATTCAATGGTATAACATCGCCGCACCAGTATATCGCGCATTTTCAAGCGGCATGTCGAGAGAAAGCAGCTGATAGGTGACTCCTCCTCCGTCAATTTGTTGAAACTCTTGATGGCCCGACCTTTCGGTGGTATGCTCGGCATCCCCCAAATTCATTGCATACTTGGGAGGAAATGGAGTGACTGTTTTAGCAACACTTCTATGAAATCGAGAGAGAGGTCCAAACCATTGAGCTTCTCACCTTGACCCAAGAGCCAAACAAGCCTGTGGGCCAGTTCATAGCAAGATGGAGAGATATAGCTGCTTACCATTCCAATCCCATGTCTGAGAAGGAAGCAGTCCAAATCTGTATACGAAACATGTGACCCGAGATTGCCCTACATGTTGAGGCCTCCATTCCAACCTCCATGTCAGAGCTGATCTCTCAGTTAATTCACATAGAGAGTCTGTCACGCAATCATCGCAGATCATGTGAATAGTCTTCAAGCTTGGGAAACAACCGTGGCAATGGTATTTCTCAGACCAACGCCGGGGCAGTCAGTAGAAAGGGGTAATCAGTGCGACCGTCACCATTAGTGATCTGAAGAAGGCTGCCCCTCAAACTTTGGAACTCTCCAAAGGGGTAGGCATAGCAAAGACGCAGACATATAATCGGGTACCGCCACATACAAACCTCAATCGAAACAACTAATGGGAAAAGCATAAGAATAATGTCTATCCTTTTGAAAAAGAATGTGTTCCTGCACTACTCCAACTATTATTAAAGCAGAATATGATTGAGCTGTCTGAGATCAAGTTTCTTGATCAAGCTGGTCTCGATACGCATGTAAAATACTGTGTTTATCATTGGAGGATATGCCACCCCACAGAGAAATGCTACACACTCAAATATTACATCGAAGCTTTGATCCAAAAGGGTCAAATAAATCTCAAGGAACTTAAGAAGGCATTCGGAGCAGTAGAAGCCTCTCACGCGTTGACAGTACAAGAGGACGACGAAGGCCCATGTTCTTCCAATGGGCTGTCATCATATCTCCTTTAGTCTTTGCTCAGTATGATGCTCCAACAAGGACTTGTCACACCAAAGCCGGTGAGGTAGACCAATGTCTTTCTCAGGGAACTGAGAATCACTGGTGCCTATATCACTAGATATGGGGTCACAAGCTGAGTGAATGGTATGGGTTCGAAGTCGTGGTTGCTAAGAAAGCGCAGAGAGGTCACATTGCTTACACCGTCATAGAAGAACACCTATAAGTTAGTACTCCCATCCAAGAGAGAGTTTCAGTGTAAGATTCCCATGATGATGCCTCCGATCACGTTGAAGCCTCGACTTCCCAGCCATGGAGAGTCTATCACCGGTGGAGCAGAATCAAGTCCTTAAAGGGAGAGGCAATTCATGAAGCTAGGGCTGCTCACAAACCTAGCAAGATGGATCAAGCACTTTTGAAGTAAGCTAAGAAGAGACGGGCACCAAGGGCTGCTCGTCGGAAGAGCAAGATTCCTCAACCACCGTTGAGCAAGTATTTCTCAGGCCTCTTCATCCATTACCGACCTTACAGAACTTCATCCCCGGCACAATCATCTTGACTCCCTCATCTCATCAGGAGGACATCCCTGAGCCATCTTTTTTTCAGGGCACGTCCAATAAGGGTGACAACGTTAAAAGCACCCCTCAACGTTCTAAGCAGGGGGAAGACTCAAAAGATCTCCTACACACGTCCAACTCCGATGATGACGTAAAAAGCTGCCCAAATCAGTTCAATGCGGGTGAGGACCTTAAAGGTCCCTCACCTACTAACCCCTCTTATTCTTCCTCTTTTTCTCCTTCCTCTTCTATATCTATTACAGGTACAATCCGAGAGTGTCCAAACTTTGAGGCTCTTGATAGAGATCTCGAGGGAACCAATATTAGCAGGTCGCACTGGAGGAGGTTGAGAAAGACGCTAGCTCGAGCGACCAGATTCTTTACAGTCATTGATGCCCTGGCGACTCTAGCCAGGTCAGAGCCATCCTCTTCTACTGGGAGGCAAAAGAAGTTAAGGTCAAATAAACCCTAGTGGCCTCCTGAGCCCGACTATGAGCAGAGGTTGAGTGAATCAAGAGGACAGAGCTTCTATTCTCAGAAAGTCTGTCACATGGCACATATCTCAAAAGCATCACCCAGCACAGGGCAATTGAACCTGAGATTGGGGAAGATGCTGCAACCTCCACCTTAGAGGGCAAAGGTCCTGAAATTTCCTGGTCCCCCACTCCTTCCCTGCCTAAATACCCAAAACAATCCACCCATCCTCAAGTTCCCTGAGATGCTTCCTCGCCCAAATACAAAAGACAATTCACCCATCCTCAAGTTTCATGGGATGCCTCTAGTCTCATACATCCAACCACATCCTAAGCCTCAACCCTAAACCTCCACTCCACGAAAACAAATCCCTATCACCGATCCACCCAGACCATCCAAACCAAGCTGGCTGCGTGACCAAGTCAGCCAGCAGACCAAAATAAAACTCCTCTTTCCTCAACCTACAATACCACCCAAGCCAATGGCGGAACCGGGAGCACAAAAGGCTGACGAAGAAAAGGTGAAATAAGATGTTATAGGGCACCTGAGGAAGTTTCCTGCCCTTCTCAACATTTATGATGCTCTCATGCTCTCAAGGGATTACCGTATGGCTCTGGTTCAGGCTCTTTCGAATTTAGTGGTGTACGAGATCGAGGTGTAACTGATTGAGGTGGACCGGACAACCTTGAATGGATGCATGTCGATCACTTTCTCAAAGGATGATCTTCAATTTGGAGGAAAATTTCGCAACCGCCCTCTCTTCATGATCGGTGAGTTACATTCATGCCCCATTAACCGAATTATGTTGGATAGAGGGCAACCTTATCCCAAGGAGAATTCTCACTCGATTAGGATTAGGGTATGAAGATCTCACTCTGACTCATATCACAGTCTAGGAGTTCAACCAGTCAGAAGAGAAGTGGGCTAGAATGGTTCGCCTTCATCTCAAGATTGGTGAAATAAATGATTACGCTCAATTTCATGTAATAAACACTGACACCTCATAAAACGCCCTTCTCGGCCTCCCTTGGCTCCACGACTAGAGGGTGGTTTCATCCACATTGCATTAGTGCTTTAAGTATAGTCGAGAAGGGAAATAATATACGATCTAAGCTGATAAAAGGCCGTTTCTTATAGCCGAAACCCACTATGATGATGTCACGTACTACTTCACAGATTCAGTGTCACCCCAAAAGCCAAATGATGATGATCGCAAGTCTGTGAGAAAGATAGAACCCTCACCAGATGAAGATGTTGAGGACATCGGGTGAACACTCATGAACATGTTCAAAGAGGAGGAAAGATAAAACAAAGTCCTCCCTCTGACTCCCATTCATCCCAGTATGCCATCCACCATCTCTGAGGAAACTCCATCTTCGCCTAAAGATGCTGCTTCCCCCTCTGCTTCCAAACCTGAGCCACCTATATAAGAAGATGAACCATAGGTCATTTCTGAGACTGGGGAAGTCATGGCGATAGATCTTCCGACCCCAAAGGTCACATACACACTGGAAAATCAAAAATTCCTGCATGTCCCCATTGCACTCTTGGAAGTAGAACTGGCACACCAACCACCATGGAAGGTACTCCAAATCCCGGTTTCCCTTAGCAAAGAGAATGCCCCTCATCCCACCGCAGGGTCAGCTCAGGTCGGTAATCAGCTACAGGTCTTGCGCTTCCCTGATTCTACGGGAGAAGAATGAATTATGAGCCCTTATCCAACCAAACGTTAACGAGGGGAGGAGGCAACCTCTCCCCCATTCGAGGTCATTGAAACCACAGCTTGTCACAAGACAAAGCAAGGCATAGGGTTTTCCTTCGCAAAAGGGCAAAAATAGTGAATGCCCTGAAATGTGGCCTACCCAAGAGTAAGAGATGAAATGCAGAGAAGCAAAACGAAAGAATAAAGTCACGCATCAAAATGAGACAGAGGGGAAAAAGAAGTATTTCATTCATAAATTCAGAGATCGTTACAAGTGTCAAAGAAGAAAAAGACAAAATGACATTTTAAAAAACGATCAATGATCTCATCAATCTTTTCTCTGGAAACTGTTGAAGAAGCCTTGGCACTCTAAATGCTTATCTTCAAATCAATCACCAATTGAGCCTCTTGTTCCAAAGAGGCAATTTCCTCCTCCAGGGTGTAGTCAAGGGCTGATATTTCCTTAGCTAGAACCTCATCTTTCGCTTCCTAGCTTTTGCCTCCTCCTTGAGCCCATCAAACTACTCCCTCATCCTTTGTATCTCTACCTTTAGGGCTGTCATTATGTTGAAGTGAGCAATCGTCCCTTCATTAAGATTAGATCTGCTAGAAGCCGCAACATCCCTCTTCTGTGTATGGGCCTCTACTGATTCGCGATGACATATGAGATAGGCTTCCAGAGAGGCGAAGTGAGAATCCTCTAACTGTCGTGTAGTTGTTTCCTATTGAAATGCCTTTTTTTGCCATCCCTATAGCACGTTTGTGGCACAATCAAAGTATGGGAGGACCTCTTACGCATTCCCTAGGAGGGCAATTTGCCTTAGCTTATGGATTGTGTTGTTGAGATCGATGAAGGGAAGTTCTTATAACTTTCGAATGCCCACACGAAGTATATCCATGATCATGCTGAGTATCCCGTTGAAGCTAGGCTTGGATGATGCAGCTGGGATAGCCACAACGAAAGAAGCATCAGTTTCAATGGCACGACTCGAAGGGATGATCGCCATGTGAGTCACTGGCTCTTTTGGAGCAATCGTGAAGCCCAAAGCCTTGGGCTCCTCATATTCAAAGGGAGCCCCAGTCTCATGCTTCTCTGTTCCCTTAGCGTTAGCCTCCTCACCTGGCCCTTCTCTCACGGTCCTATTCTCGTCAGGCTCAACCTCTCAGGGCCAGATTCTACTCTTGGGCCCTCAATCACAGTCTCACCCTGCTCAATCCTCATAGGACCAGCTTCTCCTTGGCTCTGAACTTCTGAATCCACCATATTAGTCTCAGCAGGCTCGGCCCCTTTAGAGCCAAATTCTTCTCCTTGCCCCTCATTTTCTAGAGCAGTCTCACTAAGGTTAGGAACAAGCTCCTCACCTTCGCCTACTGAGGCCACCACTCCAGACTCAGCATGCTCCAAAGTAGCCTCTTATCTTTGCCTCTCACCCTCCGATATGACCTCGATAAGTTCTAGGCCGGCTTCTTCTCCTTGCCCTTCATCCTCCTGAACTACCACCTCGGCCTCGACAAGTTCAAGGCCCACCTCCTCTCCGTGGCCTTCCTTTGAAGCCACCATGTCAGTCCCCAAAATGTTCAGAAACAATTTCTTCTTCCTGATCTCCATTCCCCATAGCTAGAACCTCTGCCACAACGCATTCTAGTCCTTCATCTTCACGATCTGCACTCTCTGGGGCCACTGCCTCTGGTCCCTCAAGATATTCCCCCTAATAACGGCATGTGTCTACATCACCCATAACTTCATCACCTAGGGTAGCAGCTTTCTGATACTCGGGTGCCTCACCACCCATAGGCTCCTCCTCCTGAGGGATGCTTGGGACTTCACTACCCATGACCACCACCCCAGTCTCAGTCGGGGCAGCAACCTGCTGAGGTTAAGAGGCCCTGTCAACTTTGGGTTTCTCCCCTTGAGAAACAACTGTAGGGCCCTCATTAACATCAATATCTTCAGCCTCAGGAGTCGCGCTTGGAACTTGGGACACCACCCCAAGCTCAATTGTCCTCTCTCTATCAGAAGCGATGACAATGGGCTCGGAGGAGCCGAAGTCATTTACTAGAGTCTCTGAAGAGGTAGAAAATGGCTCAGGAGAGGTAGATGATGACAGATAAAGGGCAGCAGATGACTCGGAAGGAGTAACAAATGAATATGAGGAGGCGGAAGATGAAGAGCTATCTATCGATTTTAGAATGACAGGAAGCCTGAAACTCCTGCGTTTTGAAGGGGGTCTGACAGCACGAGGTGGCACACGAGTACCAGTGCGGGCAACGCGCTTCCTTTTCTTTCCTCATGCCTGGGAAGAAGCAGTCATCTCAGAACTCCTCCCATGAGAAGAGCCTACAACAAGAGCATTGTGTGGTCCGCTCCCTATCAACACATTCAAGTCTTGAATTGGGTGCCCTTCATGACCAGGGCCCATTCGACCCTCCTTCCATTGAATGATAGAGGTGAGGTTGTCAAAAATGCTTCCTGTCTTCTTTTCCAAGGCAAGAACTACGTCGAAGAGTCATCCACTGCTATCTCTCAGGATATCCTAAGATCCCACCAGTTACTGTGGTAGTCCAAGGTAGAAACCTCGACTAGAGGAGGAGTCTTGAAAATCTTCTTTTTCCTAAAATCTGGGCGCCAATTGCAGTTCTCCCATTTTCAAGGGTGATCAACCTCCCAATACCCCCTACGGGTGATCCTCCACGAGCGTACATAAGCCTCGGTCGCTTGAACCTTATGTGAAAGTGCGGATATTTGCTGAGCTCTGTCATTTCAAAACATGTGGACCATGCAGTGGGAATATGCTCTGGCAGCCACGATTAACGAAGAGTCCCTAACTCTTCCATCTTTACTGTGTTCACTTTGCCATGGCACTTCTCAAAGAATATAGAGAAGGGCAACACTGATCGAGCCCGTGCTGACGAGCGAAACGATGGGGGAAGTAACCTTTGAGTGTGGTGCTACAGGGTGTCCATTGGGGAAAAATGGCACCTCTAATACTCAAGATAAACATGAGCTCCTTGATGGTAGCAGGAGCACCATCCAGCTCCTTACCCATTTCGTCAATAAAGGCCCGATCAGTATAGCTCTTGATCAGAAAGGGGACCCGACGCATGCTAGAAGTCTCATTCTCGAACAGATTACGAGCATTCCTCGAGGTGTGAAAGATAGCCTTCTGCCTCATAATCCTCATTAGGAAGGGGCACATCTTCTTCCTCATGACTGGATTTCTAACATAAGTGGTGGGGAAATAAGCCCCTAGCCACCCGTACACATTGTGAATGGGGAATGGTGTTTTGAAGTCCCAAGGGAAAGCTTCACCTCTGACAGGGCCATTGCCCTCCTCCTTGCCTTTATAGGTCTTCCCTCTTGAGATAACTCCTTGCCCATGGTAGATGCTGCACAGGATTGGTTGCACAAGTAGAGCCCCCTTGTCATGTCACAAGCCACATAGAATGTGCTTGGACGGATCGTATTAGCTCCTCTAGGGAGAACAAACTTGCATAAGAACGAGGCAAGGTATGCGGCCAAAAAGAAACAGTCGTCATTGGTCTAGGATTGGTAAATTGGAGGTGTCCCCTTCACAGTCGCCTTCCCTTTTCCTCTTACCTGGACCAGCCTCCTCAGGGTAATTCCCTCAAAAGAACTTCAACCATTAGGCGAAGGTCATACGACCATTGCTGGACTTGGAGTAAATCAGCTGGTAAGTTTCGAAGATCTCTTGAAGACCAGCGGGTGGTTCCTCTTCCCCAAGGGGAACACCACAAAAAATCATTGAGTTCTAAGGCACATACTCGTCATACATCATGCCAATAAGCGAGAGCCCACCAATAAAATGAAGATCTAACAAGGAGATCCCTGCTTCACCATGACTGAGGAGCCATGGATATCTTGCATGACTCCATGTCTCTAGTAATACCTTGATGGTATTCGAGCATCGGTCGTAATAGCTTCCAGAACACTACAAGGCAGCTAATAGAGAGGCGCGCTGGAGAATACTTCTATACAACCCCCGTTCCAATACTGGTGCTCCCCTGGCACTTGAAGACCAGCAAACGACCATATCAGTCCCTTCGTATTTACCATCCTATTTCCCAACGTGGCCAAGTTCTAACCAGAAGCCACGTTCTTGTGCATACAAAGGGCCATCCCTTCTTCAATACTGACATTCCCATTGTCGCCTTCCTGGACCTCAAAACGAATAGGATCAGTAATGAAACTAACTCTAAGAAGCCGCTCTGGTTTACATAATGCTTCAATAAGCCAAATGGGCTTACCCCTCACTAAAATTTCACCAGTGAATTCACTAGTGCCAAGCTCTCCTCCCCTTGGAAGGTTCCTCACATCAAAGATATTGTATGAAGACCCAGCTATTAGACTGAGCTTAAGGTCTCACTGCTGTGTGTGAATCACAAGCCGCAAGGCTATCACCGCCCGTGAAAGGCACTGACTAGCGCCGCGCATGGCTAATGCTGCCTGTGTTCATTAAAACCCAGTGCTGGCTATGTTTGTCAAAGACTAATGCTGATGGAGTTGGTCGAAAGGCTAGCACCAGTTGTGTTTTCAAGGGCTAACGTTGATCATGTTTGTCAAGGGCCAATGCTGGCTGTGTTCGTCAAGGGTTAATGTTGGTTGTGTTTATCACGAATATTGCCACCTATGATCTTTGAGCACCGGCATTTGTGTTCAAATCTCTCACACATGCCACAGATTATGTACATGTCACCTTGAATCCCGAACACGCCGCTTGACATCTGCCTGCCGAGATGTGGCCTGACACACGCACATGCAGACGGCAACCGTTCACTTCTGAAAATCATTCACAGTCCTGCGACCTTCTGGTTACTCACCGGGGAACTCCTCCACTAGCTGAAAAGCCACTGATATACGTTTCCCCTTCGTCCACACCACCGAAAAACTATCGGAAGCCTGTGGCAGGCTTTTGCTACATGCTTAGTCCTTGTTTTCTCACTTGTCTAGTATCCCAGATTGCCAGAACTTCTAAAGCTTTGCTAACAAGACACTGGCAACTTCCCTGAGAGAGGAGATGACTGTAATTCCCCTTTGTGCCCCCAGTCTCGACGGAGTTCTCACCGAAAACCTCTACACTCTAACCATCTTCTTGCAAACCCCCCCCCCCCTCCCCCGAGTGCCCTGCGTTCTAGCAAGAATCCTCACCAAAAGGTCTCTCTCTCTCTCTCTTGGTTACAGTTAACACCTCGCTACTGTTTTACTAAAGGTAAACGGTAAAAGGGGGTTTTCGCCCTTGTATACTAGGACCTTCCTCGAAGTACCCCTCACAAAGAAAAAATTATGGACCAGTCTAGAATGCCAAATGACAATGGAATGGACAGGGCAAGCCCGAGGCCTGAACTCAGACCAACGCCGTGCATGACTAACGTCGTGAGTGAAAGTCACTGACTAACGCCACGCGTGACCAATGCCGTCTATGATGACTGCTCAGCACCTGTCACTCTGGCTAGCACCGCGCATGTTACTGTCGCACATGCTAGAGCCATGTGTGTCTAAGCTTGGCCATCGCCGTGAGTGTTTTGCCACTACCCCCAGTGGAGTTCCACTTGTACCCTGGTCTGTCATCCCCACTAGAGCTACAAGCATGCCACAGCCCTCCATCCCCAGGGAGTCCTACCTACTTTTAATCCCAAGAGGTTCATACAATAAACATTCCTCATTTGGGTTCATTAAATCCCCTGTGAGGTAGGCTATAACTCATAACCTTATTCCCCATGGAGTCTCTTCTCTCTCACCCAGCTGTGGTCTAGATGCACGACCTTAAACTGCATGGTCCAAACTATACGACCTTAAATTATAGTGAAGGTATAGCTGCACGACCTTATACTACATGGTCCATGCTGCATGTCCTTAAACTGCACAGTCGTGGTCAAGATGTACGACCTTCAATTGCATGGTCCAAACTATACGACCTTAAACTTTAGAGAAGGTCTAGTTGCACGACCTTAAACTGCATGGTCCATGCTGCACGACTTTAAATTGCATAGCCATGGTCCGAACTATACGACCTTAAACTGTAGCGAAGGTCTAATTGTATGACCTTAAACTGCATAGTCCATGTTGCATGACTTTAAACTGCATAGCCGTGATCCAAGCTATATGACCTTAAACTATAGCGCTTGTCCTGGTCGCATGACATTAAACTACTTTGCACATGTCCCAGAGGCATGACCTTAAACACGCTCCCACACATAAGTGCACACCCCTTCTGCGAGTACCATTTTCAAAACTCCCCAGTGCATCTATTTCCCTTATCATCATCCATCATTCGCCAGTGAGTTTCACCCATGTTCACAAAACAACAGTGAGCCATTTCACCATCCACACTCACCGTCAGCTAGTGGATCACCATTATCTACCTTCCATATCAATCTCATCCATCCTTCATAAGTAACTCCATGCCATCTCCCCAAAGTGAGTCAAACCACCACCATGCTCACTCCATGGCCTTCAAAGGTTGCCATCCATCTCCACCATGGTCCAGTTGTATGACCTTATACTATAGTACACATTCTGGCTGGATGACGTTAAAAGGCTTTGCATAAGTCTCGAAGCCATGACCCTAAACACACCTTCACAAAAAAAAAGGAAAAAAAATTATGGGCATGGTGTAAACTTGAAAATGATATGCCATCAGTAAAAATGATAGATGGGTATGGCCATGAAACCATGAGTAAAAGTGTTCTGTAAATAAAAATCTAGGCACGTTGAAAAGCTAAAAGGGCACCGTGAGTAAAAATGGAAAAGAAAAAGGTGCGTGTGGCCGCGGGGTCATGAGTAAAAAAGCCCCAAATAAAAAGGGGGTTGGTGAAAACTATCTCTACGGCACCACTTCCCAAGTCCAAGTGAAATCCCACGAAGGGTGCTTGGACCAATAAGCAGGTTGATACAGTGCTTGCCTTCGTAGGCGACTTCAACCAGCAGTCCAAAAGAAAAATCCCCGACATCAGAATCCCCTGACGTCGAGACCCGAAAAGAAGATCCTTCAACATCAAATATATCATCCAATAGGGTGACCAGACTTTAAAAGCATCCCTCATCATAAAAATATCGTCCGACGGGGTGAGTAGACTTAAAAAGCAACCCTCAACATCCCTCTTCGGTGCTGGGTGAACACGTAGCCCAGTCGCCATCCCTTCTTCAGTGCTGGGTGAACATGTAGCCCAGTCAACATACCTCTTCAGTGCTGGGTAAGCACATCACCCAGACATCATCACAAGGTAGTCATAGGTATGGTCCGATAGGGTGAGGACTTAAAATACTAATCCCTAAAAATCACAAAATAGTCTTGTGAGGGTGAGGACTTCGACATAATCCCTCAAATAAACAAAACCGGTCCATAAGGATGAGGACTTCGACAGGATTCCTCAAAAATTTCTATCTCTCTTCCTCTCTATTTCTCTATCTCTTCCTCTTTCTCTCTTTCTATTCATCTCTCATTCTCTCCTTATTCATCTATCTCTTTCTCTATCTCCCAACCTCTTTCTTTCCGTTTCTCTCTTGATTCTTCTATCTCTTCTTTTACCTCTCTATTTCTTTTTCTCTATCCCCATCTCTCTTTCCCTTCTTCTCTTCTCTTGATATGCACGAAAGTGGCAGCACCGTGCAGGCCTATCTCCCATAATGGTAAATTTTCAGTGCTAAGGGTATCTAAGGGCTCATGTGATGTTGCCTGCCAAAATTTGGGTCAAAACGAGGTCTTTTTCTTATTTTTAGCAATGTTTTTGTACAAAAACAAGGCATTCTGCAAGATTCTAGATTATAGGGCAGACAATATGGACTATGGTGGTCTATGGTTTGGGGGTTTACAAGGATAGTGTGGTCCTAAGGGTTCAAGAATATCACAAAATTAGTCAGTTTTAAAATGGGGTGTCTACAGTTGCCCCTCTTTGACACTCCCTGTCCTTCGAGGGATTGGTGAGTGGCAAAGAAGTAGACACTCTTTGGCAGTCCCTGTCCTTCAAGGGGCAGGTGAGTGACAAAGATAATGCAGAAATTTTAAATTTCAACCTAATGTTTCGTGGATAGAGGACACACCAACTATCCCTCCAAGACATTGCGCTCCTCGCTCACCCACTTAGGGCATTTTTATCCTAGCATTTTCGACATGAGACATCGGTGAGTTACACAAGCTTAAAACTCGAGTTGGATTTTCTGACCTTGACACTTAACTTTAAGGGTTTTCAAAATTTCAAATTCTTAAATCTGATATTTTCTTTGATTCTTTTAGGGTTTCCTAAGGTCTTTTATAGGTTTTACCTGTTTTAAGAAAAGGTTTGCCTGGTCAAATCTGAAGAGAGAGATGAGGTGGCAACGCGGTAATCATCATATATGGGTGTCCAAGCTCCTTCCTTTTATTAAACTCTTTTTCGAAATTTTGAAAACAAGAGGGAATTTTGAAATGGAACCCAGAGCTTTGAACAGGTCATGATTTTAACAACAAAATTAAAGTTTTTGAAAACACAAGACATATAGTGAAAATTTTGAAATAAGAAAGGTTATTTGAAAAAAAAAAATTTAGTTAGTAGTTTTGCTCCTGTAATTATAGAGCCCTCTAAGCAGTTTAACGTCATGCAGCGATGGACGAATACACTCGACCCTTTACATCATACGGGGCAAGACGAATACACCCGACCTTTTATGTCATACGGGGCTAGACATTTTCTGAATACACCTGACCTTTAACATCATACGGGGTTAGACGTTTTTCCTATCTTGGCTCTTTTACGTTGCACGAGTTTAACACTTTCCTGTCACAGCCCTTTTACATCGCACGAGTTTGACATTTTTCTGTCAAGGATCTTTTACGTTGCACGAGTTTGACGTTTTCTGAATTGGAGTTTCGTTGGTAGTTTAGGCTCCTGCCACTAGAGAGCATTTTCTCTTTGAATTTTTGAATGAATATGTTTTTATCTTTTTTTTTTGTTTGTTTTTGTTTTTGAAATTGGTTGGCAGTTTAGGCTCATGCCACCAAGGAGCATCTGAAACTTTTCGAAAATTAATTATATACATGAAAAACAGTCTTTTTAGAAACAAATGCCTTGGAATTTGAGCATGGGCATTTTTTCCCCAAAAAATTTGGGCAACACTAGCGGTGTCACCCGAGTGACACGCCCAATGTAGCCCAAACCGGGCGTATGAATTTAGGCGACACACCCTAAGTTGCCCAAGCCATCGACCACCAAATCTCAAAATTTTTGTTTTGGAAGATCTTGAGGTTGTCTAATCCTCATGGATTTCGGATTTGCAACCTACAAAATGGGTTTTGGAAGGAATTTCTCATACCTTCCACTTTTCATTTAGAAAATCCAAGTCTTCTTCTTTTCCTTTCTTCTTTCCATCTTTTATCTTCTCCCTTCTTCTTTTCATCTTCATCTTCTTCTTCCTAGTTTTCCATGGCTCCTAAGAAGAGTACTGACCTTTCTAAGGGTATGGGAAAGAGTGCAGATCAAGCCGATGATAGGAGATAGGAAGAGGCTCTCCCTCGCTTTGCTAGGGTTTAGCATTTTCCTGAGGGCCTCCCTCCCATATTTCGCAAGGCCTAAGAATGGGTGATGCTCCTCGACAAGTTCAGGGTTATCTTGTTATCGGCCCCTGATTCAAGGGTTGGTTCCTCTCTACTTGGTAATGGCCTTAGCTAATGGCCTTTCTGGTTTCGATATCGATGGTAGGTATCTTGAGCATGGCATCTTGCCATGTGAATTTTCCCCGTCTTAAGGCCCTTATTGAGAGATCCAACTTTCATATCAACACCTTCTTCCTCCCTATGGGAGAGATGACTCCTACTTTGGAGGAAGTAATCAGGATATCTGGCTTGAGTTTGTCTGGTATTGCATATCAACCATCCACAGCGATGGATGATCATTCTTTCTTGGAAGCAGAACTGTTGGGGGCCACCTATTCTTCTCATGATGATAGGATTGACATGGAGTTGCTGGTTCTTAATCGAGGGCAACCACGAGCCGTCGAGCAAATCCGTGTCTTTCACTTTGTGCTTTTGGGATTGATCCTCTTGAAAGACCGTTCATAAGTCTCTCATCCCTCTAGCCCATGCTTTCTGGGAGAGAGCGGGTTACATCATTATTCTAGCTGTGCTAGCGGGTATATACCGGTGTCTTCAGAACCAAGTTACTTGAGGGGACCGATTCATCGAGTGCAGTGTCCTAATCTTGTAGGTGTGTTCTTGAACTCAATCTTCTACTTCATTTTTTCCTCTGAAATTCAGTTTTTTTCCTTGTTTTTGTTCTTAGAATCCAATTTTTCATCATAGATATTCACTGGAAAAGACCTGGACTGTTCTTGGGGAGTCTGACTTGGGCAACACTAGTGGTGTTGCTCGGGCGAGATTGGCAGTGCCGCCCAACAGTCCGGTCGACACCAGCAGTGTCGTCCAGGTCATCCTACCCCAAATGACCTATTGGGGTGTTTCGGCTCCTGCCTCTCGCAGATTTGAGCTTATGAGCACATTGCAGTTATCCTTCCTCCTCGATCCACGACAGTTGTATCTGCTGCTCTAGGACTGGCATATGTTAGTGATACCACCCGGCCTTGTGAAGTCAATCATTATACTAAGATTTTTGACGAGTTGTCATCATTTGATTGGGTAATTAGGGGCCTTGAGAATGTGCCCCTGTTTCTGCCGCCTATGGGGTATTCGTGTCTCTGCTTGGTCGGACAATACTTCGTAGAGGGCTATTTCCCTCAAAGGGTGCTCGCCACATTCCACATATTCAAACCAATACATCTCCTGAAGAGGCAATTAATTGTCGCCCTGTCTTTCCACTTCAACGACAGTCTTCCACCCTTCTGGTTAAAGAGGGTTTATTGTGGAAGGGGAAGAAACCTTCTTCTGGCGAAGGGTTGTTCAAGCTAAGCAAACCCACAACCACTTCAAACTATGATTCCTGGTGTGAACATGTCTGTCCTCTTCCATTATGCCCCAAGACTCTGAGACTTCGCTGCAAGTGTTCTGGCCCTGCTCAGAATCTCGTGCCTTCTTGAGAAGACAATGCCACTTTTTCAAATAAGCTAGTCAAATCCAATGAGGATGTGTTAGATATCAGTTTGGAATAAGCTGAAGTTGAGTTGGTTCGATGGGTGGCCTTTGTTGCTGACCTCAAGGAGAAAGATGCAGATCCCAAATCAAAGACTGAGTAGTCGCAGTATTTCTTTTTTGTTTGAATAAGTTGATGTCTCTGAGGACCATAGAAATTTTGTTCTCAGGCCAGATTTGATAGTGAGAGTGCAGGTAATAAACCCATTTTCAATGGATGAATAAGATCGATATTTTGAGACATCCAGATTTTTTTAAAAAAAAATTTGCATGACTCTCATGGACCTTGAAGGCCTCTCTCTTCTTCTTTTTTTTAAAGCTTTTCAATTTTTTCTAATTTGTTTTTTTGTTAGTTGGGTGACAAGGGCAGTGTCGTCCAAGAGTTTTTTTTTTTTCTTTAGCGGGGCGACAAGGGTAGTGTTGCCCAAGAATTTTTATTTTTATTTATGTTGGTTTGGCGACTCAGGTAGTGTCATCCAAGAATTTTTATTTTTTTTTTGCTAGGTGGCACAAGTATTGTCCCCCAATTTTTTCTTTTTTATTTTTTTTCACTAGGCGACATGTGCTATGTCACCCAGGATTTTTTTTTTTTTTTTGTTGGTTGGGCGACACAAGTAGTGTAGTCCGAAGAAATGTTTTTTTTGTGGCTGTGGGGGGGGGAGAAGGGGAGGATACGTGAGGTGTCCTCCTAGTTGGGCGACACGTGTGGTGTCGCCCAAATGTTTTTTGCTTTTTTTTGGCTGGACGACATGGGTACCCTTGTCACCTAATAATTTTTTTCTTTTTCTTTTTTTTTTTCTCCACTACCCCAATTATGAGGTGTTTTATTTGTTAATCTTTATGTGTGCAATTGATTCATCGAGGTAGATAGGGGCATTTTATTTACACACACTTTTCAGACTGAATTTTGGCAAACTCAACCCTCTAGTTATAGGGTTTTTATGCCAAAATTCCGCTTATCGGACCATCATAGACACATACGGTGATGGGTTTGTGTCTTTCTGCCTTAAGGGATCTAGTCAAGAGGGAGAAAGCTCCCATACTAGCCAATGTCATCATTGTCGAGGTTCACCCATCTCCGACATGTGGTAGTTGACAGTTATACTCATACAACTATGGGGTGCCTGGCTAGTTTCAAGTCTTCATAATAGGCATAGGAAGTTGGCTTCGAGAACGAGGCCAGATCGACTTACAGTTTAACCTCTTGTAGTGATGGAGGAAGTCCTTTTTAGAAAGGAAAGATTTTTTAAAATAGATGATTTTAAAAGTTAATTTGAAAAGCCTTTTCAAAGAGGGATGGGCCTTATAGTTTTTTCCACCTATGGCCCCATTGGTGGTCATTTTTTTATTTTTTTATTCATTTATTTAAAGATGATAAAAAGGATTTCCTTGTGAGATCGTGAGGGCTGAAGAGACTTGACATTTTCCCTTGGCCTTTGGAGCTCCCATCCTATGTTTTGCATAACAATGAGGAGTTCTTTGAGTTCTTGTCAGGCTTCCTTTTTGGAGAGGTCTAGATGTTCTTCCCGGGGTTCGTCGAAGTTTCTTGGGTTTCCAATTGAAGTCACCTTTCCATATCTTCCCAGGTTGGTTCTGTTAGGAACTTGTAGGGATTAGGAGGTGTCTCCATCCTCAGGGGTTGTTTATGCAATATTATTGTGGCTTGTAAGCACTTATTTCGTACTCGAGATTTTAGACTAGTATCCCCTTTTTAAAGGTTTTTTTTTTTTCCTGTGACGCCCTTTTCGGGTTTTCACCATGTCCTTTATTTTCATTTTTTTTTAACCGTGATGCCTTTTCAGGTCTTCACGACGTCCTTTTTTTTTTTTTTTCCTTTCTCTTTTTGCTATTTTGTTTTGAGCTCATTATGGGTATTTTTGAGGTACATTGCGTTAATGGGTCGTTGAGTTCATACCCCTCCTGATTTTTTATTTTATAGGAATTTCCTGTGTGCACTTGGGTTACCATGAAATCCCCTCCCAATTAGGCTTGAATTTGCCTAATGAGTGCGGATTTTCAGGAGTGTGCAAGATCTTCTTAAGTATCATGCCTCCTTCTCTGAATTGTCGAGGAACAAGTTCTTGTTGGTATGCCCTCTCGATTCTATGATGGTAAGCTACGATCTTTTGTGTTGCTCATAGTTGTCTTTCATCCAGAGTATCTAGGGAAGCGACTCGTTCTTTCATCTTGTGTTCCTCATCTAAATCTTTGTGAATGAGCACATAGAGAGACGGTATCTCGACTTCAATGGGTAGCACATATCATGCACTAATGAGTATGGGGTCATGCCAGTAGGAGTCTTCTCAAATGTTCGGTAGGCCATAGCGCATCGGTTAGATTTTCGTGCCAATCTTTATAAGAAGTAAGAGAATAAGAGGAGAAGATAAAGAGAGAGAGGAAGGGAAAGAAGGAACCAAAAGAGTGTGAGAGAAGAGAGCAGGAAGGAGAGAGGAGGGAGAAGGACACAGTCGGCGCTAGGCGTCGTCGACTGTGTTTGAAGAAGAAGAGAAAGAAGACACAGTCGACGCTAGGCATCGCCGGCTGTGTTGAAAGAAGAATAGTGAAAGGACAAAGTCAGCGCTAGGTATAGCTGACTATGTTAGAGAGAGGGGGCAAGAAGGAGAGAGAGAGGACACTGTCGACGCTAGGTATCGCTAGCTGTGTTAGAGAGAAAGGAGGCAAGAAGGACACAGTCAGTGCTAGGCATCATCGGTTGTGTTTTTTTAAGAAGAGAGGAGAGAGAAAGACACAGTCGATGTTAAGCATTACTGATTGTGGTTTAAGAATAAAGGAGAGAGAAAGACACAGCCGATTTTAAGCATTGTCGGGTGTGTTTTAAGAAGAGAGGAGAGAGAAAGACATAGTCGGTACTAGGCATTACCAGTTGTGTTTTAAGAAGAAGAACAGAAAGGAGATTAGGATGAGAAGAAGAGAGAGAAAGAGAGATAGAGACGAGAAGAAAAGAGAAAGAGAGATAGAAACGAGAAGAAGAGAGTGAAAAAAATATAAAGAAAACAAGAAGCGAGAGAAAGAGAGTTATAGACGATAAGAAGATAGAGAAAGAGAGATAGAGACGGGAAGAAGAGAGAGAAAGAGGGGAGGAGAGAAAGTTACCTTATCGAAAGGTACTGACCATTTTCTTCTCTCTCCTCTCTCTATCTCCAAGACGCACCCACGAGCTTAAGCAAAATGAAGTCTTTATTGAGTCTTTAAGAATGAAATGAAGGGGATTTTACAATTTGGCTTTACATGCTTATATAGAATTGGGCCAAAACATGGGTGGACGCCCAAAAACTACCTAGAATTGAAGTTAATTAAAATTTGATTGAATTAAAAGAAATTCTAAAAATGGTTGCAAAAGGATTGTTTTGCTCCTACCTCACATTGTGTAGAATTTCAGAATAGTCCTTGCTGCTGCCTGAGAACTTGCGTGATCTTCCATGACTGATCCAGGGTTATTCTGATGCCCGTTAGATCAAAAGATGATTGTTTTCTTGTAGAGCTCTACATGGCGATCATTTTGATACTAACTTCGAGCCATGAATCATATTTTTAAGCCATGATCATGAAACTTGAAATTCCCTTGAATCTTGAAACCTTTGGATCGATTGTGTGCTCGTTTCTTAACGTTTTTCTTCAGTTTCTTTGTGGAATCACGCTAAGCATGCCGTCACGATCACGTTACAACAAACGCAACTTGATTTTGTGTCTAAATGAAGATTTCATCATCTTGCGTTTTTAGCAGAAATCTTAAAATTCGACAGCTGAAATTTATAGCATCTTCGACACCTCCGTGTGTGAAATCCAACTGTTCATCATTCATGGAGTTCGGACCTGAGATAGCCACAGACCTTATGCCCATAATGTAATTGTTTTCATGTCGATTGAGTACGCGAGCACCATGATTTTATCGCCAGAGTACGACATGTTGCTGCTGAATTTTGTGCAACTTTCTTCTCAGATCAGCAACATCTCTCTAGTTTTTCTCCCTTGTCGGGCATCGTCACGGGGTGTACCATACATCGAGACGCTCGTCTTGATGATACGAACATTCTCACAAAATTTGAGAGCAATCTGACTTGGAACGAGTGAGATACAGGCCCTGAAAGTCACTGCCCATGACTGTAAATATAACCACCTTTTATGGTATTTTGGTGCAGGGTGGTCACACGAGAATAGTGTGTGGCCTACCCCTTTTCAGTATTTTACCAATAACTTTGTCATGGAGTGTTCGATTAAGCCGAAATTTCACCCATAAGGACATTGCCACATCCAATGGTAGTAGTCCCACAGTTGTTTAGCATACCAACAGTATAGTTCTAGTAACGTGATCCATTTGCTAGAGGCCGATTTCACCGAAATTGTTTCTTTGTGTCCACTGCCTTAGATATGTCTAATTGAAATGAATCTTGACATGTGGTCTTTTGGAGTTCTTTTGAAGATCTTGACTGATTCTGTGGCCATTCAAATAATGCTGAAATTTCCACTAGTTTGTAGGCTTTATTGACCTGCTTCCTCTTTATTTCATATCGGGGACCAAGATGCTAAAAAATGCATTCAAACAGCTTGCCCCTCTGAATGTTGTTCTTTGAGAGAAGCACGATGGATAACACTCAGAAAATTTCCTTCAACTTTATTACTTTTTTCTTCTTAGCCACAGGACCATGTGAACACCAAGGAGATTCACGCAATGGTGTAACTAGGATGCTTAGACGTAGTGATGCATTATTCCAAGGTTTGTACGTGGAGACTTTAGGGGGGAGAGGAGCCTTTTTTGAGGGATCTTATCGAGAAGTCCTCACCCTCGTATGGACTATTTGTGATTGTGAAGCCGAGGATTTTGTATGGACCTCGTCAGTCAAAATCAGGCCCGTCAAGCAATTGAGTGCCATGTCGAAGGGCATTGTTCCCATCTGACCTATGTTTCTTTGTCTTTGGATAGATAGCCACAGGGCCTTTGGTTGGTGATGTTTGCCACTACACTAGATTTTCTCTTGATAATCAGGGTACCTCTGTGGGTCCCATCCTGTTCGATCCAGTCGGGGGCATTTTGTTAGCCAGTCCCGAAAGTCTAGGCCTGTCGAGGGATTTTGGTGAGGCAGCCTCATGATGAGGTGTCACCCTAAAATCTCTAGCAGGTTTGGCAATAGCTTTGTCAGTTTCTGGCCTTCATGGGTGTCTTTGGTTTGTCAGAATGAATTTCTTGTTTGTTTGTTCTGCTGAAGAGCCTTTTGTCGATGCTGATTTGTGTTGTGCACCAGTTATTCCTTGACGGGTAGGGTACCTTAGTTTATAGAGATAATCAGCTTTGGGTATAAACATCCCTACCCACTGTTGTGCAGTTCGTTACATAGCAGGTCCAAAGTCAAGGCTGACTTAGCCTTCTCGGGGCATCTCCGGCATCTAGGAGTGTGTTTCATAGCCTCTTGGGAATGATGCTCTTTTTCATGAGACTTGTCTTGTCGTCTTGGTGAATCTTCTATCCTTTGAGTTTGTTTTGGAGAATGGACTCAAGATGTCGGAATCGTTTCCTTAGAACTCGTATTTTTGGACCCTGGTATTGTAACACCAGAGATTTTTCTTTTTTGAGAGAGGGCTAAAGCTGCATGTTGAGGCGAGTGCTGCATCAACCTGTTTATTAATCCAAGCATCCGTTACAGATTTTCACTTGAACTTGGGAAGCGACACCGTAGAGATGGTTTTCACCAACTTCCATTTACTTGGGGGCTCTTTTACCTACGACCTTTTTGACTATGTCCACCCTTATTCTTCTGTTTTTACTCACGTTGCCTCTTTGGGTTTTCACCATGCCCGATTTTTATTCACGGAACTCTTTTACTCATGGTTTTGTGACCATGCTCGTCTGTTATTTTTACTCATGGAGTTCTCTTATTAAGGTATACACCATGCTCATTATTTCTTTTTTTTTTGTGAAGGCATGTTTAAGGTCATGCCTTCTGAACCTGTGTGAAGCCATTTAACGCCATGTGGCAAGGACGTGCACTACAGTTTAAGGTCATACAGCTAGACTATAATGGAGATGGATGGCAGTTGGTAGAGGCCATGAAATGAGTATTATAGTGGTTTTAGCTCACTTTTGGGGAGTTGGAATGAAACTACCAATGAAAGATGGGTCAGGTATGAAAGGTGGGTGCAAAATGATGACCCACTAGCTTGCGACGAGTATAGGTGGCGGGATAGTTCGCCATTTTGTGAGCACGGATGAAACTCACTAGGGAATGATGAAGTGAATGGACTCATGGGGAGGTAGTGCACACACATGGGTCGGTTGAGGAAGATGTGAATGAAGATGCACGTAAAAGTGTGTGCATGCGTACGCGAGGACAAGTTTATGGTCATACGTTCGAGACCTTTGCAAAGCCGTTTATCGTCATGCTGCCAGGACGTGCACTATAGTTTAGGGTCATGTAGCTTGGATCGTCGTTATGCAGTTTAATGTCATGAAACTAAGACCATGCGGTTTAAGGTCGTGCAATTAGACCTCCACTACAGTTTATGATCGTATAGTTTGGATCGTGGTGATGAGCCTTTCAACGTCATTCTGCTAGGACGTGTACTATAGTTTTAGTGTCATACAACTAAACCATAGCTATGCAGTTTTAAAGTCATGCTACTACGATCATGCAGTTTAAGGTCGTGTAATTAGACCTCCACTACAGTTTATGGTCATATAGTTTGGACCATGGTGCTGAGCCTTTTAACATCATGCGGCTAGGACGTGCACTATGGTTTAGGGTCATACAGCATGGACCGTGGTTATGCAATTTAAAGTCATGCAACTAGGATCATGTGGTTTAAGGTCGTGCAACTAGAACTCCGCTACAGTTTAAGGTCATATAGTTTGGACATGCAGTTTAGGGTCGTGCATCTTGACCATTATGTGGGTCACCATGTAGGTGGAGCTCCATGGGGAATAGGTCTGTGGATGGCCATCTGACTCCATGGGGAATAGGTCTGTGGATGGCCATCTGACTCCCTGGGGATACGCTCAGATGGACATGGTGGCCCAATGAGGGATGGCGAACAGAAGCGAACTTCACTGGGGATTAGGAGACAAATGTGGGTCTTTTATGTCCTTCATGACAGAATAAATAAGTGTGAGGCACCACTGGGGGCTGCAGCAGCAAAAATTACCTTAACTCCACTGGGGATAATAAGCTATAGTACGAGTATGGCTCTCTTACTGGGGAAGAGAAGTCATGACCTGATTTTTATCGACCTAGGTTCAGTAGGTCAGAGTCAAGGTGCAACCCCACTGGGGATAGCGATAGGACACACATGGCTTCGGCCTAGGCTGCATAAAATATAGCCGGCACCAGGTGCAGCAATTTCCATGCCTTTTGTTATCCTTTTGTTTGATTAAGAGAGGTTGAGATTAGCCTCTTATGATAGCCCTGTCGTCTGGTTGTAATGTTGTTGTACCAAAATTATTGTGCCCTCTTTATTGCCACGACAGACTAACCTTCGTGTCTTGCTAATCAGTATCGGTATTGACGTCTAGTAGTAACTCTGTTAAGCCAGTCGGAGTTACTGAGCCCGTTTTACTGTCACATCAGACCAAATTCCTTCCAGCTTAGTCACTGTGTTGATCTCATATTCTTTTCTTCTTTGAATGTGTACACCTGCATGTATTCATCAAGAAGGCAAGGTAAGGTTTGTTGACCCACTTGTCTTATAACCTTTGCCATATGTGTGTGATTGCAGAAAATAGGAGAATACAAGCCAAGGGAGGTGATTCTGAACCAGTTTTACGACTGAGGGGCTTTCTTTGTGATCTAAGAGGGTGCCCACGAGAGCCATCCTGAGTAAGTCCTGAACCCACCTTAAATTCCTCTCTCATTGGTTGATAATACCTGCCCTTGTTCTCGAATGAGGTTCCCGAGAGAGCGATCTCAAAACGTCCCGCGTCTCCCCCTAAACTAGAGACGTGTGCCGCCCGATCATCCAGATCTTGAGGGCGAGATCAAGTCACCTAACTAGGGTCTCACGTGGCAGATAGATCAGCAAGGTGTTAGCATGCACCGACTTGACTCAATTCCTGTATGCCGAGCGTGTGAGGACCTGTTCTTAACAGTCATGGGACTGTGGCTGTTAAGTGGTCGGGTCGTTTTCTACAAAGCTGATTACGGTGCAGGATTCTCGCACCTCTTCTTCAGTCTCTGTAATTCGAAGAGGGTAGAAGGGATTTGAGGGAGGAGACCCTTGGAGCTGAGTGCCCCGACATTTTTTGTTGGCTCCATTGTAAAAATCTGTAATCCTCTGTCTTACTTGATATTTAGCCTGTGATAGACCTCTCTCCAGAACTGAGACTGAGGTCAAGATTGACCTACCTTCTTAGAGCATGAGAGGACGTTGTCCATGAGATGGGGTAGCGGATGTGGACCTTGGAAGGGGGCCAGCTTAGGCTGCTGCCTTGGAAGTTGAAGAACTTCATCAATCATCAGGCCTTTGCCCCATGCTCCTTTGTGGGCTTCAGAGGCATAGCAAACCAGATGAGGCTGGCTGAGGATGGTACTCTTACGGAAAACCTTCGAGTACCATGTCTTGAGATGTCTATAGGGAGGAGAAAGGGCGGAAGAAGAGGCGACTGACTCTTGATGTTGTCTGGGTTGGGAGCAAGCGGTGGCCTAGGAAGGTGGCGCATGTATGCCCCTTGAAGTAGCTTTACGGGTGACTTGGGGGTCAGCCTGAGCTCGAACAGGTGGTCTGTCCTTAGGAGGTCGAGAACTACACACGTATCTGTAAGGGAACAGGTGGCCTGCCCCTTACAAGGTTTGCAACTGTGTGCTGAGTGGGAGTACGAAGGGGTTCTCACCCCGGTGCTTAGGTTGGTGCAGCAATGGCATTCCCCCAAGCAGTGAGATGCATATGCATGAGCACAGGTTTCGGCCAAAAGAGGCCTGATCCTAAACGCTTACTCAAGGTAGCACAAGGGCTTCCCCGAGGTGTGACTCGAGTGGATGACCCACGAGCTCTAATGTGTGTCCGTGAGGTGGAGGCCCAGGGTCTGCTCCTTAATGTGTCAAGTCTCTAAACACAGAGACTCGTGGTGGTGCAGGAATGTGGGGGGTGGCCTTACGGCGACCCACAGGAGCAACAAAAAATTGCTTGCCTTTTGTAAAAAGGGATTGAGCAGTCTTTTGATGTACCTCAGCAATACGACTGACAAGTGACTTTTCGGTGACAAGATGCATGTTGTGAGTGGCAGTAAACGTGCTACCAATGTAGGGAACCTTGGTGGAAATTCCACCAGGGCGTAGAAACGGGAAGTTAGGGACCTTTAAATCCCTCCTCATGCTTATCCAGGTTAAGACCTAGGAGCTAGACATTGGGTCTTTGCTCAAAAGGAAGCTTGCGAACGAAGTTCAAGGAACTTGTTCCTCTGGGAAAGTTCACAAATGCAAGGATAAAAAAATCCCCGATTCGGATAAACGAGTTGAAGAACCCAAAAGCCATGTGGTGTGTGAAAACATAAAAACAAAGGAGAAACTAGCTAAATAAGGACGATCTGACGAAGGGGTAGTAAGTCCCCAGTGGAGTCGCCAAGCAGGTTAGGTGCCTAGATCTCACCCTCCGGATCCAGATGATCTGAAGGCACATGTCTCAAGTTTCGAGGGAACCCGAAACTTTTTGAGATCGCTCTCTCGAGAACCTCGTTAAGGAGCGAGGGTAAGTATACCAACCGATGAGAGAGGAATTTAAGGTGGGTTCGGTACTTACTCGGGCTAGCTCGCATCGGTGCCCTCTTATATCATGAAGAAAGCCCCTCAGTCCTACAACTGGTTCGGAATCGCCTCCCTTGGCCTCTATTCTCTTGTTTCTGCAACAACACACATGGTTAATTTTACAAGATAAGTGGGCTGAGTGACCCCACCTTGTCTTTTGGTGAATGTACATAAGGCATGCATAATAAAAGGAGAAAAGAGAAGAGATGATGAGATGAGGGTTGGGAGAAGGAAGAAGAGAGAAGAAGAAGAAAGGAAAGAGACACTTGACCGGGGAACTAGCACCGCACAATGGCTAGATTGACATGATGATTGATTTGATGTGGCAGCAAGATGGGCACAGTAACGAGACCAGCACAATGGCAATACTACTCGATGACAGAACACCAACACTGATCAGTCTAGCACAACGACTAGTTCGACGTGGTAGCAAGACGGGCATGGTAACTTAGACTGGCATGATGACAATACTACTTGACGATGACACTATCGTGATAATGCTAGACTTGTCCCTTGGTCAAATGAGAGGGGAAGGAGAAGAAGTAAAAGGGAGATAAGGGATGAGAACAATAGAGAGAGAAAGAAAGAGAGGAGAGGAGAGAGAGAAAAGAAGAGAGAGGTGAGGGAAGATGAAAAAGAGAAAAAGGGGAGAGAAAATAAGAGAGGGAAAGAAGAGAGACAAGAGAAAAAATAAGATAAAAAACATGGATGACGATGGACTTCCGCCATCCATGATGGAGGAGAGATGATTTTAGCAAAGAGGAAGAAAAAAGGAAAGTAGAGAGAGAAGAAAGCAAAGAAGAGATGGCAAAGGAAAGTGAGGAGTAAAATTAGAATAGAGCTGGAGGAAAAAGAAGGAAAGAGAGAGAAAGAGATTACAAAAGAGAGAAGAAGAATAAGGAAAGAGGAGAGGAGAGAGGTACGCACGGTGCTACCACCGCCGTGGATGTCAAAGAGGGAAGAATAAGAAAAGAGGTACGCATGGCGTTGCCACCACCGTGAGTGTCAGAAAGAGAAGAAAACAGAAAGAGAGATCTGTGCATGGCATTGCCATCGCTGTGCATATTCCGACAAAGAGAGATAAAGAGAGATAAAGCAAAGAGAAGAAAGTAGAGAAAGAGATTCGTACACGGCGTTTCCATCGCCGTGCATATTCAGATAGAGAGAAACAGAGAGAAGGATAGAGAAGAGAGAATAAAGAAAGAAGGAGAAGAGGAAGACGAAGAAGAAAGAAAATAAAGCACACAAAACATTGCCATCGCCATGTGTGCGAGGTAGAGAAAAAGAGAGAGAAGAAAATGTGCACGGCATTGCCGTCTCTGTGTGTGCGAGAAATAGAATAAGAGAGAGAAAATGCACACATTATTACCATCATCATGTATGAGATAGAGAAAAGGAGAGAGAAGAAAACACACACCGTGTTGCTACGACCATGTATGAGATAAAGAAGAGAGAAGAAGACGCACATGGCATTGCCATCGCCATGTGAGAGATAGAGAAAAAGAGAAAAGAAGACACACAAAGGGTTGCCATCACCGTGTGTGAGAAAGAGAAGAAGGGAGAAGAAGATGCGCACAACGTTTCCATCACCGTGTATGAGAAAGAGAAGAAGACGAACACGGCATTGCCATTGTCGTGTGTGAGATAGAGAAAAAGAGAGAAGAAGACGCACATGATGGTTCCATCGCTGTGTGTGTGATAGAGAAGATAGAGAGAGAGGTTCGTGCATGGCGCTGCCATCGCCATGCACATTCAGCCAGAGAGGAACAGAAAGAAAGATTGAGAAGAAGAAGAAAGAGAAGAAGAAGAAAGAGAGAGAATGGGACACACAACAGATGTCATCGCCATGTGGGTTAAAGAAAGAGAAGGAAGAAGATGACATTCATGGCTCTGCCACTGTTGTGCGTGTTCAAAGAGGAGAAGAGAGAAAATCC
Source organism: Amborella trichopoda (assembly GCF_000471905.2). The sequence goes on from NW_006494865.1 coordinate 797,880, forward strand.
AAGTAAAGAAGAGGAAAGAAAAGAGATAGAGACGAGAGGAGGAGAGAGAAAAAGAGAGAGACGAGAGGAGAGAGAAAATTACCTTATCGAATGGTACCGACCCTCCTCTTCTCTCTCCTCACTCTCCAAGACATACCCACAAAGTCAAATCAAAAGCACTAACTTTATTGATCACTTGAAGGGGAATCAAGGAAGAACTTATCACTTTACAATTAGGTTTAGCTTGTATTTATAGAATTGGGCCCAAACATGGGTGGATGCCCAAAAACTATCTTAATTGATGATAATTACAATTTAATTGAATTAAAATAAAGTCTAAAATTGGGTCCAAAAGGATTATTTTGCCTCTGCTAACAATTCATGGAATTCCAAAGCAGTCCCTACTAGTGCCCTAGAATTTTGTGTGATCTTTCATGAGTAATCCGAGGTTTCTCTGGTGCCCATTTTATTGAAAGATGATTTTTTTTCTTGTAGGGCTCGGCATGGCAATCAATTTCATGCATGGTGTTTTTAAGACACGATCACGCAACTTTGAAATTTATATGAATCTTGAAAATTTCAGATCGATAGTGTGCTCGTTCCTTAATTTTTCTTCATGATGTCTTTGTTGTATTGCAGTAAGCATGCCATCACGATTGCGTGGCAACAAACGCAGCTTGATTTCGAGTCCGGACGAATATTTTGTAATTTTGGAGTTTTTGAAGGAATCTGGAATTCTAGCTCCAAAATTTGCGGTCACTTCGATGTGTTCGTGTGCTAAATCTGGTTGTTCATCATGTATGAGGTTTAGACAAGAGATATCCCTAGATCTTACGCACACGATGGAAATGGTCTCGTGTCAATCTAATGCGGAAGCACTGTGATTTGGCCGCTCGAGCGAGGCGTGTCGCTGTTAATTTTCCTGCAACTCTCTTCACGAATCAGAAACTTCTCTCTAGTTTTTCTTACTGCTTAGGCATCATCACAGGGAGTACCACCAACCAAAACGCTCGTCTTAACAGGACAAACATGCCCACAAAATTTGAACACGATTTGACTTAGGACGAATGAGATATGGACCCCGAAAGTCACTGCCTAAGGCTATAAAAAGAGCCACCTTTAATATTGCTATGGTGCAGGGAGGCCACAAGGGAATAATGTGCAGCCTACCCCTTTTTGGTATTTTTAAAAATCCTGGAGTTCCCGATTAAGATGAAACTTGACCTATAAGGGTTTTCGACCATGTCAAATCAAATGGTGGTGGTCTCACAACTGTTTGACGCACCAAAGATATAGTTCTAGTTACGGGGTTTGTTTCAAGGTGTTAGAGGCTGATTTTCTAAAAAAATTTCTTTATCTGCACCGCCTTAGATATGTTTGATTGTAACAAAACTTGGCAAGTACCCTTTTGATGTGCTTTGGAAGATTTCAACCCATTTTGGGGAAATTTTGAGACTTTCAAGAATTTCATTATATATCAAGGCATTATTGACTAGTTTCCTCTTTATTCTGCATCAGGGACCAAGGTGCTAAAAAATGTGTTCAAACAAGCATCACCCATTCTTAGGCCTTGCAAAATATGGGAGGGAGTCCCTCAAGAAAATTCTTAACCCTAACAAAAGGAGGGAGAGCCTCTTCCTGTCTCCTATCATCGGCTTGATTTGCACTCTTTCCCTTACCCTTAGAAAGGTTAGTAGTCTTCTTATGAGCCATGGAAAACTAGGAAGAAGAAGATGAAGATGAAAAGAAGAAGGGAGAAGATAAATGATTGAAAAAAGAAAGGAAAAGAAGAAGACTTGGATGTTCTAAATGAAAAGTGAAAGGTATGAGAAATTTCGCCCAAAACCCATCTTGTAGGTTCCATATGCGAAATCCATGAGGATTAGGTAACCTTGAGACCTTCCAAAACAAAAATTTTGAGATTTGGAGGGTGGTGGCTTCGGCAACATAGAGTGTGTCACCCAAATCCATACACCCGGTTTGAGCTACACAGGGCTGTTTGAACAAATTTTTCAGCACCTTGGTCTTTGATGCGGAATAAAGAGGAAGCAGGTCAATAAGCCTGACAAAGTAGTGGAAATTTGTATAGTCTCATAATACCCCGGGAACTTGTCAAAATCTTCAAAAGCACTCCAAAGGCTAGTTGTCATGTTTCGGTACAATCCGACATGTCTAAGGCAGTGATAACAAAGAAACACTTTCGAAAAAATTGACCTCTAGCACCTCGTAATTAGAACTATATTTTCGGTGCGTCAAACAGTTATGGAACCACCACCATTGGATCAGGCATGGTAAAAAACCCTTATGGGTCAAGTTTCATCTTAATCGGGCACTCCAGGACAAAGTTATGGGTAAAATACTGAAAAGGGGTAGGTCGCACACTATTCCCGTGTGGCTACTCTGCACCAAAACACCATTAAAAGGTGGTTGTTTTTACAGTCACAAGCAATGACTTTCAGGGCCCATATCTCACTCGTTTCAAGTTGGATCGTGCTCAATTTTTGTTAACGTGTTTATCTCATCAAGACGAGTGTTTCGATATGTGGTACGCCCCATGACGATGCCCAAGCAAGGAGAAAAACTAGAGAGAAGTTGCTGATCCCTAAAGAAAATTGTAGAAAAACAGCAGCAGCACACCTAACTCGAGAGGCTAAATCATGACGCTCGCGTACCCGATCAAAACGAAATCAATTGCATCATGTACGTAAGGACCAAGGCTATCTCAGGTTCGACCCCCCCGTACGATGAATAGTTGGATTTCACACACGAAGGAGTCAAAGCTGCTATAAATTCTGATCGACGAATTTCAAGATTCGGGCAAAAAACTCAAGACGACAAAATCTTCATCCAAACATGAAATCGAGCTGCGTTTGTTGCAATGTGATCGTGATGGCATGCTCAGTGTGATTCAACAAAGAAACTGAAGAAAAACCATCAATAAATGAGCACACTATCGATCCAAAGTTTTCAAGATTCAAGCAAATTTCAAGTCTCATGATCATGGCTTAAAAACATGATCCATGGCTTGAAGTTGGTATCAAATCGATCGTCATGCGAAGCCCTAAAAGAAAACAATCATTGTTCGATCAAACGGGCATAAGAGCAACCCCGGATCAGTCATGGAAGATCACGCAAGTTCTCGAGCAGCAGCAGTGACTGTTCTGTAATTTCACACATTGTTGAGCAGGGACAAACAGTCCTTTTACACCCTTTTTTAGATTTTTTTATTCAATTAAATTGTAATCTTTAATTTTAGATAGTTTTTGAGTGTACACCCATATTTGGGCCCAATTCTATATAAACAAGCAAAGCCTAATTATAAAGGAACCCTTAGTTCAAAGCTTGATTCATTCAATAAAGATTTCAATTCTTGCTTAAGTTCGTGAGTGCATCTTAGAGAGAGACAGAGGAGAGAGAAGAAAAGGGCCAGTACCCCTTAATAAGTAACTTTCTCTCTCCTCCTCTTTTCTCTCTCCTCTCTTTTCATCTCCATCTTTCTTTCTCTCTCCTCTTTTCTCATCGTTATCTCTCTTTCTCTGTCCTCTTTTCTCGTCTCTCTCTTTTTCTCTCTCCTCTTTTCTCATCTTTATCTCTCTTTCTCCCTTCTCCCTTCTCTTTTCTATCTCATCTCTACTTTCTCTCTTCCTCCTCTGGTCTATCATGTCTCTCTTTCTCTATTCCTCTTTCTTTTCTCTATTTACCCATGGTAGACCTCTTGTCGGGTGTGATGTCTTTTTGTTTCTGAGACACCAATAGTGAGCCGGGCCTTAACCTAAATGGTGGACCGGGCCTCAGTCAAAATTCTCTCTCTTCTCTCTTTTATCACAGTCGAGGGAAGCACAGCGCTACCTGCATCTTCTCTCTCTTCTCTCTTCTATCACAACAGGCAAAAGCACAGTGCTGCCTATGTCTTCTCTCTCTTCTCTCTTCTATCACAACCGATGGAAGCACAACACCACCTACATCTTCTCTCTCTTCTCTCTTCTATCATAATCGATGAAAGCACAACACCACTTGTGTCTTCTCTCTCTTCTCTTTTCTATCACAGACAGTATAAACACATCGTCGGTTGTGTTCTCTCTCTCCTATTCTTTCTCTCACAGATAGTGGAGCACATCACCACCTGTGTTTACTTTTTTCCTCTTGTGTCACAGCTGGCGGAAGCCCATTTCCATCTGAGTTTTCTCTCCCCACGTCTCATTGTCATCTGTGTCCTTCTTCCTCTTCTTTCTCTCTGTTACTTCTTCTCCTTGCTTTTTTCTCTCTTCTTTCTCTTCCTCTTTCTTTCCCCTCTATCCTCTCTTATGCTCTTCTCTCTTTTTGTTCACTTTTCTTTCTTCTACTCTTTCGTTTGATCAAGAGGGATTGACACTAGAGGGACTGAGACTAACATTTCGTGGTAATTCTGTCATCTAGCAGTAACGTCGTTGTGTCAATCAAAGATACGGTACCCACTTAATTGTCACGATAGACTAGCCATTGTGTCTAGCTAGTCGGTATTGGTACTTTCGTCTAATAGTAATTATGTTGAGCCGGTTTGAGTTACCGAGCCTATTTTACTACCACGTTGGGTCAATTACCTAATAGTTTAGCCACTATGTCGGCCTCACCATTTGTCATATTCTTCTAACCCCAATCTTTCTTCTCTCATTCTTCTCTTCCTCTTTTTGAATGTGCATGCCCGTGTACGTTCCCCGAAGGCAAGGTGGGGTCCCTTGACCCACTTGTCTTGTAACATTTACCATATGTGTGTGATTGCAGAAACAAGAGAATACAAGATAAGGGACGCAATTTCGAACCAGGTTTACCACTGGGAGGCTTTCTTCGTGACCTAAAAGGGCACCCACACAAACCAACCAGAGTAAGTCTTGAACCCACCTTATATTTCTCTTTATCGGTTGGTCTACCTGCCCTTATTTTTAGCAAGGTTTTTAAGAGAGCGATCTCAAGTCCCGGGTTCCCTTGAAACTCGAGACGCGTTCTGCCAGATCATCGAACTCTGAATGGGAAGATCGAGGCACCTAACTAGCTTGGCGACTCCATTGGGGACTTACTACCCCTTAGTCTGATTGGGCTTGTTTGGCTAAGTGTCTCCTTTTATTTTCTCTATTTCCACTTATGGCTTCCAGGTTCCCCATTCATCTGGATCGAGGATTTTCTTATCCCTGCATTCGCGAGTGTCCCCAGGAAACAAGTTCCTCGAACTTCGTTCCCAACCTTCCTTTTGAGCAAAGACTCTTGTCTAGCTCTTAGGTCTTAACCTGGGTCTAGCTCCCAGGTCTAACTCCCCTTCTCCTAGCTCTAGTGGAACTTTCGTCAAGGCCCCTTGCATCGGCAACACATTTGTTGCCGCACACAGCATGCACTCTGCCATCGACAAGTCACTTGTCGGTCGTATTGCCAAGGTACACCAGAAGGTTGCCTAATCCCTTGCTGTAAAAGGCAAACAAGTTGTCATTGCTTATGCGGTTCGCCGTAAGGCTACCCCCCTCATTCTTGCACCATCACTATCCTCTACCCTTAGAGGGTCAACACATCGAAGTGGAGAACCTGGGGTCAGGGTCTTCACCTCTCGCACACACCATAAGGCTCGTTGGTCATCCACTCGAGCCACACCTCGGGGCTACCCTTATGTTACCTCGAGTCAGTGTCTAAGATCAGACCTCTCAAGGCCAAGTACTACACATGTTGATCATATGCATCCCACTGCTCAGGGAATGCCATCATTATGCTAACTCGAGTGCACAGAAGACAACCCCCTTGTCCTCCTACCTAGCACACACTAGCACATCTTGTAAGGGGCAGGCTTCTATCTGTTCTCTTACAGAAACCTTCTCGCAATTCTTGGCCTCTTAAGGCCGGACAACTTGCTCAAGCCCGGGCTAACCCCCAGGTCACCCGTGATCCATCTCCAAGGGGCATACACGCCTCTTCGTCACGCACATCCCCTCGCCCTCGACTCAGGTGCACTCGTGATTCAACCTTGCTCTTGCCTACTCCTCCTTCTTCGAGCAAGCACCTCCAGCCTTGGTACTCCAAGACCTTCCCCAAGAGTACCATCCTTAACCAGCCCTGCCATCTCGTTCATGCCTCTGAAGCTCATAAGAGAGCTCGGGGCAAGGATCTGATGGGAGATCGAGTCCTTCATCCTCCTCGCCCTAGGATGACTCCAGTCCCTGCCCTCATCCTTTGCCACACTTGATGGAGACAGCTCTCTCTTGTGCAAGAAGGGCTGATCAACCGCAATCCCGATCACAGTTTTGGCGCGAGGTCCATCAAAATCTCAAAGCTAAATGCAATAGAGCTTTGCAAATTCTGACTAAGAAAGTGACCAAGGCGGTCGGGGAAACCAGCTCTGATGACCCTCTTCCCATGAATCCCTTCTACCCTCTTCAGATGATGAAGCTTGAAGAAAAAGTACATGAGCCCTGCACCGTGGTTAGTGTTCTAGAAAATGACCTAGCCACTCAGCAGCCACTGTCCGATCTTCAACGCGCGACCCGTCAAGTTCACAAGCCCTCAACTGCAGCTAAGGCTAACCTCCCTGGAGAAACAGTCAACATAATGGTTATAAACAAACCTGACTCCAAAGAAGAGCGCATGAACAAGTTCGAAGATATGGCATGCGCAATGATGGAGAAGATTGATCGTATAGATGTCACACAACAATCAGCTAACCATGAGGTAAATTCTCATCACTCAGATGGTGCACCTTCAAAGCAGCCCTTCCCTCTGCCTCACAGGACAATTTTGTCCCTCACCCCATCTCACAAGCAGACATCGATGCTATGATGACCCATATCTTAAAGAACAAACAAATTCTTGGGATACAGAGTGTAATGCCTTATCATAGGTCGTACCCTTCATACATTGACCAAGTGTCGTTTCCCTCATACTACAAGAAAGGGAAGTTTCACCTATTCAACAGAACCACCTCACCGAATCAGCATATCGCCCACTTCCAAGCGGCGTGTCAAGAAACAGCGACTGATTGGAGACTCCTTCTCCATCAGTTTGTTGAAACCCCTTACGGCCCAGCTTTTCAGTGGTATGCTCGACTGCCCCCAAACTCGGTGCATACTTGGGAGGAAATGGAGAAACTTTTCCACCAGCGCTACTACGAGGTCGAGAGAGAGGTTCAAATCATCGAGCTTCTCACCTTCACCCAAGATCCCGATGAGCCCGTGGACTAGTTCATATCAAGATGAGAAATTTAGCGGCTCGCCATCCCAATCCTATGCCTGAGTAAGAAGCAGTTCAAACTTGTGTGCGTAACGTGTGACCCAAGAAAACTCTACATGTTGAGGCCTCCAATCCGACCTCCCTGTCAGAGCTAATCTCTAAATCAATCCGCATAGAAAGCCTATCATGCCACCATGGAGGGTCACGACAATCTTCTACAAGATTGGGAAACAACAGGGGCAATGGTAGCTCTCAGACTAACACCCGGGGCAACCCAAAAAAAGGAGAGATCAGTGCAGCTGTCATGATCACTGATCCAAAGAAAGCTCCCTCCTAAACTTTTGACCTCTCCAAAGGCGTGAGCACAACAAAGACAACGCCTCAAGCAGGAAAGCAACAACAGTCGTACATCTGAGTACCCCCACCTGTGAATCTTAATCGGGATGACTAACGGACCAGGCATAGGAACAAGGTCCACCCCTTTGAAAAGGAATGGGTCCCTACGCTATTCTGATTATTTTTGGAACCAGAAACCAAGTTCCCTGAGCAAGCTGTGCTGATACTCAGGCAAATTACTGTGCTTACCATCGAGGGATCAATCACCCCATAGATGATTGCTTCACGCTAAAAGACATAATTGAGGCCCTGATTTAGAAGGGTCAGATCAAGCTTGAAGAGTTAAAGACAGCATTTGGGGCAGCAGAATCCTCCCCTGCAGTAACCGTCCAAGAGGAAGACGAAGGCCCTAGTCTTCTTCACTCCTTTTTCATTATAATGCTTCAAGAAGGTCTTATCACACCGAAACCGGCAAGGTATCCCCGGGGAACTGAGGACCGTTGGTGCCCATACCACTAGATATGGGGGCTTACCTATGCGAATGTTCCAGTTTCCATAATATAATCACAAAGAAAATACATGAATGTTAAGAGTCTTACAATGTTCCATTAAGTGGTCCCCAAGTCACTACTCCACTGGTACGAGGGGACCTCCCTACTCAAGACCCGGGTAATGATGACTTAAATCTTGCTAAACTCTCGACTTCCCAGCTATGGATAGTCCACCACAGGCGAAGTAGACTCAAGTCCTGAAGGAGAGAAGCAATTCACCAAGCTAGGGTTGTTCACAAGCCTAGTGAGATGAATCAAGCACCACCATAGAAAACCAAAAGGAGACGGCCACCAAGGGCTACTCACCGGAAAACAAGACTGCTCAACCACCAGTCGAGCAAGAATTTCTCATGCCCCTTCCTCCACAGCTAACTTTACTGAACTTTATCCCCGACATGATCTTCCTTCCTTCCCCATCCCATTAAGAGGACGTCCTCGAGTCATCTTCTCCTCAAATCACGTCCAATGAGGATGATGACGTTAAAAGCACTCCCCAATGGTCTAAGTAAGGGAAAGACCTAAAATATCCTCAGCACACGTCCAACCCTGGTGATGATGTTAAAAGCTGAGCAGATCAATTCGATGAAGGGAATGACCTTAAAAATCCCCCACCTTTGACCCTTCTCCTTCTTCTTCTTATGCTTCTCAACCTTCTTCTCCAATGTCTCCTACGAGTACAACCTTCAAATGTCCAGACTTAGAGGTTCTCGACAGAGAATTTGAAGGAATGCCCTAGCAGCTAAAGCCAAAGCAGTGCCACCTTTTGTAAAGAAGCACAAAAAGTCAAAGCCAAAGAAACCCCAGTGGCCCCCAGAGCCAGACTTCGAACAGAGATTGAGAGAATCGAGAGGGCAGAGCCATTATTCTCAAGAAGCTTGTCGTATAGTACAAGTCTATGAAGTACCAGCCAGTGCAAGGTAAACACTACAGACACCAGTGCAAAGACCATGTGATTCGTACGAGGACGCTTCTCGCCCCACGATCACTGAATCTCAATTTCCTTGTAACTTTCAAGACGAGCTCCTACAGTCTGATTTGCATTCCACGTTTGAGGTTGACCCTTATGTCCCTCGTTTCGTCAAAGGTGCAAAAATCATGACCTACCCTGGAGCCCTCTTGGAAGCAGAGATGTCAGGATCGTCGGTCTCTTCACATGAGGTTAACGAAAAGGTCTCTGAAAACAACAAGGAAGAGTTGCAAGAGGCCTCGAAAGAAAGGGAAGAAGGCGGTCAAGCCACAGCCGATGAGCTTGAGGAGATAAATATTAGAGAAGAAGCCAACCCCATGCCTACTTTCATTTTAGCAAATATGTCTCCAGAAGAGAAATAAAATCTCACTACCTTCTTTTGAGCAAACTAAGACATCTTTGCTTGGCATTACCATGAGATGCCTAGTTTAGACTCTCAAGTCACCGTTCACCGTCTCGAGATCGGTCCGACTGTCAAACATAAATCAAAGAGGTTTAGGACTAACCTTGAAAGGCAGATAGATGTCGAAGTCACCAAACGCAGACAAGCAGGCTTCATTCGTGAAGTCAAGTACCCGAAATGGCTAGCAAATGATGTTCCAGTCAAGAAGAAGGATGGCCAAATCAGCATTGACTTCCGCGATCTGAATATGGCCTGTCTAAAGGATGACTTCTCATTGCCATTCACTGAGATGCTCATCAACTCTACGGCTCACTGTCAAATATTTTCCTTAATGGACGGGTACTCCAGGTATAATCAAATACGGATGGTGCCCGAAGATGATGAAGCCACTGTGTTCCTAACTCCAAAAGCACAATGATGCCTTTTGGATTGAATAATGCTGGCACCACGTATCAGAGAGTAATGATGACCATCTTCAAAGACATGATGCATAAAGAGGTCGAGTGTTACGTAGATGACTTGGTGGTAAAAATACAAAGAGAAGGACGCTCACATGAGATACCTTGAACAGGTATTCGAGCGACTACGCCTTCATCAGCTTAAAGTGAACCCATTGAAATGAACTTTTGGCGTGCGTTAAGGAAAGTTCTTGGGGTTCATTGTCAAACACCGAGGGCTTGAACTTGAGCCAATCAAGATCAAGGCGATCCAAGAAATGTCGTCACTAACCACAATGCGAGAGCTACGCTCTCTTCAAGGGTAGCTAGCGTACATCTGCAGGTTCATCTAAAATCTCTCAGGTCGCTGTAACCCTTTACACACCTTCTAAAGAAGGATACTCCATTCATCTAGGTTGAAGCATGTCAGGAAGCCCTTGATGATATCAAGCAAATTTACTCAACCCTTAAGTGCTCTCTACACCAGTGTTAGGAAAACCTCTCATCCTATACGTAACTACTCTAGACGAGTCACTCGGGGCATTGTTGGTACAAAATGATGATGAGGGAAAAGAAACGACATTGTAGTATCTCAGCTGCAGGATACAAGGGGCCGAGAAGAATTATCCCCCTATAGAGAAGATGTGCTTGGCCCTGATCTTCGCAGTACAAAAACTCTATCACTACTTGCTTGATCATGAGGTGAAACTTATATCAAAAGCAGATCCTATAAAATTTCTCATGACATGCCCCTGTCTGTCAGGATGTCTTGCTAAATGGGCATTATTGCTGATGGAATTCGACATCATGTATGTCTCACAAAAGGCCATCAAGGGCCACGTCCTGGCCGATTTTCTCGTAGCACACCCCGTACTGGCAGAATCTCCTTTATCAAGTGATTGTTTGAACGCATTTTTTAGCACCTTGGTCCTTGAAAGGAAGCAGGTCAATAAAACTCACAAAACAGTGGAAATTTCGATAGCCTCATAATTGCCCAAGAATTGGTTAAGATCTTCATCAGCACATCAAGATCTTCATCAGCACATCAGCCCGAACATCAAATCAAGCTGCGTTTGTTGTGATAGAAGAAAGAGAGAGAGAGAAATGTGTTTGTTGTAACATGATCAATAGCCTACAAACGCCGGCTGGATTTCTTTCCCTCCCTTCTCTTTCACAGTCGGTGAAGCCTAGCACCGGCCGGATTTCTCTCTCTCTCTTTCTTCTATCACAATCGACGCACGCCTAACACCGGCTGGAATTCTCTCACTTTCTTTTGTCACAATCGACGCAAGCCTAGCGCTGGCTGGATTTATCTCTCTATCTTTCTTCTGTGAAAACCGGCGCAAGCCTAGCATCGATTGGGTTTCTCTCTCTTTCTTCTATTCTATCACAACTGTCGCAAGCCTAGCACCGACTGGGTTTCTCTCCTTTTCTTCTCTTCTAATATAGTTAGTGAAGCTTAGCGTCAACCACATCTCCTCTCTCTTCTCTGTCTAATACAGTCAGTGAAGCTTAGCACCGACTGAATCTTCTCTCTCTTGTTCTCTGTGTAACACAGTCGGTGAAGCCTAGGGTCGAATGCACCTTCTCTCCCTTCTTTGTTTAACATAGTTGGCGAAGGTTAGTGTCGATTGTGTTTTCTCTCTCTTCTTCTCACACAGTCGATAAAGCCTAGCGTCGACTATATTTTCTCTCTCTTCCTTCTAACACAGTCGGCAATGCCTTACACCAACTGCGTCTTTCTCCTTCCTCTCTCCGTTATTCTCTCGTCTCTCACACTTTTCTCTTCCTTTCTTCCCCCTCTTTCGTTCTGTTCCCTTCTTCTCTTATTTAATTTCTTATTCTTTCCTTATGACCTTCATTATGTTATTCTTTCATTTGATTAAGAGGGATCGAGGTTAGCCTCTCATGGAAGTCCTGTCATCTAGTCATAATGTTGTTGTGTCAGAATTACTCGACCCGATTTATTGCCACGATAGACTAACCATTGTGCCTAGCTAGTCGGTATCGGTAATGACGTCTAATAGTAATACTGTGAACCGGTTTGAGTTACCGAGCCTATTTTGCTATCACGTCAGGATAATTATTCACCAGCTTAGTCACTGCCTTAATCTTCCCACTCAGACGAATTCTTCTCTCCCACATATTTCTTCTCTTATTCTTCTCTTCTTCTTTTGAATTTGTATGCTTGTGTACGTTCACCAAAGACGAAAAGGTGACGTCTGACCAACCTGTCTTATAACATTTGCCATATGTGTGTGATTGCAAAAAACAAGAAAAATACATGCCAAGGGAGGCAATTCTGAACTAGTTTTATTACTGGGGGCCTCTCTTCATCATCTAAGAGTAAGTCCTGAACCCACCTTAAATTCCTCTCTCACCAGTTGGTAACACCTACCCCCTTTCTCAAACAAGGTTCCCGAGAGAACGATCTCAAAAACAACTTGGGTCTTCCCTCGAAAACTGAGATGCGTGCCGCCCGATTGTCAAAAGATCCGGAGGGTGAGATCGAGGCACCTAACCAGCTTGGCGGCTCCACTGGGGACTTCTTCCCTTAGTCAGATCATTCTTTTTAGCTAGTCTCTTCTTTTATTAACTGCTTTCATTATCTTTTCATATTGTATTTTTGGCTTGCAGGTTCTGTAACCCATTTATTCTGATCGGGGATTTTCTTGTCCCTGCATTCGAGAGTGTCCTCAGGAAACAAGTTCCTTCAACTTCGTTCCTAACCATCCTCTTGAGAAAAGACCCCTGGTCTAGCTCCCAGGTCTTAACCTTGACCGGTGTGAGGCGGAACTTAAACGTCCCTCACTCCCCATCTCCTCACTCTGGTGGAAACTCCACTAAGGCATCCTACATCGGCAGCACTTCTGTTGCCCAACACAACATGCACCCAGCCACCGGCGAGTCACTTGTCGATCATGTTCCCAAGGTACGTCGGAAGGCTGCTTAGTCCCTTTCTGTAAAGGAAAACAAGTTTCCATTGCTTCTGTGGGTTGCTACAATCTACCCCTTGCATTTCTGCACAACTCGTCTCTATCCCTAGAGGCTCAACACATCGAGGTGGAAGCCCTATGGTCTCCACCACTCACACACACCACAAGGCTCGTGGGTCACCCACTTGAGCCACACCTCGAAATAGCCATTGTGGTACCTCGAGTCAGCCTCCAGGATCAGACCTTCTAAGGTCAGGCCCTGTGCACACTGATCACATGCAACTCACTGCTCAGGGCAACGCCGTCATTATGTCAACCCGAGTACACAGGAGACGGCCTGCTCATCTTCTTACTCAGCACACACAAGAGTGGGCAGGCCTACACCTGTTGTCTTACAAACACCTGCTCATAGTTCTTGGACTCTTAAGGCCAAACCAGTTGCACGAGCCAGAGCTGACCCCCAGGTCTCTCGTAATCCTTTTTCAAGGGGCACACAAGTGTCGTCGTCACAGACGTCCTTTTGCCCTAGACTCAGGCCTTCTCATGAATCAACCTTGTTCCTGCCTGCTCCTCCTTCATCGAGCAAGCACCTTTAGCCTTGGAACTTGAAGGTTTTCCTCGAGAGTATCATCCTGAACCAGCACCGTCAAGTCCCATAGAAGATGATGCAGCCACTCAGCAGCCACAGTCCCAACACCATCGAGAATCGATCCAAACGTGATCAACATACAAGAGTCGAGTTCAGTCAGGGCATGTTGGCCCCATGTTGACCGACCTACCATGCATGACCCATCAAATTCGCAAGCCATCAGTTGCAACTAACGTTAACCTCCATAGAGAAATAGTCAGCGCAGTGGTCCTAAGAGAGCCTGGTGACGCGCAGGAAGAGTGCATGAACAAGTTTGCGGATATAGTGTGCGCAATGATGGAAAAGATAAATCATATCGATGCCGCATGCTAGTCGGCTAACCATGAGGTCAATTTCCATCACTCTGATAGTGCACCTCCAAGGCAGCCCCCTCCTTCTGCCTCACAAGACAATTCTATCCCTCACCCCGTCTCTCAGACATACATTGACGCTATGGTAACTCATAGCCTAAAGAACAGACAAATCCCGGGGATGCAAGGTACGATGCCTTATCAAAGGCCGTACCCCTCATATATTGATCTGGTCTCGTTTCCCTCAGATTATAAGAAAGGGAAGTTTCCTTTATTCAACTTAACCACATCCCCAAACCAGCATATTGCCCACTTCCAAGCAACATGTCGAGAAATAGCGACTGTTGGGAGACTTCTTCTCCTTCAGTTCGTTGAGACCCTCTATGGCCCAACATTTCAATGGTATGCCCGACTTCCTCCAAACTCAGTGCTTACGTGGGAGGAAATGGAGAAACTATTTTATGAATGCTTCTATGAGGTCGAGAGAGAGGTTCAAACCATCGAACTTCTCACCCTAACTCAAGATCCCAATGAGCCTGTGGACCAGTTCATATCAAGATGGAGAAATTTGGCTTCTCGCCATCCTAATCCTATGCCTGAGAAGGAAGCAATCCAAACTTGCATACGGAACATGCGACCCGAAATCGCTCTTCATGTCGAGGCCTTTAATCTGACCTCCATGTCATAGTCAATCTCCAAATCAGTTCGCATGGAAATTTTATCATGACACCATGGTGGGACACGACAACCATCTACAAGCTCAGCAAACAACCGGGGCAATGGTAGCTCTTGAAACAACACACGGGGCAATCAATAGATAGGAGTAATCAGTGTAGCCGTCATGGTCACTGATCAAAAAAAAAATCCCTTCCAAACTTTGGACCTCTCTAAAGGGGGGAGCACGGTAGAGATAATGCCTCAGGCTGGCAAGCAACAACAGTCATACAACCGAGTACCCCCGCCAGCCAACCTTGATCGGGTGATTATTCACCAGGAAAATGAACAAGGTCTACCCATTTGAGAAGGAATGGGTCACTATGTTGTTCCAATTGTTATTAGAAGAAAAAATGATCCAACTTTCAGAAGCCAAGTTCACCGAGCAAGCTGGCCTTGACATTTAGGCAAGTTATTGTGCCTTCATCAGAGGATCAATCACCCCACGGATGACTACTACATGCTGAAAGATATTATAGAGGCTCTGATTCAGAAGGGTTAGATAAATCTTGAAGATTTAGAGAAAGCCTTCAGGGCAACCGAGGCCTCCCATGCAGTTACCATCCCAAAGGAAGACAAAATGCCTGGTATCCTCTACATCTTCTTCATTATAATGCTTCAAGAAGGCATAATTACACGAAAGAAAGCAAGGAAACCCCATCACCTTGCTAAGGGGACTGACGATTGTTGGTACCCGTATCACCAAATAAAAGGCCATTACCTGTGGGAATGCACAAGTTTCCATGACATATTCGCAAAGAAAATGCGGGAATGTTTGGAATTTTACAACCTCCCAATAAGTGATCCCCAAGTCACTCCTACATTGGGGCAAGAAGATCTCCCAAAGCAGGGCCTTCCTATCAATGACTCTGACTCTGCGGAACCATCGGCTTCCCAACCATGGATAGTCCACCACAGCCGAAGCGGACTCAAGTCCTTAAGACGAGAAGCAGTTCGTCAAGCTAAGGTTGTTCACAAGCCTAGCAAGACGAATCAAACACCACCTCAGAAAACCAAAAGGAGACAGGCACCAAGGGTTGCTCGCTGAAGAAACAAGACTGCTCAACCCACAGTTGAGCAGAAATTTCTCAGGCCCCTTCCCCCACTACCAACTTTACTGGACTTCATCCCTGACACGATCGTCATTCCTTCTTCATCCTATCAAGAAGACGTTCTCATGCCATTTCCTACTCAGCACATGTCTGATGAGGGTGACGACGTTAAAAGCATTCCCCAACAGTCTAAGCATGGGAAAGATCTAAAAGACCCCCTGTACCTATCCAACCCTGGTGATGACGTAAAAATTTACCCAAATCGGTCAGATGAGGGGAATGACTTTAAAAGTCCCCCACCTTCTAACCCTTTTCCTTCTTCTTCTACTTCTCATCCTTCCTCTTATATGTCCCCTTCAGGTACAACCTTGATATGCCCAGACTTTGAGGCTCTCGACCGAGAATTTAAAGGAATCAATATAAGCAGAATGCAATGAAAATGATTAAGAAAGACCCTGGCACAGGCAGCAGGATTCCTAACAGTTGCTGACGCCCTGGCAGCTCGAGCCAAAGCACAGCCACCTTCTTCAAAGAAGCACAAAAAGTCAAAGCCAAAGAAACCCCAATGGTCCCCTGAGCCCGACTTCGAGCAATGACTGAGAGAATCAAGAGGTCAAAGCTTCTATTCTCAGAAAGCTTGCCACATGATACAAGTCTATGAAGTACCAGCCAGCACGGGGCAAACACTGCAAGCACTCATGCAAACACCGTGTGATTGATATGAAGACATTCTTCGCATCACCTTCACTGAACCTCAATTTCCTTCTAACTTTCAAGACAAGCTTCTCCAACCTGACATGTTTTCCACGTTCGAAATTGACCTTTCTATCACTCGGTTCGAGAAAGACATAGAAAGAATGACCTACCCTAGAGCCCTATTGGAGGCAGAGATGTCAGGATCATGGGTCTTCACACATGAAGTTGATGAAAAGGCCTCTGAGAACAACAAGGAAGAGTTGCAAGCAGCCCCAGAAGAATGGGAAGAAGGTGGTCAGGCCACAGCTGACGAACTTGAAGAAATAAATCATGGAGACGAAGCGGATCCCAGACCCACTTTCATTTCAACAAATATGTCTCCAGAAGAGAAAGAAGATTTCACTACCTTCTTGAGAGAAAACTGAGATGTCTTTGCTTAGTATTACCATGAGATGCCTGGTTTTGACCCTCAATTCGTTGTTCACCATCTCGGCATTGATCCGACTGTCAAACCAGTAAAACAAAAATCAAGAAGGTTCAGGCCTGACCTTGAAATGCAGATAGATGCCGAGTAACCAAACTCAGACAAGCAGGTTTCATTAGTGAAGTCAAGTACCTGAAATGGCTACCAAATGTTGTTTCGGTCAAGAAGAAGAATGGCCAAATTAGGGTGTGCATTGACTTTCACGATTTGAATACTGCATGTCCCAATGATGAGTTCCTGTTGCAATTCACCAAGATTCTCATCGACTCTATAGCTCACTGTCCAATCTTTTTCTTCATGGACGGATACTCCGGGTACAATTAGATAAGGATGGTGCCCGAAGATGAGGAGGCTACTGCATTCTTAACTCCAAAAGGTGTCTTCTATTACCCAATGATGCCTTTTGGATTAAAGAATGCTGGTGCCACATACCAGAGAGCGATGACGACCATCTTCAAAGACATAATACACAAAGAGGTGGAATGTTATGTAGATGACTTGGTGGTAAAATCCGAAGAGAATGATGCTCACATGATAGGCCTTGAAAAGGTATTTAAGTGGTTTCGCTTGCATCAACTTAAAATGAACCCGCTAAAATGCGCTTTTGGTGTGCGTTTCAGAAAATTCTTAGGATTCATAGTCAGACATCGAGGGCTTGAAGTTGTGCTAATCAAGACAAAGGTCATTTAAGAAATGTGATCACCCACTACACTTCGACTACCCTTCAAGGGCAGCTGGCATACATGTGCAGGTTCATCTCGAACCTCTCAAGTCGTTGTAAACCCTTTACACACCTCTTAAAGAAAGATACCCCATTCATTTAGGATGAAGCATGTCAGTCAGCCCTTGATGGCATCAAGCACTATTTACTCAAACCTCTAGTGCTTTCTACACCAGTGTTGGGAAAAACCCTCATTTTATACGTGACTGCTCTAGACGAGTCACTCGGGGCATTGTTAGCACAAATCAATGCAGAGGGAAAAGAGACTACGTTATATTACCTCAGTGACAGGATGCAAGGGGTAGAGAAGAATTATCCCACTATTGAAAAGATGTGTTTGGCCTTGAACTTCGCAGTATAAAAACTCTGCCATTACTTGCTTGGTCATGAAGTGAAACTTTTATCAAAAGATGATCCTGTAAAGTTTCTCATGACATGCCCATGCATGTCGGGATGCCTTGCTAAGTGGGAATTATTGTTGATGGAATTTGACATCACGTATGTCCCACAGAAGGTTATCAAGAGCCAGACCTTGGCTAACTTTCTCGCAGCACACCCCATACCGGCATAATTTCCTCTATAGGGCAACCTTCCTGATGAAGAAGTGTTTTGTGCTGACCTTACTCATGTGTGGGAATTGTACTTTGACGGAGCCTTTCTATCAGATCGAGGAGGCGTCGGAGTAGTATTATTGACTCCGAGAGGAGGAGTATTGTCACTTTCTTTCTCTCTTGCTTCAGCCAATTCTCATAATGAGGCAGAATACAAGCCCTTATAATCGGGTTGAAGATAGCCTTCGACCTCGACTTGGAGCAGCATAAGATATATGGCGACTTTGAGTTGGTTATCCGACAGCTCAAAGGGATCTATGATGTGAGAAAAGACACTCTCAAGCCTTATCACAGTACTGCAAAATCATATATGGCCCAGTTTGAGGACGTATCCCTGAGTCACATCCCCAGGAGGCTAAACCCGCAGGCTAATGCACTTTCGAAACTCGACCATACAATTCAGTTGTCCTCATCAGGACCCACACTTGTTTGAGTGGCAGAATGGAGACACATTGAACTCAAAACTGAGGTCAATGCAGATGATGAGCGAAATATCTTCCTCGAGTGCCCTCCTTATCCATTTGGAGCACTTCTATCAGCCAAAGAACTAATCAAGACTGAACAAGGAATAGCACAGAGTCAAGGAGCTAGGGGGAGAAATCAAGAGCCAGAATTCTTTGACCCAATATGCGCCAAAATTGAGCAGGTAGAAGATTGGAGAGATCCCATCACTAGTTTCCTTAAACATGCCAGGCTCTTGGAAGATCGTGTCAAATGCAACAGCATATGTCCAATGTCCACTAAGTATACCCTCCTTGACGGAGATGCTTTCTTCAGACGATCATTTGATGGTATTCTTCTTAGATGTGTGGACATCCAAGAAGAAAATAAGGTTTTAGAAGAAGTCCACTCAGGCATTTGTGGACTACACCAGTCCGGTCCTAAGCTCTATGAACGGATACACAGGTTGGGATACTATTGGCCTTCCATGATCACTGATTCCTTAAACTATGCTAAAAAGTTCCAAGTGTGCCAAATACACTCAAGCCTTGTTCACCAACCTCCAGAGCCCTTATACCTTACAGTGGCATCATGGCCCTTCTCATAATGGGGTACGGACATTATAGGGCCTATTGACCCTCCTTTGGTAATGGGTCATGTTTTCATTCAAGTTGTAACAGACTAGTTCTCCAAGTGGGCTGAAGCGGTCCCCCTTAAGCAAGTTCTTAGGACGATATTGGCCAACTTCGTTCGACATCACATTGTATACCACTTTGGGGTCCTTGACTAGATTATATCTGACAATGGTCCCCATTTTCAGAGCCACCATATTGATCATCTGATCAATCAGTTTGGTTTTGAGTGAAAGTACTCGACTATGTACCGCTCTCGGGTGAACGGATTAGCTGAGACTTTCAATAAGACCCTATGCAATGTTTTATAAAAATCAGTGTCAAAGATGAAAAAGAACTAGCACGAGAAGCTTCCTGAAGAACTATGGACTTATCGTACTACTACACGAAATGCTACTGATTCCACTCCTTATTCTCTGGTCTATGGGGGTGAAGCAGTTTTACCTCTTGAAATACAAATACCTTCACTGCGAGGCACTATTCACCAAGGTATAACTTAAGATGAGAGAGTCAAGCTCCGGTATCAAGAATTGGATGCACTCGATGAAAAGAGGCTAGAGGCTCAGCAGAACCTTGAACTCACCCAAGGGAGAATGAAGAGGGCTTTTGATAAGTTTGTCAAGGTCCTCTCATTCACCCATGGCGATCTAGTCCTAGCTGTTAAGACGCCTATTGTTATGCATGGCCGGTGTAAAGGGAAGTTTGAGCCTACGTGGGAAGGCCCCTTTATAGTCAAAAAGATCTCGCTCAATGAAGCCTACATATTGGAACATCCTGAGGGAGATGAAGCAATGCCCCTTATCAATGGACGATACGTAAAGAAGTACCATCCATAAGGCATATTCAAGAAAAAGAGACTCAACGCGAAAATAAGCGAGATAGTCCAAACAAATTCTAACTCTTTCTATCGCAGTAAAACTGAGTTAAAATTTACAAGCCAAAAATCCCATTATTAGAGAGGTTACAATCTCTTGCATCTAAGGATAAGTGGACAGTTACTGGTCAAAAACAAATGCTTGCCCCATGAAGAAGAAGTCAAACCACTTGGAGAAGTTATAAACTTCAATTCATCTGACGAGTAAGAGGATGGTTACAAGCCAGAGGACAAAGCGAAGCCACTCCAAGAAGTTAGCTTCAATCCATCCGACATGTATATTAAACATAAATTCCAGGTGCCTCACCTGACTGTACATCAAACATACAACAAAGGATTTATTTGACGTGTGTATCAAACATACAAAGCAGGCTACCCTGGCAAAGAACTGGCCTATGATGGAAAACATACCCTGTTCATAGTGGATATCCTTCCACAGAACAACATGGACCTCACTGTTGTGCTGGAGGACTTGGCTTCCAACAGGTATCACAAGCCATGCCTTACCATCATTCACCACCTTTTGCCGACCCATGAACATCGTCGTACGTAGCTCATTGCCAAGCACCGCAAATCCCACATGTAACTTACTGCCACATGCAAGCATCACTCTCCACATCATGACAGGCCACCTGTGCTGATGAGCACCGTCTGAAGTTAGCTCTGGCTGCGTCCTCCACAAGCTAGCGTCGGTTGTGTCCTCCAAAGGTTAGCGCTGGTTGTACTAACTCTCTGTGCTGGCTGCCTTTCTTGAGGATCAGCCCCTGTTGTATCAGCGCCAGTTACACTTCTAACCATCAGTGTCGGTTGTCTCAGCGCCGGCTGCACTTCTGTTAACACGGGCCCTGTAGCGACTGTTCACTTCTTGAGACTCCTCATTTTTAGGGCTTAAGTTTCCACACCTCCTTAATGGTCGCATGATTTCTATGGGTAACCGTCCACTTCCTACAATCGTACACCTTCCTTACGATGGTCTACCTTCAGTAACCGTTCATTTCCCTAGACCCTTCGGTTTCTGAAAAACCACTGCAACACCACTAACAACATCAGGAAATCCCTTAAAACACCGAAAAACCTCCAAGATTCACGAAAATGTTCACTACCTCACTTCCCACCTCTTCTAGTAAAAACTACAGCCAGAGCTCTTCTATTTTTCAGAAAACTCCCCGGACAACTCTGTTTTCTCGTTCCTTTCCCTGCAAACTTCACCAAATCCTCGAAAATTTTCTTGCGTGTCAAAACCTTCCCTACAAGACCCTCACTGAAATCCCACTGTTTGTCGAAATCCCTGCAAAACTTTTGCTGGAGTCCCACTGCTTGCCGGAACTTCTACCGGGTCCCCTCTCCTCACTGTTATAGAAAACTTTTGTTTAAGTTTTTACCCTTAGTGAAAAGTGAAGAAAATAGGATTTTACCCCCTTATATAGACCACTCTACCCTCAAATGCCCCTCACAAACTGGGAATTCCAGTCGCGTCCAAGGGAAGTCAAGCGACGATGAGCCAGGTCGAGCTTTGACTCAAGGCCCGACGTTACTCTCATCAATCCATACCCAGTGTCCGCTGAGTTTCATAGCGTCGATTGACTTAGCGTCAGTTGTGTTCAAACGATATCATGGGTCGTTCACAGCACCGACTACGTGGTCAAAGTGCCCAGGTGCCGACTGAGTTTCAAACAACCCTAGAGCCGATTGTGTTCAAACCATATCACGGGTGCTTCACAGTGCCGACTACACGGTCAAAGTGACCCTATGCCGACTAAGTTTCAAACAACCCTAGCGCCGGTCGTTTTCAAAAGTTATCACGAGTCGTTCACAGTGCCAACTGTGTTTTTAACAACCCAGCGCCGGTTGAACACTCACAAGAAACAATGATTGTTGCACCTGGCACCAGTTGTATTTCAAGCAGCCTATTGTTGCCTACTCCAGGTCGAACTCTCGTGTGTCTTACCACATTATCCCCAGTGAGGTGGTACCTTAACTCTGGCCTATTATCCCTCGCAAAGTGGAACCTAGGTCGATCAAAATCAGGTCATGACTCCTCATCCCCAGTAAGAGTACCACACTTCTACTATAGTTTATTATCCCCAGTGGAGTTATGATCATTCTTGCTGCTGCAACTCCCAGTGGTTTGAATCATGCTTAATTTTTTGGACAACATTTGTCACCTCTTCTCCTATAAGGTCAACCTTTGTTCTGGACCCCTCATCGGCGTTGCCTATCTTATCCCCAGGGAGTTAGACTGCTGCCCACATAACTATTCCTCATGAGGTCTCACCTACGCGGTGATCCAAGCTTTGGTTCGCACTGCACGACCTTAACTACATAACTTTGGTCTGTGTTGCACGACCTTAAACTGCCCAACTTTGGTCTGCGATGCACGACCTTAAACTGCACAACTCTGGTCTATGCTGCACGACCTTAAACTGCATAGCTCTAATCTGTGCTGCACGACCTTAAACTGCTCAACTTTGGTCCATGCTACACGACCTTATACTGCACAGCTTTGATCCGAGTTGCACGACCTTAAATTGCACAGTCCTGGTCCGCACTGCATGACCTTAAACTGCACAACTTTGGTCCACGCTGCACGACCTTAAACTACACAGCTTTGGTCCGAGCTGCATGACCTTAAACTGCACAACTTTGGTTCGCGTTGCACGACCTTAAACTGCACAGCTCTGGTCCGCGCTACACTACCATAAACTGCACAGCACTGGTCTGCATTGCACGACCTTAACTTGCACAGCTCTGGTCTATGCAACACGACCTTAAACTGCATACCTTTGGTCCGCGCTGCATGACCTTAAATTGCACAGCTTTGGTCCACACTGCATGACCTTAAACTCCACAGCTCTGGTCCGTGCTGCACGACCTTAATCGGCACAGCTCTAGTTCGCGCTGCACGACCTTAAACTGCACAGCTTTGGTCCGCGCTGCACAACCTTAAACTGCACAGCTTGTTTCGTACTGCACGACCTTAAACTGCACAACCTTAAAACTGCATGGTCCAAATTGTACGACCATAAACTGTAGTGGAGGTCAAACTGCACGACCTTAAATTGCACGATCCAAGCTATATAACCCTAAACCATAGTGCACATCCTGACCGCACAACGTTAAAAGGCTTCATACTACAGTCTAAACTATATGACCTTAAACTGTAGTGGAGGTCTAGTTGCACAACCTTAAACTGCACGGTCCTAATTGTATGACTTTAAACTGCATAACCATGGTCCAAACTATACGACCTTAAACTGTAGTGGAGGTCTAGTTGCGCGACCTTAAACTACATGGTCCTAGTTGTATGACTTTAAACTGCATAACCACGGTCCAGCTGTATGACCTTAAAACCATAGTGCACGTTCTAGCCGCATGACATTAAACTGTTTTGCACAGGTCCTGGAGGCATGACTTTAAAACTCGCCCCACATAGCACACACCTTTTATGTGCATCTTCACTCACGACTTCCCTAAACTGACTACGTGTACACCACCTTTCCAACCTCCTCAGTGAGTTCTTTCCCATCATCATTCGACATCATTCCCCAGTGAGTCTTACCCGTGCTCACAAAATGACGAATCATCTCAGCATCCATACTCGTCGTAAGCTAGTGGGTCACCACTATTTTTCACCGACATTTCATACATCATCCATCTGTCGTAGGTAGCCTC
>NW_006494865.1:821526-833637 GCF_000471905.2 Amborella trichopoda
TCCATCCATCACTACCACGGTCCAGCTGTATGACCTTAAATCATAGTGTATGTCTTGACCGCATGACGTTAAACTATTTTGCACAGGTCCCAGAGGCATGACCTTAAACACGCATTCATAAAAAGAATGATGAAATAATGGGCATGGTGTATACCTTAACTAGGGAACACATTGAGTAAAAGTGACAAACGGGCATGGTTACGAAACCATGAGTAAAAGAGTTCCGTGAATAAAAAGTTGGGCACAGTGAAAACCCGAAAGGGCATCATGAGTAAAAATGGATGAAAAGCGTGGACACGGCCGAAAGGTCATGGGTAAAAGAGTCCCAAAATAAAAAGAAGTTGGTGAAAACCTTCTCTACGATGCTGCTTCCCAAGTTCAAGCGAAAATCCACAAAGGACGCTTGGATCAATAAACAGGTTGATGTAGCACTCGTCTCAATAGGCGATTTTAGCCCTCACTAGGAAAGACGAAAATACCTTGTCACAATGTCAAGACTCCAAAAATATGAGCTTTAAGGAAAATATTTTGATAGCCTGATTCCAGCTGCAAAAGGACTTGGAAGACAGAATATTCTCCAAGACGGCAAGATAAGTCTCATGAGGAAGAACATTACTCCCACGAGCTCACAAACACACTTTAGAAATAAACATTACAAAGGCAAGAAATTGATAAAGTCAGGGCGAACGTGCCAGAGACTTCAGCTCGCCTAGCTAACAAGACCAAACCTTCAGGACCGGCTAACAAAACTGCCCCCGCTGGACCCAACAAATGAGACCTACAGTGGTATTATGTCAAAAGCAAACCTAGTGTAGTAGAAAACAACACCGACCAAAGTAAACAAACGAACCCAGACAAAATGGGAACAATGAGGTTCGACATGGCACTCAACTGTCAGACGAAATTGATTATGACTGACGAGGTCCGTACAAAATCTTCAACTTCAGAATCACCAACAGTCCACACGAGGATGAAGACTTCAATAAGATCCCTCAAAAAATTCTCTTCTCCCCCTAAAGTCTCCATGGATGGACCCGCGAACAATGCATCCCTACGTCTGAGCATCCTAGTTACACCATTATGTGAATCTCCTCGACGTTCACGTGGTCAAATGGCTAAGAAGAAAAAAAGTAAAAGCCGAAGGAAATTTTATGAATGTTGTCCTTCTTGCTTCTCTTGAAGCAAACATTTGGTGGGGCAAGTTGTTTGAACGCATTTTTCAGCACCTTGGTCCCTGATAGGAAGCAGGTCAATAAAGCTTAGAAAATAGTGGAAATTTCGACAGTCTCAGAATTCTCAAGAATTGGTTAAGATCTTCATCAGCACTTCAAAAGACCACTTGCCAAGGTTCATCTCAATCAAACATGTCTAAGAAAGTGAACACAAAGAAGTTATTTCAGCGAAATTGGTCTTTATCACCCTGAAATGGACCCCATAACTAGAGTCATTTTTTTGGTATGTCAAACATTTGTGGAACCACTGCCAATAGATCTGGCACAATAAAAAACCCTAATAGGTCAAGTTTCAGCTTAATCGAGCACTCCAAGACGGAGTTATGGGTAAAATACCAAAAAGGGGTTGGACGCACACTATTCTCGTGTGGCCACCTTGCACTAAAACACAATTAAAGATGGCTATTTTTACAGTCATGGACAATCACGTTCAAAGCCTATATCTCACATGTTCCAAGTTGGATCACTCTCAAATTTGGTGAGCGTGTTCGTCTTATCAAGATGAGCAATTCTTTATGTGGTACGCCCTGTGACGACGGCTGAGCAGGTAGAAAAACTAGACGGAAGTTTCTGATCCGTGAACGAAGTTACAGAAAATTCAGCAACAGCATGTCTCATTCGAGCAGCCAAATCATGATGCTCCCATACCCGATCGGCACGAAACCAATTGCATTATGTGCGTGAGGTTTGAAGCCATCTTTAGTCCGAACTTCATGTACGATGAACAGTTGGATTTCACACACAAAGGTGTCAAATCTGCTGTAAAATCCAGCCATCGAATTTCAAGATTCTGGCCAACAACTCAAGACGACAAAATTTTCATCCAAACACGAAATCAAGCTGCGTTTGTTGCAACGTGATCGTGACAACATGCTCAGTGTAATTCAGTGAAGAAACTAAAGAAAAATATCAAGGAACGAGTACACAATCGATCCAAAGTATTCAAGATTCATCCAAAATTCAAGTCTCATGATCATGGCTTAAAAAAATGATTCATAGCTCAAAGTTGGTATTAAAATGATCGCCATGCCAAGCCCTACAAGAAAACAATAATCTTTCGATCTAGCAGACATCAGAACAACCCCGAGTCAGTCATGGAAGATCACGCAAGTTTTCGGGCAACAGCAGGGACTATTTTGGAATTCCATACATTATTAGGTAGGGGCAAAACAATCTTTTTGCACCAATTTTTTGAATTTTTTTTAATTCAATTAAATTGTAATTATCGTCAATTCTAAATAGTTTTTTGGCGTAAACCCATGCTTTTGTGCAATTCTATATAAACAGGCAATGCCTCATTGTACAAGGGCTAGATTCATTTTCTTGGATCAATCAATAAAGTTCTAAATTTTTCTTAAGCTCGTGGGTACCTCTTAAAGAGAGAGAGATAGGAGAGAGAAGAAAGGGCTGATACCCTTCAAGAAGGTAACTTTCTCTCTCCTCCCATCTCTCACCTCCCCTCTTTCTCTCCTCCCCTCTTTCTCTCTCCTCCCTTCTCTCTCTCCTCCCCTCTTTCTCTCTCTTCTTCTCATCTCTATCTCTATCTCTCTTTCTCTTTCCTCCCCTCTTTCTCTCTCTTTTTCTGATGTCTATCTTTATCTCTCTTACTTTCATCTCTATCTCTCTCTTTCTCCCTTCTTCTTATCTCTCTCTCATCTCTATCTTTATCTCTCTTCCTCTCATCTCTATCTCTCTATCTTCTTTTCATCTCTATCTCTTTCTCACTCTTCTTCTCATCTCTTTATCTCTCTTTTTTATCTCTTCTTCTCATCTTTATCTCTCTCTTTCTCTCTCTTCTTCTTATATTTATCTCTCTCTTTTTCTCATATCTCTCTTTTGTCACAACCAGTGTAAACCTAGCACTGACTTGATTTCTCTCTCTCTCTTCTGTCACAGTTGGTGAAGCTTAGCGTCGGCTGGATTTCTCTCTCTCTTTCTTTTACACAACTGGCGCAAGCCTAGCACCAGCTGGATTTCTCTCTCTCTTTTTCTTCTATCACAACATGTACAAGCCTGGTGCTGGTTGGATTTATATCTGTTTCTTTATTCTGTCACAACCGACGCAAGCCTAACACATGTTGGGTTTCTCTCTCTTTCTTCTCTTCTGTCACAACCGGCTCAAGCCTAGCACCAACTGGGTTTCTCTCTCTTTCTTCTCTTCTGTCACAACCAGCGCAAGCCTAACATCGACAGGGTTTCTCTCCTTTTCTTCTCTTCTGACACAGTTGGCAAAGTTTAACGTCGACTGTATCTCCTCTCTTTTCTCTATCTAATACAGTTGGTGAAGCCTATCGCTAGCTGGATCTTCTCTCTCTTCTTCTCTGTGTAACACAGTCAATGAAGCCTAGCGCCGGCTGTGCCTTCTGTCCCTTCTCTCTTTAACACAATCAGTGAAGCCTAATGTCGATAGCATTTTCTCTCTCTTCTTTTGACACAGCTAGCGAAGCCTAGTACTGACTACATTTTCTCTCTCTTCCTTCTAACACAGTTGGCAATGCCTAGCACCGATTGTGTCGTTCTCCTTCCTCTCTCATTTATTCTCTCATCTGTCACAGTTTTCTCTTCCTTTCTTCCCCCTCCTTCCTTTTGCTCCCTTCTTCTTGTATTTGATTTCTTATTCTTTCCTTATGATCTTCATTTTGTTATTCTTTATTTCAATTAAGAGGGATCAAGGTTAGCCTCTCATGGATGTCCTATCATCTAGCCGTAATGTTGTTGTGTCATAATTACTCAACTTGCTTAATTGCCATGAAAGACTAACCATCGTGCCTAGCTAGTTGATATAGATAATGACGTCTCGTAGTAATCCTGTGAGCCGGTTTGAGTTACTGAGCCCATTTTGCTATCACGTCAGGCCAATTATTCACCAGCTTAGTCACTGCCCTGATCTTCCCTCTCAATCGAATTCTTCTCTCCTCCATCTTTCTTCTCTTCTTCTTTTGAATGTTTATGCTTGTGTACGTTCACCAAAGAGGAAAAGGTGAGGTCAGACCCACCTGCCATATAACCTTTGCCATATGTGTGTGATTGCAGATCGAAAAATACAAGCTAAGGGAGGTGATTCAGAACCAACTTTATTACTGAGGGCCTTTTTTCGTGATCTAAGAGGGCGCCCATGCGAGCCAACCGGAGTAAGTCTTGAACCCACCTTAAATTCCTCTCTCACCAGTTGGTAACACCTGCCCCCATTCTCAAATGAGGTTCCTGAAAGATCAATCTCAAAATCGTCATGGGTCTTCCCTCAAAACCTGAGAGGTGTGCCGCCCGACCGTCAAAAGATCCGGAGGGTGAGATCGAGGCACCTAATCAGTGATCTCCCTGATGAAGAAGTATTATGTGTAGAGCTTGATCACGCGTGGGAAATGTACTTCGACAAAGCCTTCCAATCTAACCAAGGATGTGCAAGAGTAGTATTCCTAACTCTGAAAGGAGGAGTATTGCCACTTTCTTTCTCTCATAAAGGCCGGTTCTCATAACGAGGCAGAATATCAGGCACACATAATTGGATTGGAGATAGCCTTTGATCTAGACTTAGAGCAGTTCAAGATCTATGGCAACTCTGAGTTGATTATTAGACAACTCAAGGGAATATATGAAGTAAGAAAAGGCACTCTCAAGCCGTATCACAATATCAAAAAATCATATATGGCCTAGTTTGAGGACGTATCCTTGAGTCACATCCCCAAGAAGCTAAACTCGTAGGCTGACGCACTTGCAAAACTCGGGGCTACAATTCAATTGTCCTCATCAGGACCCACGGATGATGAGAGAAATATCTTCCCCGGATGGCCTCCTTATCCATTCGGAGCACTTCTATATGCTAAAGAAGTAATCAAGACTGAATAAGAAATGGAACGGAGTCAAGGAGATAAGGTTCAAAACTAGGAACTGAAGTTATTTGTTCCAATATGTGCCGAAATTGAGCAGGTAGAAGATTGGAGAGAACCCATCACTAGTTTTCTAAAACATGGTAGGCTCTCGAAGGATCGAGCCGAGCACAATAGCATGCGTCGAATGTCTACCAAGTATACCCTCGTTGAAGAAGAGGCTCTCTTCAAACGATCATTTGACGGCATTCTTCATAGATGTGTGGACGCACAACAAGCAAATAAGGTCCTGAAAGAAGTACACTCAAGAATCTGTGGATTGCATCAGTTTGGTCTAGAGCTCTATGAATGGATACATAGGTTGGGGTACTATTGGCCTTCAATGATTGATGATTCCTTAAACTATGCTAAGAAGTGTCAGGTGTGTGAAATTCATTCAAGCCTTGTTCAACCGCCTCCAGGCCCCTTGCACCCTATAGTGGTGTCATGACACTTCTCACAATGGGGTATGGACATTGTAGGACCTGTCAACCCTCCTTCGACAATGGGTCATGTCTTTATTCTAGCTGCAACAGATTATTTCTCTAAGTGGGCTGAAGCAGTCCCCCTTAAGTAAGTTCTCGGGACAACAATGGCTAGCTTCATGCTACATCATATATCGGTTTGGACTGCTTGACCGGATTATATCTGACAATGGCCCTCAGTTCAAGAGTCATCACATTGATCGCTTGGTTAACCAGTTCGGCTTCAAATGGAGGTACTCGACTATGTTTCACCTTCGAGCCAACAGATTAGCTGAGGCTTTCAAAAAACCCTGTGAAACATTTTACGAAAATATGTATCAAAGACAAAGAGGAACTGGCATGAGAAGCTTCCTGAAGCCTTATGGGCCTATCACACTACCACAAGAAATGTCAATGATTCCACACCTTATTCCCTAGTCTATGGGGGTGAAGCAGTTTTACCCCTTGAAATCCAAATCCCTTCATTGCGTGTCGTTGTACATCAAGGACTAACCAAATATGAGAGAGTCAAACTCCGGTAGCAAAAATTGGATGCACTCGACGAAAAGAGGTTAGAGGCTCAGCAGAACCTCAAACTCAACCTGGGGAGAATGAAGAGGGCTTTTGACAAGTCAGTTAAGGTCTGGCCAATTGCTATGCATGGTCGGCGTAAAGGGAAATTTGAACCCAAGTGGGAAGGTCCATTTATAATCAAGAAAGTCTCGCCAAATGGAGCCAACATATTGGCACATCCTGGTGGAGAGAGGCAATGCCCCCTATCAATGGGCGATATTTAAAGAAATACTATCCATGATGCATACTCAAGAAAAAGAGACTCAATGCACAGAAGTAAAAAGGTTAGGAGGATGATAAAGAAAAAGCAAGCCAGAAAGTCCAAGCAAAGCTTAAATCCTTTTTATTGCATTAAAAGGAGTTACAAGTTACAATCAAAAGCCCATTATTAAGGCAGTTACAAGACTCTTGCATCTGAGGATAAGAGGATAATTCAAGCTAAAACCTGTAGCACTACTCTTGCATTTGAGGATAAGAGGACGGTTACAAGCCAAAATGCTCTCCACATGAAAAAGAAGCAATACCACCAAAGAAATTCTCTCCTCATGAAGAAGAAGCAAAACCATCAAAGAGGATGTTACAGGTCAAAAGAAGAAGCCAATCATTTCGAGTCAACTGCAATTCATCTGACGAGTATATCAAACATACAAAGCAGACTTCTCTGGCAAGGAACTGGCCTATGATGGAGAGCATACCATGTTCACAGTGGATGCCCTTCTACAAAACAATATGGACTTCATTGTTGTGCTGGAGGACTTAGCTTCCAACGGGCATCATAAGTCAGGCTTTACCACTCGTCACAACCCTTTGCTTACTCAAGTTAGCATCGTGCGTGAACATCGTCGCACATGACTCATCGTCCTGCGCAACAATTCCCACATGCGACTCACTGCCACATGTGAGCAACACAATGCGAGTCATGATGCCCTCCATGCACTAAGGTCAGTGTCAGCTATGTCCTCCAAATGCTAGTGTCGGCTACGTTGCTAACTCCGAAAGCTGGCAGACTTTTCTAAGGTCAGCGCTGGCTGTGTCTTCTAAAGGCTAGCACTGGCTGTGCTTCTATCTCCCAGTGTCGACTGCCTATTCTTGAGGATCAGTGCCAGTTGTTTCAGCGTCGGCTGTACATTTAAAAAAGTCAGCGTCACCATGACTATTCAACTTCAGATGACTTTTCATTTTCCCACACCCCCTCGATTCCCGAGGCTCTTAGATTTTTAGTCTAAGACGCTTTGCCTCCTCGATGATTCCACGATTTCCAATGACAACTGTCGCCATGTCCTGGCCTGACACACATCTAACACGTGTGGAATCATAACCATTCGCCTTCTTGCAACTGTCCACCTCCAGCGATGGTCCACCTCCTGCACCCTTCGGATTCCTCCCCCCCCCCCCCTCTTTATAACTGATGCTTCCGTCCAATGTCCTTCACAAACTGGGAATCCCAGCCATGTCTAAGAAGGCCAAACGATGATGGGCTGAACCGGGTTGGGTTTTGTCTTGAGGTCTGAGGCAAGTATTACCGCCTCCCATGAAATCCTGTGCAACGCAGATCAGGACCGGGTTGGGCTTGAGTCAGGGCCCAAACATTTACCCACACGCAACACTGGCTATGTCATCGAAATTACCCAGCATCGACTATGTTCGTAGTAGCTTAGTGTCGGCTGTGTTCAAGAGATAGCACATGCTGTCCTCAGCACCGGCTATATTTTTAATGACTCCAGCATCGGTTGCCTGTTCAAGAAGTAATGTTGGCCGATCTCAGCACTGGCAGCGTTTTTAAAATCTAGGCGTCGGCTGAGTGTTCAAGGAATGATCATTGCTGCACACCTGATGCTAAAGTCGTGCGTGTCTTACTATTGTTATCCCCAGTAGAGTCACCCTGACTGTGACCTATTATCCCCATCGGAGTGGTACTCAGGTCATCCTACTCAGCTCATGACTTCTCATCCCCAGTACGAGTCATACTCGTACTATAGCTCATTATCCCCAGTGGAGTTAGGGTGATTTTTACCACTTCAACCCCCAGTGGGTCTCCCTCACACCTAATTATCCTGTCCTCAAGGAGTCAACTACCATTTTTCACCTATAAGGGAACCACACATGTTCCCATTATCCCCAATAAAGTCGGTCTTCCCATCTGAACCCTTTGTTGGCCTTAACCATTTTATCCCCAGGGAGTCAGATTCCCATCTACAGACTTATTCCCCAAGTAGTTTCACCTACATGGCAACCCACGCCTTGGTCCGGGCTGCATGATCTTAAACTGCAAAGCTTTGGTTCTAGTGCACGACCTTAAACTGCATTATCCAAATGATATGACCTTAAACTGTAGAGGAGGTCTAGTTGCACGACCCTAAACTGCACAGTCCAAACTATATGACCTTAAACCATAATGCACGTCCTTACTGCATGATGATAAAAGGCTTAGTACCACGGTCCAAACTATACGACCTTAAACTATAGTGAAAGTCTAGTTGCACGACCTTAAACTGCATGGTCCTAGTTGCATGACTTTAAACTGCATAACCACGGTCCAAGCTATATGACCTTAAACCATAATACACGTCCTGACCGCATGACATTAAACTGCTTTGCACAGGTCCCAGAGGCATGACCTTAAACACACCCCCACATACACGCACACACTTTTTATTTGCATTTTCATGCACATCTTCCCTAACCGACCCGTTCGTGTGTGCGCACCACCTTCAATACCTCCTCAGTAAGTCCATCCATTTCATCATCATTCATCATTCCCTAGTGAGTCTAACCCATGCTCACAAAACGACTAACCATCCCGCCACCGATACTCGTCGTTAACTAGTGGTTCACCACTTTTTACCCACCTTTCGTACATCATCCATCTTTCACAGGTCTCCTGATGCCATCTCCCCAAAGTGAGTCAAACCATCACCGTACTCACTTCATCACCTCCATAGACTGCCATTCATCTACACCGTGGTCTAGTTGTATGACCTTAAACTGTAGTGCCTGTTTTGGCCGCATGACGTTAAAAGGCTTTGCACAGGTCCTGAAGGCATGACCCTAACATGCCTTCTCAAAAATAAAGTAGAAAAAAAAATATATAATGGGCATGGTGTATACCTGGTTAAGGGAATGCAATGAGTAAAAATGACAGACAGGCATGGTCATGAAATCATGAGTAAAAGAGTTATGTAAGAATAAAAAAATCGGGCACGGCGAAAACCTGAAAGGACACTATGAGTAAAAATGGAAGAATAAGGGTAGACATGGCCGAAAGGTCATGGGTAAAAGAGCCCCAAATAAAAGGAAGTTGGTGAAAACCATCTCTACGGCATCGCTTCACAAGTTTAAGTGAAAATCCGCAAGGGCGCTTGGACTAATAAACAGGTCGATGCAACACTCGCCTCTATAAGTGGCTCCAGCCAGCATTCAAAAGAAAAATCCCGAGTGTCACAATACCAGGACCTAAAAATATGGGCTTCAAGGAAAATATTTCGAAAGCCTGAGTCCATTTAAGAAAAGGACTCGAAGGACAAAAGATTCACCAAGAAGGTAGGACAAGTCTCATGAAGAAGAGCGGCATTCCCAAGAGGTTATTAAATGCACTCCAAGATGCCAGAGACGCCCCATGAAGGCTAACTCAGCCAGGACTTTGTACCTGTTACGCGAGACTGCTAACATTGGGTTGGGGTTATACCCAAAGCCGATCACGTCGATAAAGTGAGGTACCCTACCCGTCAAGGAATAACTGGTGCATGACACAGACGAGCGCCGACAAAAGGCTCTTCAACAGACCATTCAGAACAAACAAACAAGAAATTCACTCTGACAAAGCAAAGACGCTGTAAGAAGGCTAAGTCGGCCATGACTTTGGACCTGTTACGCGAAACTGCTAACCTTGGGTAGGGCTTATACACGAAGCCAGTCACCTCGATAAAGTGACGTACCCTACCCACCAAGGAATATATGGTGCACAATGTAGATAAGCGCCGACCAAAGGCTCTTTTGTTGTCCATCCAAGACAAAGAAACCCAGACAAAATGGGAACAATTCCCTTTGACACGGCACTCAATTGCCAAACGGATCTGATTCTGACTAACGAGGTCCATACGAAATCCTCAACTTCAGAATCACAAAGAGTCCACGCGAGGGTGAGGACTTCGATAGGATCCCTTAAAAAATTCTCTTCTCCCCCTAAAGCCTCCACGGATGGACCTGTACATAGCATCCAAACGTCTGAGCATCATAGTTACAGCATTGTGTGAATCTCCTAGGCGTTCACATGGTCTTATGGCTAGGAAGAAAAAATTAATAAAGTCGAAGGAAATTTTTGGAATGTTGTCCATATCGCTTCCCTCGAAGCAAAAGATTCGGTGGGGCAAGCTATTTGAATACATTTTTTAGCACCTTGGTCCCTAATGCGAAATAAAGAGGAAGCAGGTCAATAAAGTGTGACAAAATAGTGGAAATTTTTACAGTCTCAGAATATCCCTAAAACTGGTCAAAATCTTCATTAGCACTCCAAAAGGCCACCTGCCAAGTTTCGGTGCAATCTGACATGTCTAAGGAAGTGATAACAAAGAAACAATTTCGGCAAAATTGGCCTCTAGCACCCCAAAATGGACCCCGTAATTAGAACTATATTTTCGGTGCATCAAACAGCTATGGAACCACCACTATTGGATCTGACAAGGTCAAAAACACCTATGGGTCAAGTTTCGTGTTAATCAGGCACTCCAGGACAAAGTTATGAGTAAAATACTAAAAAGGGGTACGCACACTATTCGCATGTGGCCACCCTACACCAAAACACCATTAAAGGTGGTTGTTTTCATTGTCACAGGTAATGACTTTCAAGGCCCATATCTCACTCATTCTAAGTTAGATCGTGCTCAAATTTTGTGAGCATGTTCGTCTCATCAAGACGAGCGTTTGATATGTGGTGTGCCTCGTGACGATGCCTGAGCAGCGAGAAAAACTAGAGAGAAGTATATGATCCATGAAGAAAATTACAAAAAATCAGCAGCAGCACACCTCACTCAAGCAATCAAATCACAACGCCCCGATCAACAAGACACCAATTGCATGATTTGTGTAAGGTCCGAGGCTATCTCTGATCCAAACCCCGTGTATGATGAACAGTTGGATTTAACACACTGAGGCGTCAAAGTTGCTGTAAATTTCGGTCATCGGATTTCAAGATTCCAGCATAAAACTCAAGAAGACAAAATCTTCGTTCGGACACAAAATCGAGATGCATTTGTTGCAACGTGATCGCCATGGCATGCTTAGTGTGATTCAGCAAAGAAAATGAAGAAAAAACATCAAGAAAAGAGCAAACTAGCGATCCAAAGTTTTCAAGATTCAAGAAAATTTCAAGTCTCATGATCATGTCTTAAAACCATGATTCATGGCTTGAAGTTGGTATCAAATCAATCGTCATACCAAACCCTACAAGAAAAAAATCATCTTTCAATCAAACGGGCATCTGACCAACTCCGGATCAGTCATGAAAGATCATGCAAGTTCCCAAGTAGCAGCAGGGACTGTTCTGAAATTTCAAACATCGTTAGGTAGGGGCAGTACCCATTTTTAGAATTTCTTTTAATTCACTTCAATTGTAATTATCATCAATTTTAGCTAGTTTTTTGGCATACACCCATGTTTGGGCCCAATTCTATATAAACATGCAAAGCCTAATTGTAAAGGCACCATTCGTTCAAAGCTTGATTTATTCAATAAAGATTTCAATTTATGCTTAAGTTCGTGGTTGCATCTTGGAGAGACAGAGAGAGAGAGGACAGAGAATAAAAGGGTCAGTATCCTTTGGTAAGGTAACTTTCTCTCTCCTCCTCTTTTCCCTCTCCTCCTCTTTTCTCATCTCTATCTCTCTTTCTATCTCCTCTTTTTCATCATTATCTCTCTTTCTCTTTCCTCTTTTCTCGTCTCTCTTCTCTCTAAATATTTCTCTCTCTCTCTCTCTCTCTC
>NW_006494865.1:837046-899934 GCF_000471905.2 Amborella trichopoda
TTATTATTATTATTATTATTATTATTATTATTATTATTATTATTATTATTATTATTATTATTATTATTATTATTATTATTATTATTATCTATTATTATTAATATTATTATTATTATTATTATTATTATTATTATTATTATTATTATTATTACGTGTGTTGTTGTTGTTGTTGTTGTTGTTCTTGTTGTTCTTGTTCTTGTTCTTGTTCTTGTTCTTGTTCTTGTTCTTGTTCTTGTTCTTGTTCTTGTTCTTGTTCTTGTTCTTGTTCTTGTTCTTGTTTGTTGTTCTTGCTGGGGCACCCTCAATTGTCAAGGTATTTGACCTGGGTCTAAAGAACCAAAGTTGAACCCAACTTCATCTTCTAGGTCTAAGTTTAAGGGAGATGTTGCCCAATCAGAGGCACATTTCCCACAAATCTCTGGTTCTAGGGGACATTCTGCCCAATCAGTAGCTAAAACCCCTCTATCTTCCAAATCTAAGGGAGATGTTACCCAAGTAAGATCGCATCGCCCACCAGTGCCTGGGTCTAAAGGAAGTCTCTAAACTAGCAGCTCACCCCACATCATCATCAAAGTCTAAGAGTGATGCTGCCCAACTAGGGGCACGCCATCCACCGCTACAAAAGTCCAAGTCTGAGGGAGGTGCTGTTAAAATTTACACTATCGGTAACACCTCAGCACCGCCTAACGCGCCTGACCCACAGGGTCAAGTAGACCCGAGTCTATCTCCTCAAGGTGAGAGTTTGGTCAAATCACACCGAGATCCTCAAAAGACCCATTCTAGGGGCCCCAATAGTCAGAATCCGAGACATCATAGGGCATCCAACAAGGGCATGCACCTTGAGGTCCATCAGTTTGATCAAGAACTCCCCGAGTTTTATGACACCTTTGAGAGGCTCAAGAACTTACCCGAGGTCAAGGATTTTTTGATGCGTGCTGGCCTTGTTGAGTCACATGCCTCACCTAGGACATCGAGTCAGTCAGGTCAGAATCAGAGGACATCTTTAGCCCATGTCCAACAAAGTCATGTGAGTTTCACCCATCAGCAAGCCGGCATCGCCAATCTTCTCATCCTCCAACTCTTATAGATCCAGCTCAACCACAGGATCGTCCATCCCATAGTCAGTTTAGACCTGACCCTCCACAAGTTATGTATAGTCATCCACATGTTTAGCCTCTTCAGACTGCCCCAGTTTCATACCATCAGTCATAGGCACCCTATTCGGCTCCTATTCCAACTCAGTACCACCCAAGTCAGTCATATCAATCAACTCCATACCCTCTGATTGTAGTCCCATCTTCTAGTCACCCATACCTGGGATATCCTGTGCACCAAGCCTCGATTGTCCATTTTCAGGTCCGGTCACTGGCGTATCAACCTCCGACTCCTCAAGTCCAGGTCATTCCTCAGACTTAGCCATACCATCCTCCAACCATCTCGCAAGCCCCTCTTATGTCTGGTCTATTGCAGCCCATATCAACAGTATCCCTTGCACCACAAATTTTGTCATCAACCTCGAGCAACCAACCGACTCCTAAGTCGATTGAGCTCGCTCAGCTGAAAGGCGAATTGGCCACATTTAAAGAGATCATGGCTAATATCAGAGTTCCAAATATACTATCTCCATGATCTTATATCAAGGATGTTCTCGGGGATGTCGAACACCCTTCCTCTGGGTTTCGTGTTTCAAAAGTTTGAAAACAAGTTCAGCAAGAAGGGTGACTTTGATAATCACGTCACCGCTTACTTGTTGACTTTTTCAGCATTAGAAGACAAATCGTGTCGTCTGAAGGCCATGTTTCAATACACTCTCTCCTAACCACCTCTAATGTGGTTTCGAGAATAATATTCAGGTACCCTGAGCAGACTCCTGACGAATTTTTTGGCGATTCGTTGAACAATATCAAGGGACCAAGCAATAACCTATGACCCTCGGGGAGTTGGTTGCGACCAAACAAAACATTGGTGAGTTGTTCCCTAACTTTGTCAATCGATTCCGGGAATCTGCATCAAAGGTCATTGATTGCGCACTTCCCGAGAACTCTCAGATAAGCATGTGCTTAGAGAATTCCCTACCAGAGGACATGAATTTCTTCAGTCATGGGTTGCGACCTTTCTCATTTCAACATATGATAGATCAAGTTGCTTGCTATGAAAGGTCAAAGGTCGCTGCTTCCAGTGTAAATTTTGAGAACTCGACAGTGGTTGTACCATCACAGACTAAAACAAGGGGGCATTTTAACAACAATCACAAAAATAATAATACTATTGCGCATGTCGGTCAAATTGTCATTGCACCAGTTCCACCCCAAGCTCAAAAGATAAATGATTAGCTCAGGGGCACCGGCAGGACCAATAACTTCAACTCCAATAATAACATAAACACTGGATACAGGGGGTCCTTTCTAGAAGTTAACCTTCCATCACTGCAAGAACCTCTCTTCGCGATATTAACTAAGATCCTGTAAGCAGGGCTAATTATTCTTCCAGACCTGTTCAATCAAAGTATGAGATTAAAGATAAACTCAGATGGTGTGGATACCAAAGAAATCACACCCATAGCACTCAAGATTGTTATAACTTAAAGCGCATCATCCGAGAACTCCTAGATAAGGGTGCTATCAACTACACTCCCACCGATGCACCGGTGGAGGCCTCTAATTAGAAGATGGGAATATTTATCAATGCACTTCCGAATAATGGAAAGAAAGTTGAAATTGAATCCCCCAATGAGGCCAGTTCAATTGTCATTATAATGATTGAAGATAAGTTACTCAGGGTTTACCTTAAAGTGCAAAACCATAAGGATACCCAAGAAAATCTCTCAATTTCCCCTTGGGATCATGCCATCTTCAAAAGCAAAGATGTCATAGTCACCAGAGATCCTTGCATAAACATGATTTCAATTAACCGGGACTACACTCCATCTCAAGATGAGAAAGCTGAAAATCCAGGAAAATCTAGACCAGGTGTCATTGTCGTGGCCTGTAAAAACCCTCAAGAGGTTGACCACCTCACGAGGAGAGGAAGTAACTTCAAGCCACCTCAATTGATGGCCGAAACTCTAGATGAAAAGCTTGAGAATCTTCCCAAAATTGATGGAAATCCCAGCATGCCCAATAAAACAACAAAGGACCAAGAAACAGACATTACTGAGCCTATCACACAGTACAACTTGCCAGCTCATCTCAGTAAAATTCCAGCATCCATATCTATCATGGACCTAATGAAGAACTCGCCCATTCATCGGGCCCAAATTGAGGAAGTACTTGGAAGGACTCATGTCCCTGCCCATACGAGACCCGAAGAGCTAAGCAACATGATCAATCTTTTAACGGCATCGACCCCCATTACATTTACTGATGATGACATGCCTTTGGAATTTGATCGTTTTCACACCCATCCACTTTATATCATTGTTTTCATGAGCGGTTATGAAAGTAGGAGAGTGATGGTTGACAATAGGGCATCTCTGAACATCTGTCCCTTGAAAATGATTCTAAGAGTAGGGTTATCATGAACAGACCTTGAGGACTCAAACATCTCAATTGCAACCTATGATGAGGCTCAAAGATAAACCTTAGGGATCATCCCCCTCACTCTTAAGATTGGGCCGGTGGTCCAAATAGTGAGGTTTTATGTCCTTGACATTGAACCTTCCTTCAATCTACTCATTGGCAGGCCTTGGCTACATGAAAATCTTGTTGTGGCCTCCACTTTATATCAATGCCTGAAGTTCCCAATTGTTGGACGAGTGGTTCGCGTACGTTCAGTTGCAATCAAAGCAGAAAAAGAGAAACTCTCTGAAAATTTTAAAATCGAAGAGATCACACTTCTAACATATAAGGAAAATTGTGTTATGACTCATGAAACGCATGAAGTGTCTGAGAAATTGAAAAATTGTTATAGTCATTATGATTTCAGTTCGTGCACGGCATGGAATATATTATTGGCTCAGGGGACTGCCCCAACAATGGCCTTAGAAAAAATGGGCAAGATGTTGCTAAGGCAATAACTCATTCCCCTCACGCTAAAGTAGACACCAATGATCGAAGAGGGTTGGGTTGCACACTTTCTAAACTTCAATGTAAACTCAAACCTTCTCAGCGTCCAAGTTTTATTCTTAGATGAATTCAAGGTCTTAACCACCTAAAGACCGATTATCTTCCAAAACTGAAGATCATAATTGAAATTCCTCTAGAAGAAGATCTATTAGAACGACAACTTTCCTGGCTTACACTTGGAACCCATGTTATGGCTACCACCTCCTTGGCTCCCAAGCAAATTACGGCAATTATTGAAAATTGGAGCATTACTCCCTTATCTATTGAATCTATCAAGAGGATACGACGACACTTTCAACTCCCTGTGCCAAAGAACATACATCCTACATGAAGCCTCTCTAACACCATTACCTTTTCGATTGTAGAAAATGCAGTTAAGACCCTTGACAAACCCAATGAAAACTTAAACGAAGTCAAGGAAGAAAATGAAAATGAAACAAATGAGGGCTCACCTGCCGACGAAAATTTCTAGGCAGATGAAGAACCTCCCACTGAGGAACTCATGCTCCAAGCTAAGCAGTTTAAGATAAGATTCAACAGCAGTCCTACTGCTATTATCGAAGAAACCTTAGACATTAATCTAGGAACTGAGAAAGATCTAAAGATCACAAGAATTGGAAGTTCTCTGTCATCAAAAGAACAAGACAAAATGATCTCCCTCTTAAAATAATACATTGACATATTTTCCTGGTCCTATGTACATAAGCCTGGCTTAAATCCTGAATTGGTACGACACTATGTTGTACTCCAAGAAGGGGAAAGAGCCATCAAATAGAAACTACGTCGACAAAAGCCTCACTTGGAGTTGAAGATAAAAGAAGAGATTGACAAACTTTTAAAGGCAAAGTTCATGTTACCCGTGGGCTATCCAGATTGGTTAGCCTCGTAGTAGTACCTAAGAAAGATGGGAGAATCAGAGTTTGTATCAACTATAGGGACTTGAACAAAGCATGTCCTAAGGATGACTTTCCTCTTCCAAATATAGATGCCCTAATTGACAACACTGCTGAACACCAGATGCTATCCTTCATGGATGGTTTCTCTAGCTATAATCAGATTCTCATGGCGAAAGAAGACCAAAAAAATACTTCCTTCATCATGCAATGGGGGACATACTGCTATAGAGTCATCCCTTTCGGTATTAAAGATGCTGGGGCAACCTACCAGCAGGCCATGACTGCTATATTTCATGACTTGATGTATGATATTATGAAAGACTATGGGGATGGCATCCTCGTCAAATCCAAAACTCGGGATGCCCACCTTCCTAATTTGAAAAGAGTATTTGACCGACTTCGAGAGCATCAATTAAAGTTGAATCCTCAGAAGTGCACCTTCGGTGTTGAGTCTGGCAAACTACTTGGCTTCATTGTGAGTCAAAGAGGAATAGAAGTGGACTCAATGAAAATTAAGGTTATCTCGAAAATTCCACCTCCAAAGAATATTCAATAAATTCATGGGTTGCAAGGTATAATACATGCTATCCAGAGATTTATATCCCAATTAGCTGAGAAACGTGGCCCATTCAATCGTTTGTTACTGAAGGACACCCCGTTTATCTAGGATGAGACATGTCAAAATGCCTTTGACCATACAAGGGAGTACCTTTCTAACCCACCAATCTTGAGTCCACTTGATCCCAACAAACCTCTATTCCTTTACCTTGCTATGATAGATAAGACAATGGGAGCGATGTTAGGGCAATATAATGACCAAGAAAAAGAGAAACCATCTACTACATCAATAAGACAATGGTCGACTATGAAATACGATACTCGGATGTGGAAAAACATTGTCTAACCATAGTGTGGGCAACTCAAAAGTTGAGGCATTATGTAGCTTTCTCATACCATCAAGCTGATATCGAAGATGGATCACTCCAGTACCTACTAGAAAGACATGTTTTAAATGGATGATTAGCCAAATGGAGAATGCTCCTAAGTGAATTTGGCATCGAATATGTTACTCAAAAATCAGTCAAGGGGCAATCAATTACCGATCATTTAGCTAAACATGCCTTACCTGACTGCGTCCCCATCAAAACGGATCACCCTGATGAGGACATCTTTGTCATTGAGGATCCCACTTGGGAGTTATACTTTGACGGGGCTAGGAATGAATACGGCACTTGTGTCAGAGTCATCCTATGCTCTCAGGAGAAAATAATGTTTTTAACCACTGTAAGGCTCAATTTTCCCTACACAAGCAACATTGTAGAATATGAAGCCTTAATAGCTGGTCTCGAGAATGCCCGTGAACTCCAAATTGAACAATTACGGGTCATGGGGGATTCTTTGCTTGTAATAAATCAAATTAATAGAGAATGGAAGGTTAAAGAAAAAAAGCTCCAGCTGTATCAGAACTCAGTTGTAAACTTGTCAAAATGCTTCAAAAAAGTAACCTTTCAATATGTGACTCGGGAAAACAACCGGTTCACTGATACCTTGGCCACTCTCGCATCAATGATGGATATTCCTCCCTAAATGAGTGTCCAACCATTCTACATTAGACACAAGAGTGATCCTTCTCCTCTCAAGATGGAGTCGGAAGAGCAAGATCAGGAATCAGAGAGGGGAGAAGAAGTGTTCACCCTCGAGGCCAACCAGATAGTCAAAGCTAAACCCTGGTATCATGATATATCAGTCTTACTCAAAGATGAAACGTATCACGAAGGAGCCTCAAAGAGAGATATGGATACCTTAAGAAGATTCTAAATCAACTTCTTGATCAAAGATGACATCCTCTATAAGAAGTCCTTTGAAAGAATCCTCACAAGCTGTATTGATCAATCAAAGGTCGACACGGTGCTCAAAGAACTACACAATGAAGGAGGACATGCAGAGGCAACACTTCTAGCTCAGAAAGCCAAAAGACAAGGATATTACTGAACTACTATAGCCGAAGACTGTTTGAAATATGTGAAGAGACATCCTAAATGTCAATTTTATGGGGACCTCATACATGTTCCTTCCATGCCACTCAATCCAACACCTCTGCAAGAGTTAAAAGAAATCAAATCCCTAGAAATTCTAAGGGGACCACGTGGGCCACTTTCACAAGATTTTCTGAATAACCCACCTATATGGGACGAAGAACCAGACTTTAAAGTTCAAATCATATTATTTCCTGAAGAGAAAGGATCCAAAGAAAATGATAGGGGCAGGGGCATGATTCTACTACTTGGGGCACCTCACATTCAAAGAAAAAAAGAAGATCCAACAGGGACAGTCCTATCCACCAGTTTGATAGAGATTGCCCCATCTGATGAGAATGCTATAAAGGCGATCTCATCCAAGATACTGATTGTCTCATTAAATGGAGAAGACTCTATAGCAGTAGCCATGCCAAACCACTTGATAAGGATACCCTCACTTGATGATGAAAATAAAGCAGGGGCAATCGGTGAGGCCCACACCTTACCTGAGAACTCCCAAAACGCCTTGAGGTGATATACTCCTCAAGAGCGACATGAAGTTGCAACTTAAAAGGATTACCAAAAAGGCGTGGGGTGATCACTTACTCCTCCCTTTCAAATAAGCCAAGTGGGGCATTCATGCTCTGCTTAAGCATTCTACTCCGTGGTATTGACAACCTAAGGACTTGAAAAAAAAAAAATGAGCTTAGCCGACCCCACAAGAGATTAAAGGATTAGGAAGCTCAGAGTGACACCAAGTCTGAAGATCAAGGCTAGAATGAAGCAATCCAAGGAGGAAATATTCTATAAAGATTCACAAACCTTTGTTCAAGGAAGTATCTGATACCAACTAGAGGCAAGGAAAATC
Source organism: Amborella trichopoda (assembly GCF_000471905.2). Next base: position 844,893 of record NW_006494865.1, read on the forward strand.
TAAGGATAACCAAGACTAGGACCTCCCTGCCACTTGGAAGAAGGAAGGATGACCGAGTTCTTCTTTGTTTTTCTAGGACAAAGTGCCACAAGAAGGGAAAACGCCACCAACTCTTCTCCTCCTCCTATGTTTCCATCTTCTTCAAAAGAAAAAAAAAATCCGTCGAGATGAAAATCGAAAAAAATCTCGAGTATTGGAAAAAAAAGGCCACTAGGCTGAACACCCAAGAGGGACCCTAGCGGCAAAGAAAAAAAAGGAAAAAAAAAAAAAACAACAAATCCGCTGGGCTGAAAATCCGAAAGGAACCCCGAGCGTTTGAAGAAAAGCTACCGGGCTGAACACCCAAAAGGAACCCTGAGGAGATAGAAAAATAGAACTTCTTTATCTTTTCGTCTCTTCTCAAAAATCTCTAGAAATTCTTCTTTTTTCGAGTTAGACTGGAGTCAAAAAGCAAATGAAGGCATCAATCTAAGTGAAACATGAACAGGCTCGACTATTTAAACTTCAAAAGAGTGGTAGTGGAAGAACAAAATTGGAAGTCCAAGGATATTCTGAGCACTTTTGAAGCATATCTCATATTATTTAAGACACTGGTTTGCTCGAAAAAACAAGAAAAAGCCTTCTTTGAATTGTGGCATAAGAGCCAAGTTTGGAAGATGAGGAAGTACTTAGTGATTCCTCGTCCTGAAAATCCCAACTTGAGGCTCGACAAGCTCATGAAAAAAACAGAGAGCTTCATGGTAGCATGAGCCTAAACTGCTTACCAAAACTTGTTTTTCAAAATTTCTCATCCATCTTCAAAATTTCCCCTATGTGTTTTGTGAGTTTTAAAAAACCTTAATTTCTTTGGTTAAAACGTAGCCCAAAACTCTGTTTCAGTTTTAAATTCAATCTATCTTCAAAATCTTCTACAATGTTTTTAAAAAATGAAGGAGTTTCATGGAGGCTTGGATATGATGCATCCGCTGCCACCAAATCTTAGATTGCCATGCTTGCAAACCCTTAAGAAAACAGAGCGTTGGAAGAAAGGCTACCGAGCTGAACACCCAAAAGGGACCCTGAGGAGATAGAAAAATAGAACTTCTTTATCTTTTCGTCTCTTCTCAAAAATCTCTAGAAATTCTTCTCTTTTCGAGTTAGACTGGCGTCAAAAAGCAAATGAAGGCATCAATCTAAGTGAAACATGAACAGGCTCGACTATTTAAACTTCAAAAGAGTGGTAGTGGAAGAACAAAATTGGAAGTCCAAGGATATTCTGAGCACTTTTGAGGCATATCTCATACTATTTAAGACACCGGTTTGCTCGAAAAAACAAGAAAATCCTTCTTTGAATTGTGGCATAAGAGCCAAGTTTGGAAGATGAGGAAGTACTTAATTCCTCGTCCTGAAAATCCCAACTTGAGGCTCAACAAGCTCATGAGAAAAAAGAGAGAGCTTCATGGTAGCATGAGCCTAAACTGCTTACCAAAACTTGTTTCTCAAAATTTCTCATACATCTTCAAAATTTCCCCTATGTGTTTTGTGAGTTTTAAAAAACCTTAATTTCTTTGGTTAAAACGTAGCCCAAAACTCTGTTGTAGTTTTAAATTCAATCTATCTTCAAAATCTTCTACATTGTTTTTAAAAAATGAAGGAGTTTTATGGAGGCATGGATATGATGCATCCGCTGCCACCAAATCTTAGATTGCCATGCTTGCAAACCCGTAGGAAAACAGAGACTAACCCATAGGTTGCCATACCAAAAAGCCTGAACCCCAAGAATCAGAATCGAAGGCAAACAAGAAATTCAATTAGCCAGAAATTCATCATTCCATCATTTCTTCTTAATCAAAGTCCCATTTGATTGGAGAATCAGACCCCAAGTAAAATGTCTAAAGTCGAAGATGACTACACTGGTAGCTTCTAAGGTAGGATAGGAGTGACTACAACAATGAGTGTCATCGGCTCAAAAATAGTACGGTTCTTGTTGATAGTCACTTCGGATCCCGATTGTCGGAGACCTCGCAGCTGAACTGACTCAAAGATAGCAGTACTAGTTCGATGACTTACGGATCGATGCCTTACGGATCAAAAGCATCCATCGGCGTACCGCCTACCCAAAGGGTGCAATGATCCCTAAAAAAGAAATTTTCTTCCCACCATGTCTCAGATGTATACTTATTTGCCATTCACCTGGTGCTCTAGGTGAATGCTAAAGAGGGGCAACTGTAGACACTCCCTCGAAATTTTGGCTAAGGGAACTCCTAAAAACCTCGAATCTGGTCCTAAAGAACCACACAAACCCTAGTATACCATAGGCAATCTAGACCTAATTTAATTAACTCAAAACTACCCAAATCCTATCCCAACTTGAAGTAGAGCCCAATAGCTTTCCAACGGTCCAAGAATGGCCTGAATCAGACCTACGAATAAAAAGATATAACAAATAATAATTTCATCCTTGTACGACCCAATTGTTAGGCGCGGGCCAGGCTGTAATGGGCTCGACAATCCCAGACACGGCCTGATGACACAGACGCGCCATTTATGATGTAGTTAATGCATTTTATGATGCAGTAAACGTGTTTTCTTTAATTAGATAAGGTTAAAACTTCAAGATAAATCCAAAAAAATCCAAAAAAATTAGAAAAAATCACCAATGAAGTTCTATAAATACCCCCTTCATAACCCAAAACAAAGAGACCAGAAACCACAAAGAAATACCCTATAAAGTTTCGAAATTAGAAAAATAGCCCAAAAATACCCAAAAATAGGAAAAACCCTAATAAAATGGTTAAAAATTTAGAAAAATCCCCAAAAATTCTAAAACAATTAGATAAAATCCTAGAATTCATATTCAATCTCTAGATATCCCAAAATCCTTAGAAAATTAAGGAAATTCTCCTCTAATCCCAAGAAAAAGCCTAGGTAGACCCTACTTAAAATTCTCAGCTTTTTTCCTACCTTAAGAACCCTAGATCAAGGTAAAAGAACCTTAGATCTACTAATTCCAACAAGCAAAGGCATCCAAAAAAGGAGATGGTGGTGCAAATCGAAAGAGCGATCTGATCCAAGCCCGAAACTCCGGTTTTCGGGTCCTTAGAGGTAAGTATATCTTTTTTTGCTTAATTTAGTTTGTTTTTCTTAATTTAATCATCTGTTTTATTTTATTTTTTCTGAAAATTAATTCATCATTAGATTTAATTAAATTTAGAAGCGTTCTTTTGTCAAAATGCGGATTTGGAGCTAGAGCTGTTAGTGAACTCAGAAAAAGATCAAAACTGTATAGATCTAGGATTTTTCTGAGCCTATAATTCACACGACCCCACTTTCTCTAGCTTTTCAAAATGTAACTCATTTTCAGCTAAGATTTGAGCAAATCTCATCACAGAGATCGGCGCAGATTGGAGTGTAAACAAACCTATTGAGCCCATGTAAGTGATTCATCTAATGAATTCACTCCCTAACTCATGGAAAACTTTTATATCCTCCCTCAGCTAGAAGGAAGGCCCCATAGTTGGAGGATCTCATCACGACAATTAAAGGAGAAGAAGAAAGGAGGAACTCAAAACATGCACTAACATCAATTCCAAGGGAGGCCGAACACATGATAAAATTTTCACCCTCTTTTAAACCTAAAAAAGGAAAGGATATAAACAATTTTGGAAAAAGGATATAAACAATTTTGGAAAGAGAGGAGGCAACAAAAAGAGAGATTTTGGAACACTAGAACTTGCTTTATTTGCAAGAAGGTGGACTATATAGTCAAGTATTGTCAATCCAACAAATTGATGGCACCAATAAGGAACTTACTTGTGTGATCTTTGAGACTTTGCTAGCCAAACCCAAGGGAGCTTCTTGGTGCCTTGACTCGGGAGCTACAGCTCATGTCTCAAACACCAAAGAAGGCATCCGCTCTTTTACTCTCATGGGGCCAGGAAAGCAACTTATTTATATAGGAGGAAACCAGAATACCGATGTACTTGGAGTCAAAGATTTTGAGCTTATATTGAAGAGTGAGAGCATCTTGATCCTAAAGCAAGCACTTATGCTCCTGATATGAGGAAGTTCATGGTTTCGGTTCCCAAGATGGCTCTAACGAGATTCGTGACCACTTTCGTTGGAGATAAGGTGGTAGTCAAGATGGGTAACAATGATGTTATGATTGGACGTCTTGTGAATGGTTTATTTACTATTGAAATGAAAGAGAACATTGCTTATGTCTCGTCTCCTAATTATTTGGAGGCTACCCTATGACATATGAGGTTATGACAAATTAATTACAAAAGAATGGAAAGATTGATAAAGGATGACATTCTTCAAAATTATGAGGGTGATTTATCGAAAGTGTGTGAGTCTTGTGTATAAGGAAAAAAACCACCGAGGTAAAAAGAGCTACTAATATTTTAAAAATCATTCATAGTGACATATGTGGTCCTATGAATGTGGCTACCAAAAACGACAAAAGATATTTCATCACTTTTATAAATGACCACTCGTGATATAGCCATGTATACTAATATACATAAAATTCGCAGCCTTAGAAAAGTTTAAAGAATATAAAGCCAAGGTAGAAAATCAAAGTCTTTAGAACTAATAGAGGGGGAAATATTCATCCAAACTTTTCAAAGAAATTTGTATTGAAAACGGAATCATCCATCAATACACCATGCCTTATACTCCCAAACAAAACGGTGTTGTCGATAGATCGAATATGACCTTGGTTGAAATGGTAAGGAGTATGATGGGGCATGCTATATTTTTCCTCGATTTTTTGGGAGAAGCCGTGTTGATGACATGTTATATCTTTAATCGGACTTTCACAAAAGTTGCCCCACTTACTCCTCACGAAATATTCACCGGTCGTGCTGCCTTCCTTGATCATCTAAAAGTTTGGAGTGTCTCAGCCCATATCCTAATCTTGCACCAAAATAGGATTAAACTTCAACCCAAAACTGTTAAGACCATTTCATGGAACTACCCAGACCGTGGTAAGGGCTATCGATTCTACAACCTTGAAATCGGGCCGGTTATTGATAGCTGTGATGCTCACTTCTTCGTCGAAGTATACCTCGAAGCAAGATTGAGTCACAAACAAGCTGACCTCTTTAAGGAAACAAAAAACAAAGGTGTGCTTCGAGAACCCGAACCCGAAACTTCAAATAGACTTGAGCCTGCACCCAAACCCTCAATTTAAAATGAGCCTGAGACCAAACTGAGACGATGTGACCAAATTAACAAACCACCTTTGTACATAGAACACTATGTCTACTTGAGGGAACACTATGATAGAATTGGAGATGATTTATACTTTGAAGCTAAAAGCTATCATAAAGCCTTGTTTTGTCTTGAAAAAGAGTATTAGATAGAAGCCATGAAGGATGAATATGCTTCCATTAACCAAGACCATGTTTGGGAATTAGTGCCACTACCTCAGAAACGTATGGCTATAGGATGTAAGTGGATTTTCAAGAAGTTAAACTCGGAAGGGAAAATAGAAAAATATAAAGCTAAGCTAATTACAAAGGGATTCGCCCAAAAAGTAGGGATAAATTATGATGAGACATTTTTCCCAATTGCCAAATTTTCATCCATCAGAATCCTAATAGCCATAGGAGCCCATTTTGATTTTGAGGTTCATTAGATAGATGTCAAAATGGCTTTCCAAAATGGAGATTTAGAAGAAGAAATCTACATGAGTCAACCCAAGGGATTTGAGGAAAAAGGAAAGGTAAACCTAATGTGTAAGCTTAACAAATCCCTCTATGGCCTAAAACAAGCATCGCGTCAGTGGTACATAAAATTTCAAGAGATCATCGCCCTTGTAAGGTTTTTTATGAATAATGAAGACTATTGTATCTATCAAAATATCAATGGGAGTAATGTGGTTTTTATTTCCTTGTATGTCGATGATATGTTAATTGTTTGTAGCTTGATTGTCCTAATAATAGAGACTAAAACTTTCCTTGTACAACACTTCGATATGAAGGATCTTAAAGAAGTTTCATTTGTTGGGCATCAAGATAACAAGAAATAGAAAAGAGAAAACTATCCAACTTTTTCAAACAACCTACTGCAAGAGGATACTGGAAAAGATTGATATGGATAAGTGTAGGCCCATGTCTATCCTAATAGACAAAAAGTCGAAGCTTAGAAATAAGATGTGTCCTATTGAAGATATTGATAAAAACCATGGAGAGAATGTCTTATATGAGCAGTTGAGTCCCTTATGTACGGCATGATGGGAACAAGGGTCTGACTTGTTTTTCTTTATGAGCATGGTTAGCTGATTCTAATGCAATCATGGAGATGTGCATTGGAGGGAGGTTAAGAGAATCCTCAGATATTTTAAAAGGGACCATGAACGAAATGCTTACATACAAAGGAGGAAATAAAATATCAATTGAGGGGTATTCAGATGCAAGTTATCTCGCGAATCCAGATAATGCAAATGCCACATCTAGATATGTGTTTATTCTTGGATGGGGTGCAATTTCTTGGAACTCAAACAAACATGATATGGTGGCATTATCCACCATGGAGGCTGAATACGTCGCATGTTGTTTGGCGGCCAAGGAGATCATATGAATTCAGAAATTTCTTAATCTACTCAATTTTTATCCCGTGCGTTGCGGGGCAGTAAGGATCTTCTGCAACAATACGGCGGCAATTTACGTATCAAAGGAGCCACGTTTTCATAAGAAATCTAAACACATAAAATCGTATTTCTATCACTTGAGGAATGAGGTGAGATTGAGAGAGATCAAGATTAGCTATATATTCATCAATCTGATGATTACAGATCTTCTAAAGAAAAGGGCTTCCCCTAATATTTTTATAAGACATGTGAGAGAGATGTGGATGAGAGAAAATAAGGAAGAGAGATTGTAAGGCATTTAAGGACCAAGTGGGAGATATTGGGTAAGTGTAGCCATTAAAGGCCTTATTAGTATATTTGATATAATGGAAGATGAATACAGTGGGAGTGTGGTTCCTCGTAGATCATAACTAAGAAAATAATATTTGCTAATATTGAACTGTGCTTGAAGGTCTAAGCTAGTCGGTTGGAAAAATCATATGTTACCTAAGCATAGAAAACTATTCGATAAGGGTTATAATAGTCATCCCTTGATGAAGTCGGAGTATCCCAAGATGAGTGAGCTGAGGGACTGTGTGATCCTTGTGTGCGATGGTGACCTTCAAAGACGAGGGTCAAAGCATCATCTATGTACCATCACACTGCATGTATAGTGATAGTTATTTCGAGAAAGCGAACTACCTTTTAGAGTTAAGCTTATGCATGTACGAGATATACCCCTATGCGCCATAAGAGATGTGGTCGCATCAGGTCTAGGTAACCTTAGCACGTCTCTAGGAGAGAACTTAAAATCCACAAACTGTGATTACAACCGCTTGGCTCATCAACCAAACTTTAGTGACCCACTAATGAGCCCCTGCATAGACTGTGGGTCTTAGAAAATACTGGGTTGGTTGATAAAGCAAGTGTGGACCGTAGTCCACGATTGAAGGTGGAGTGCCCCAAAATGTTTATTCCTAGACCGCATAGATCCTTATCCCATCTAATAATATTAATTGTATTTATTTTATGATTATATGATTTTAAAATTATTATTTGAATTTTTTTAAATCTCTGGATATTTTATTTATAAAATTTTGATTTATAAAAACAAAGATATTGATTTTTCAATGTTTTAAGTATTCAAATTAATTATAAAATCTTTTATTAATTTTTAAATATTTAAAAATAACATTGAGGGCCCATTATGCACATGGGCCCACCATGGCCTAAATTGGTGGGGCCAACAAAGCCAGGTGGCACGCCCAATTTTAGGGGCTTCCTGGTCCCATGGGTGGCACACCCCACTTTTAGGGTTTCCTATTTTATAGGGTGGAATTGAAAAAGCGTAATAACTTTGGCTTGGAGGCCAAGTTATTATGAAATTTGGATATGTGAAATTGAGGAAGATTTGAATGAATATTTAAAAGCTTGATAAGGCTTATGCATATTTTATATAAAGCTCAATATTAAGATTAATATTATCTTATTTGATTTCTATTGATGGGATAATGGTCAAAGAAAACAAGGGGATAAATGCTCTAACACCTTCCATACCATGTTGATGGCCCATTTATAGAATGGATGACTCAAAATTCTCACCCCATAAGTCACCGATGATCAACGTTCATATTCAATCTACAAGAAGAGGCAAGCCATAGATATCCTAAGAAACTCTCATCATATTTTTGCACTATAAAAAGATGACCCCTTGCCCAGGATTGTCTACACACACTAATTTCCCTCTTCTCTCTCTCTAAATATTTCCCTCTCTCTTTTATAGCAATAGGGGGCACGCCCCAACCCTGAAAGTTTCTCTTTCTCTCTAGACCATACATAGAGGGCACGCCCCACATTTTGGACTATGTCTCTCTCTCTAGGTTGACCTAAGGGGCACGCCCCACCTAGCTGGTGTTCTATCTCCCTCTCATCTTGGTTTGATGAACCTAAGGGTTGAGTAGTATCAACTAGATGCTATCTTGAATGAACTAGGTTTTATGAGTTTGTACCTAAGTTCGAATTTTGTGATCAAGATGAGTTCATGGTTCCATTAGAGAGTTTGCTTTGAAACTTGTTTTACCATTGAGATCGAAGGTTGATTGTTGATCATGCACCATAGAATGGTGGTGACTCGGTGGAGGGTATAATAAGCCCGATTGAGGTAATCTTTAGCATTCTTCTTTTTATTTCTTGCCTTTTCAATTATATTGTCTTTACATTCTCAAACACAAGAGAAGTATTGATTATTTTCTTTGTTTAAAGAAAATTAGTTTAATGGCATCAAGGTTTTAAGATCTTGGATTTGTTGGTTTTACTTTTATTTTTCTTTAAGCAAGAATTATTGAAACAAGACCACTTATAAGTAATCTTTGCCGGGAAAAAAAAGGGTGAAAAGAATAAAAATATATATATTCCCCAGTAAGATACTTTTATTTTGAGTTTGATTGGACCTGCAGTGGCAAAGCCTCATCAACCAGGTGTACTCTCTTCGCTCTCTTTCTCCTTACCCCGGTGGCTTTAAGCATCTTTGTTGACGGTTGGCTTGTGTAGCATCAAAACACAAGGGACGTGTTGTTGGATACATATTGTTGTACCCTCGCTTCTAACTATTAAATTGAAAAGTATAGAGAAAGATCTTTACTTTTAGTATAAGAAGGTCACAACCACTTTGGCCATCAGATTTAAATCGAGTGGTTGTATTTCTTGAGTAGACTCAGCATTCAAAAAACATTTCTCCAACTTCGTGATACACCCTAAGCCTCCAAATTTAATGTCTTGTGGCTAAGAGTGAGCGTGATCCCTTTGTAATAAATGATCTTGTAGTATATAATCATTTATTTATTCACCTAGACTCCTATGGAAAAGGGGAAAGCTTTCTATGTGACCCCACCCAAATATATAGTACATGTGTCCCTTGTTCTCAGCCGTCAAATCTGAGTAGATAGCTGAGATGGCTTGAGTAAAAAAGTCACAAGCTAGCTCTTAATTGTCAGATCTTGATCAGATGGCTCATAGTTTTTATTTTTTATTTTTTACTCTATAAATAATTTTGGAAAAAAATTTGGGGCATGCATAGATCTAATAGGGGAGCACATGATAAAAAACAAAAAAAAAAAAAAAATTATGGTGATGAGAAATTTTCATAATACCCGTGAAATTATATGAGGGTCATGTAATTTTATAGAAAATAATTTTTTGTATTTTTTCCAGGTTTGCCCTAATTTTAAGATGAAACGTCCAAAATTTCATCCAAAAATAGTTTGTAGAAAAAAATGAAAAATAAAACATGTTTAGTGTGGTATTGTAGTATAAACAATCATAACTATTCGATTCAGATCGAAAAGTTAATAAGAGAGCCACATATAACGTACATGTTGTTGGGGTCACATGGAAACATTTTCCAGTAATTTTAGAAGTGATGTCCTTGTGATTGTGCCGGGTGTCTTGACAACGTCTCCGCAAGTGAGTTATTCAAGTGCGATTTCTCTGAAAGTAATTAAGCTTTCAAAACTGCTTTTCTTCTAGCTTTATTTTTCACTATATGCCATATATTTAAATGATTAATTGTTATATGATGTAAAATTTAACAGCTTCGGGTGTAATATAAAGTTTGAAAATAGGGAAAATTCTAGGCACCCTCTTGGACCGTAATCTCTTGGCATGTTCCCCCAAGTATTTTTCAACGACATATTAACTTTAATACTATTTATCCACGTCTAGTAAAGAAATGATTTTTTAGGACTAAAATACTCCTATAAATACTTTAAAATTTTAGGTATTTTGCCTCTCTACAAATATAAAATTTTATATAGTTTCTCTCTAAAGTTTTGAGACAGTTTATTTCTCTGAAAATCAAAATTTTGTCAATCTAAAATTTCTGAGTCTATGTTTCTAAAAATTTCATAGACAATCACTCGATCTAAAACAGAGAAATTTAATATAGTTTTTCTCTCTAAAAATTTTGAGATAAAAATACTACTTATTTTTGCATCCACCTCTAAGTAAAATAATAGTTTTTTAGGACCAAAATACTCCTAGAAATACTTTCAAATTTGAGATGTTTTGTCTCTCTAAAAATTTAAAATGTGATATAGTTTCTCTCTAAAGTTTTGAGATAGTTTATCCCTATAAAAAATCAAAATTTTGTCAATCTAAAAATTAAGAGATTGCCTCTCTTTCTAAAATTTTTATAGACAATCTCTCTATCTAAAATTGAGAAATTTGATATAGTTTCCCTCTCTAAAAATTTTAAGATAATTTCTCCCTCTAAAATTTTAAAATTTGAATTTTTTAAATAGAAAAACTATCTTAAGTACACATAAGGTGTTTTTGTCCTAAAATGGCTACTTTCTTACTTGTGGGGTGGGGTAAATGTAAAAATAAATGAAACTAGATTTGTTGAGATTGAGAGAGATTGAGATTAGCTACATATTAACATATCACAATTGGGAATGCAAAGACAACTTTCAATCTCAACTGAGAAAGCAATTTTAGGTCAAACCCTCCAATAGAACTTTGAACTCCTCTTGATCATAAATTTCAAACTTAGGTATATCCCACAAAACCTAGTTTAAGAGAGATGACATCTATTTACTTCTACCCAACCCTTGGATCATCACAAAACAAGATGAGAGATAGAGTTCTATCTAAATGGGACGTGCCCCCTAATTTTCATAAGAGAGAGGGCTTTTCTTACCTAAGTGGGGTGTGCCCCCTATTTTGGCATTTTAGAGATATAGAAATTTACAGAGAGAATAGAGATTTTGGTGTATAGATATTTATGGGCATGAGGTCCTTTTTCTAGAGTACAAAAATAGGATTGGGGTTTCTAAGGGTTTCCCATGAGTTGCCCCATCTTGTATGAGATTGAATATATACTATTAATCTTGAGTGACTTGTGGGGTGAGAGATTTAAGCCCTCCATTCTATAGATGGGCTATCAACATCATATGGAAGGTGCTAGAACATTTATCCCCCATTCCTAAACCATTTTTCCATCAATAGAAATTAAAAAAATTGATTCAATCATAATATTGTGCTAACCAAAAAATATGCACAAACCTCCTCATGTTTTCCAAAAATCCATTCAAAGCTTCCTCAAGGCAAAGGCTTTCTAAAGCATCACAAAGCTTTTTTTTCAAACCAAAGATTGATCGAACAAAATTGGAAAGCTCCTTGGAGTGGGGTGTGCCACCCAAGGCGGCACTCATTGGCCCCACCCACATTACAATGGTAGGCTCATAAAGCTTATTGGGCCTCCCATATAATAATCAAATTAATTAAAATGTTATATGATTTTTAAAAATTCATAAAATTCAATTCAAATAATTAAATCAATTTAAAATAAATATCTATGTTTTTATAAATCCAAATTTGATAAATAAAATATCCAGATGAGCTTTCCAATGAGCCCCTGCATGGACTATGGGTCATGGGCAACAGCTGGTCGGTCTGAAAAAGCAAGTATGGACCGTAGACCACAGCTGAAGGTAGAGTGCCCCAATGTTTATTTATTTAATTCCTTGACCATATGGATTATTTTCCCATCTAATGAACTTATTTATATTTGTTTTAATAATATATCATTTTTAGAATTGTTATTTGAATTTTTTTAGATCTCTGGATATCAAATTTGGATTTATAAAAACAGAGATATTGATTTTAAAAAATTGGTTTAGGGCCATATTTAAGTATATTGTGTTTTTTTTCTTTGAAGCAAGAGTTTATTGTAATAAGACTACTTGTAAGTAATCTTTGCCGAAAGAAAAGAATAAGAGTGAAAAGGAAGAAAAATAAGAAATATATATACCCTGATAATATCACATTAGTCTTTCTTTCATTGGTATCAGAGTTATAGTTATTTGTTGCCATTATGAGTCTTTTCCTTTTATTGAGTCTAGATCTAACTTGGGAATAAAAGATATGGTTGTTCTTACCTTCATCTCAGTGATCCTAAAAGTCAAAAGGTTTGATGGGACCAATTATTCCTCTTAGAAAAGAAAAATTGGACATGTCCGTCATGAGGAATACTTGCATGAGATGCTCTATGAGCATCGTCCACATCGTCCAAGTGTCTACTCATCTCAAGCTATCAAATATGAGTATGCTACTTGGAAACGCAAAAACTTGAGATGTAAGTACATCCTTTTGCGCTACAACCGACTCGTATGCTTCCAAGTATGAGTCAATTTTCATTGTAAGTGGAATCTATGATAGGTTTGAGAGGGAGTCTACGGATCATTCTCTCATGAAACAAGCTATGGCTATGAAGAAGTACAATGAGTAAAAGATGGTCGAGGAAACTAAATTATTGGATCGTGTGTAAACCTTTTGTGCACTAGTTCGAGAGATAGAAGACACCAACACGAAATCTATTAAACCCATGCAAGTGATTCATCTCATTAATTCACTTTCTAACTCATTGGAAATGTTTGTATCTTCTCTCTCCGCTCGACGAAAGGCCCCGATGTTGGAGGAGCTCATCACAACCATCAAAGGAGAAGAAGAAAAAAGGAATCCAAAGTATGCACTGACATCGACACCAACTTAAAAAGAGGTCGTACACATGGTAAAATATCAACCCTCTTTTAAACCAAATAAATGAAAGGGAAGAAACAATTTTAGAAATAGAATGGATGACAATAAGAGAGATTTTGGAAATAAAAGAGGAAAGAGAGAGACTAGGACTTGCTTTACTTGCAAGAAGGTGACTACATAGCTAAGTATTTTTGCTCCAACAAATTTGGTTGGACCAACAAGGAAGTTGATTTTGTGGTCTCTGAAACAATAGCCGACCCCGATGGAGCTTCTTGGTGTCTTGACTGAGGAGTTACGGTTCATGTCACAAATACAAAGATGGCTTCCTCGCTTTTTCTCCCATAGGGCCAGGTGAGCAACACATCTATATGGGAGGGAACCAAAAGAGCGACGTGGTTGGAGTCGAGGATTTTGAGCTGAAGAGTGTGAGCATCTTGATCCTAAAGCAAAAACTTTATGCTCCCAATATGAGGAAGTGTTTGGTTTCGATTCCCAATATGGCTCAAGCGAGTTTTATGATCAGTTTCGTTAGAGAGAAGGTGGTAATCAAGAAGGGCGATAATGTTGTTATGACTGTACATTTTGTGGATGATTTATTTACTATTGAAATGAAAGAGAAGGTTGCTTATATCTCATTCCCTAATGGTTTGGATCCTATCCTATGGCATATGAAATTAGGATACATTAATTACAAAAGAATGAAAAAATTTAAAAAAGATGGTATTCTTCAAAATTATAAGGGAAATTTATCGAAAGTATGTACACATGGTAAAATCTCAACCGTCTTTTAAACCAAAGAAAGGAAAGAGAGGCCGTACACATGGTATAATATCAACCCTCTTTTAAACCAAAAAAACAAGAAGGGAAGAACCAATTTTAAAAAGAGAAGAGATGACAAGAAAAGAGATTTTGGAAATAAAGGAAGAAAAAAATAGACTAGGACTTGCTTTATTTGCAAGAAAGTGGGATACTTAACTAACTATTGTTGGCCCAACAAATTTGGTGGGGCCAACAACGAACTTACTTTTGTGGTCTCTGAGACGTTATTCGACCCCAAGGGAGCTTCTTGGTGTCTTAACTCAGAAGTTACGGTTCATGTCACAAACACCAAAGATGGCTTCTACTCTTTTTCTCCCATGGGGCCGAGTGAGCAACACATCTATATTGGAGGTAACCAAAAGATCGATGTGGTTGGAGTCGGGGATTTTAAACTTAAATTGAAGAGTGGGAGCATATTGATCCTATAGCAACCAGTTTATGCTCCCAATATGAGGAAGTTCCTGGTTTCAGTTCTCAATATGGCTCAAGCGAGTTTTGTGCCACTTTCATTGGAGAGAAGGTGGTAGTCAAGAAGGGCAATTATGTTGTTATGACCAGACGTCTAGTGGATGGTTTATTTACTATTGAAATGAAAGTGAATGTTGTTTATGTCTCTTTCCCTAGTGGTTTGGATCCTACCCTATGGCATATGAAGTTAAGAGACATTAATTACAAAAGAATAGAAAGATTGAAATAAGACGGTATTCTTAAAAATTATAAGGGAGATTTAATGGAATTGTGTGAGTCTTATATGCAAGAAAAAATACCACTGGGGTAAAAAGAGCTACTAACGCTTTAGAAATCATTCATAGTGACATATGTTGTCCTACGAATGTAGCTATTAAAAGCCGCAAAAGATATTTCATCACTTTATAGACGACCACTCGCAATATTGCTATGTGTATATAATATATACAAAGTCTGAAGCCTTAGAAAAGATTAAGGAATATAAAGTCAAGGAAGGAAACTAAACTAACTTGAAAATCAAAATCCTTAGAAACAATAGATGGGGGAATATTCATCCGAGCTTTTTAAAGACCTTTGTGTCGGAAATAGAATCATCCATCAATACACTATGCCTTATACTCCCGAACAAAACAATGTAGCCGAGAGACGAAATAGGACCTTGGTTGAAATGGTAAGGAGCATGATGGGGCACGCTATGATCTCCATAGAATTTTGAGGAGCAGCCATGTTGACAACATGTTATATCTTTAATCAGACTCCCACAAAAGCCGCCCCAGTTACTCCTCACGACATATTCATCGGTCATGCTCCCTCCCTCAATCATCTAAAAGTTTGGGGTTGCTTAGCTCATGTCCTAATCCCGTACCAAAATAGGACCAAACTTTGACCTAAAACTGTAAAAACCATTTTTATTGGCTAACCAAACCATGGTAAGGGGTATCGATTCTACAACCTTGAAACCATGGCGGTTATTGAAAGTCGCGATGCTCACTTCTTCGAGGAAGAACTTCTTGAAGCAAGATTGAGCCACAAACAAGCCGACCTCTTTGAGGAGACAATAAACAAAGATGTGCTTCGAGAACCTGAACTCGAAACTTCAAATAGACTTGAGCTTGAACCCAAACCCTCAAATCAAAATGAACATGAACTCGAATTAAGACAAAAAAACTGAACTTGTAGACCACCTCAATACCTTGAACACTTTGTCTACCTGGGAAAACACTTTGATAGGGTTGGGGATGATCTAGATTTTGAACCCAAATCTTACCATAAAGCCTTGACTTGTCTAAAAAAATACTTTTGAGTAGAAGCCATGAAAAACAAATATCCTTCCATAACCAAAACCATGTTTGGGAATTAGTGTCACTACCTCAGAACCATGAGGCTATAGGAAGTAAGTGGATCTTCAAGAAGAAGTTAATCTCGGAAGGGAAAATAAAAAAATACAAAGCCAGGCTAGTAGCCAAGGAATTCACCCAAAATGAATGGATAGATTATGATGAGACCTTTTCCTAAGTTGCAAAATTTTCACCTATCTGAATGCTAATAGCAATAGCAGCCCATTTTGACTTTGAGGTTCATCAAATGGATATCAAAACAGTCTTCCTAAATGGAGATTTGGAAGAAGAAATCTATATGAATCAACCGGAGGGATTTCTGCATAAAAGAAAGGAAAACCTAATGTGTAAACTTAACAAATCTCTCTATAGCCTAAAATAAGTATCGCGTTAGTAGTACATAAAATTTCAAGAGACCCTCACCATTATGGGGTTTTCTGCAAATGATGAGGATTGTTGTATCTATCAAAGGATCAATGGGAGTGATGTGGTGTTTATTTGCTTGTATGTAGATGATATGTTAATCGTTAGTAGCTCAATTGCCCTAATAGTAGAGATGAAACATTCCTTACACAACACTTCGTTATGAAGGATCTTGGAAAAGCTTCATATGTGTTGCCATCAAGATAATAAGAAACAGAAAAGAGAGAACTATCCAACTTTCCCAGTCAACCTACTCCAAGAGGACACTAAAAAAGTTTGATATGAATAAGTGCAAGCCCATAACTACCATGATAGACAAAAAGACGAAGCTTAGTAATTAGATGTGTACTACTAAAGATGAGGATATAAAATCCATGGAGATTGTGACATACAGAAGTGTGATTGGGTCCCTTATGTATGTCATGACGGGAACAAGGCCTGACTTATCTTTCGTCATGAGCATGGTTAGCCAATTCTAATGTAATCCTAAAGATGAGCATAGGAGGGAGGTTAAGAGAATCCTCATATATCTGAAAGGAACTATGGATTACACGCTTACATATGGAGGAGGAACTGAAATTACAATTGAACGATATTCAGATGCAAGCTATCTCACAGACCCAGATGATGCGAAGTCCACATTTGGATATGTGTTCATGCTTCAAAGGAGTACAATTTCTTAGAAATAAAAGAAATAAGATGTGGTGGCTTTGTGCATCATGGAAGCAGAATACATGGCATGTTGTTTGGCGATCAAGGGGGCCGTATGGATTAAGAAATTCCTTAATCGACTTGACTTTCATCTCGTGTGTTGTGAGGCAGTAAGGATTTTTTACGACAACACAGTAGCGATTTGTGTGTCAAAGGAACCATGATTTCATAAGAACTCCAAGCATATAAAACCATGTTGCTATCACCTAAAGAATGATGTGAGATTGAGAGAGATTGAGATTAGCTATATATCAACAGATCTGATGATTATAGATCTTCTGACAAAGGGGGTTGCCCCTAATGTGTTTGTAAGACATGTGAGAGAGATGGGGATGTGAAAAAGTAAGGAAGAGAGAATGTAAGACCATCAAAGGCTAAGTGGGAGATGTTGGGTCAGTGTGGCCATTAAAGGTCTTATGAGTGTTTGTAATAAATATTTTGACATAATGGAACATAAACTCAATGGGAGTATGATCCTTCATGGACTATACTAAGCAAATAACATTTGCTATTATTGAACTGAGCTTTATGAACTAGGTCAGTCGGTTAGAAAAAACCTATGTTACCTAGGCATAGAAAATTATTTGATAAGGGTTTTAATAGGTCATCCCTTGATGAGGTCAGGGTGTACCCGGATGAGTGAGTCGAGGGACTGTGTGGCCCTTATAATAGTGGCCTTCAGAGAGAAGGCCCAAAGTCTCATCCGCGAGCCATCCCACAACATGCATATATGATAATCATTTTGGAAAAGTGAACCATCTTTTAGAGTGAAGCTTATGCATGTGCGAGAGATACCTCTATGTAACATATGAGTTGTGGTCGCATCAGGTCTAGATGACACTGGTACGTCTCTAGGGGAGAACCTGAAATCCACAAACTGACCCTTGCCCATTGGCCAGAATTTGGTGACCCACTAATGAGTCCTTGCATGGATTGTGGGTCATGGGCAACACTGGATCGGTTTGAGAAAGTAAGTGTGGACTATAGTCCACAGTTAAAGGTGGAGTGCCCTAGTGTTTATTTAATTCCTAGACCATATGGATCTTTTTCCCATGTAATGAATTTAATTATGTTTGTTTAATTATATATGATTTTTAAAATTGTTATTTGAATTTTTCTAGATCTTTGGATATTTTATTTATCAAATTTGGATTTATAAAAACAGATATATTGATTTTAGATTGATTTAATTAATTAAATTGATATGAATATCTAAAATTCATATAATATTTTAATTAATTTGATTATTGCATGGGACGCCCAATAAGCTATATGGGCCCACCATTGCATTATGGGTGGAGCCCATGAGTGTCGTCTTAGGTGGCATGCCCCACTCTTAGGACTTTCCTTATCTTGTTGAATCAAGCTTTGACTTGAAGAAAAAGCTTTGTGATGTTTTAGAAAACCTTTGCCTTAAGGAAGTTTTGAATGGATTTTTGGAAAGATGAGAAGGCTTGTGCAAAATTTTAGTAAGCACAATATTATGGTTGAATTAATTTATTAAATTTCTATTGATGGAAAAATAGTTTAGAAAATGGGGGATAAAGGTTCTAGCACCTTTCATATGATATTGATGACCCATCTATGAAGTGGAGGACTCAAATCTCTTAGCCCACAAGTTACCCAATATCAATGGTGCATATTCAATCTCACAAGAAGATACAAGTTATAGAAGACCTTAAGAAACCCTAATCCTATTTTTGTACTATAAAAAGGGAACCTCATGCCCATAAATCTCTATACCAAAATCTATTTTCTCTCTTTAATATTTCTATCTCTCTCTAGAATGTCAAAATAGGGGGCACGCCCCACTTAGGAAAGAAATCTCTCTCTCTCTCTTATGGAAAATTATGGGGTACACCCCACTCTCTCTCTCTCTCTTATGGAATATTAAAGGGCTCTCTCTCTCATCTTGTTTTGTGATGATCTAAGGGGTTGGGTAGTAGTAAGTAAATGCTATCTCTCATAAAATAGGTGTTATGGGTTACACCTATGTTCAAAATTTGTGATCATAGGAGTTCAAAGTTCCATTGGGGGGTTTGACCTGAACTTGCTTTCCCGGTTGAGATTGAAAGTTGATCATTGATACCGCGCTATCAGATAGTGGTGACTCGGTATAGGGTATAATAAGCCCGGTTGAGGTAATCTCTAGCACCTTCATTTTGTTGTTTACCATATTTAATTAGATTGTTTTTATATTCCCAACATAAAATTTGTGCTTATTTTCTTTGTTTAAATAAAATTGGAGTGGCGTCAAGGTTTTAAGATCTTAGATTTGCTAGTTTTATTTTCTTTGAGGCAAAAGTTTATTGTAATAAGACTAATTGTAAGTGATCTTTGCCAAAAGAAAAAAAAAAAGGATCAAAATATATATATATATATATAGCTATACCCCGACTAGATCACATTAGCCTTTTTTTCAAGATTTAGTGGTGCAATTTGAAAACTTTAGGGGTTGGTCTTACTTAAAAGGTATACTCAAGGGGTATCCATAATTTTAAATGTTTCTTACAAAATTTGACAGCCCAGCCAGCAACTTTCACTTCCAACGGTCAAATTTGATTTTTCACACTAGTCGTATCATATACTTCTCCTTTTCTTTCTCCCTTCTAAGAGAGAGTACGGTCAAAGTTGATTTTTCACAATAGTCGTATCATATACTTCTCCTATTCTTTTTCCCTTCTAAGAGAGAGTTTACAGCTTGACTGCATGACCGCGAGGGGCTAGTTAATGTGATTCAAAAGAAGTTCGATTTAAATATTTATCCTAAAGATTACCTCAAAAGAATTAATTCTTGGTACATTTTTTCTCCTTAAAACTGTTTAAGATAAAAAATTGTATTCCTTACGTGTAGGAATCCTTCGAATCCTCTTTTTTCCCCTTGATTCTTTTGAAGAAACAGAATTCCTTTGAAAGAAGAGGCGTTTCCATGTCACCATGCAATGTGGAGAAAGCAACATTCATAAGTGCGATGAGGTAGGCCTTAGAAGAATGCATGAGGATCGGGCCTCTGTCTAGCAAGCCCAGTTCACACTTCAAGGCAGCGCTTGGCCCGACTAATCCAAGGATTGCCATATATATTACGACCCAATTTCTATGTGGCCAAGCCCGCATATGTATTGGACCCGGTTTTTATGCAGCCAAACGTACATATGTAGAAATATGAGCTTCTTGATAAATCTATTTTGAGATGGATTTTAAGACTTAATTTTTAAGAACATGTAATATCTAACATGGAGATCATGAATATGAAAAAATAATAATAATAATAATAATAAATAATAACAAAAATAAATAATAATAATAATAATAATAATAAAACATTTGGACCGTTAGTTTCTATTGTTTTTAGATAGAACACCTACTTGCATCTATCTTTAAGATGAATACTTCACAATTTTTGGACTGCATATGTAGAAATGCAGTCTATGATGTGGCAATTTCAACTGCTTTTTGAAACAGGCACATATGATGGACAAGAGAGGCATTATGGACATTGTAAAACCATGTTATGGACTCCCAAGAATTATGGGTTATACTTATCGGATGGAGGTTTCTTACGAACATGTCTATAGATAGGCGAATGATGTTACAGATACATTGGCTAGGCGAGGTGGTTTGTTGGACAATTTGCAAGTCTTGCACTCATTGTTTTGTTGATTTCATTGTACTTTTCTTGTGATCATAATAAATTAATTAATTTGTAAAAAAAAAAAAGAATAAATGGACAGTTGAGGTGGCGTCTAGCACAACTGACAATATACACCTAAGAGTATTTTATTTGACAATATACACCTAAGAGTATTTTATTTCTAATGGTGCAGTTGCCATACGGATGCATCCATAGCTGTAGAGGTAAGGTGTACCTTCAAATTTTATTATGGTATATAATTTTGATGTAAAATGTTCTTAGGATTATCTCAAAATCTATTTTTATATCTAATTATTAAAATTTTAATTTTTAAAAATGGTTAAAATCAAGTAGATCTATAAACATATGAAAATCTTGAAAATGGATGGTGTAGGTAATATGTTGTAAAATGCTCTACTTTTGAGACTTAAAATCTTTTTATTTTTCATGGTCATACATCTCGATGTCTAGATGATCAATCAAAGGGTTTTTTAACATTAAAACTACATTTTCAGATGGATTTTTTAAGTGCATCCATAGTTCTACATTATAAGGTTGTATCCTTAAATAAACTTTTTCCTACTTCTAATATTTATATACATTGTAAAACCATGTTATGGACCCCTAGAAATTATGGATTATACTTCTCAGATGGAGGTTACTTTTGAACATGTCTACATGAAGGCGAATGAAGTTGCGGATACATTGGCTAGGCGAGATGGTTTGTTGGACAATTTGCAAGTCGTAGACTCTTTCTTTTGTTGCTTCATTGTAATGTTCTTGTGGTTATAATAAATTAATTAATATTGTAAAAAAAGAAAAGAATAGATGGACGGTTGAGTTAGCGTTTGGCACAACTCACAATGCAACACCTAATATGATTTTGTTTCTAATATTCATCTATAAGTCATCTTGGCACCAAATTTGAGGGTGCCCACTCTTTGCAAATGCACATCTAACAAAAATGAAAAACTCGATAAAACACAATGACCAAATTACCTTAAAATATAGATGGGTATTTTGGTCTTTTTTATTATAATTTTTTTTACTTTATTAGGAGCACCTCAATTATATTTTTCTTTCTTCCTTTTTTCTTTCTTTTCTTTCTTTTTGTTTTTTTGGGTGGGCCACGGTGCTCCCCCAAATTTCATCTCAAAACAATTTGGAGAGAAAATATTAAATCAAATACTATGAGACATCTGATCAATATCATACAATCAATAGCTACTTTGTGACATTATGACTAAAGCTATCCCTACCATTCGTTCAGATTGGAGAGTTGATAATGGTAGTCGAATATATGTTATATTTGTTGTGGAAACTTTAAAACCCGACAAGTTGATTTTTGGCAAATAACAAACGGGGAAAATAGAACTAGAAAAGCAAAACAATAAGCAAGATAAATAATCTAGAAAGGAAAATATACAAAAAGAAGACCACAATTTTAAATAGTTCGCCACAGATGTGACTATATACATAGGTGAAGGCTATCGACAATATTTTCAAAATGGCTCTTATTTGAGATAACGAGACACAAATTCAATATCTCATAATGCCTATCTCCACTTTCTCCCTCTATACCGAAAGATTCTCTCCACAACTCCCTTTTGCGTTAATGTATACTAGCTATATGCACGTGATTCAAAAATTTTCTAAAAAAGGTGAAATATATTTTTGCATTCGACTATATATATATATATATATAAAGAAACTTGTATCAGACTTTGCTTTATTTGTCTTTAGTTGTAGGGATATTGTTTTTTCCCTGTAAAAATGAGAATGAAAATGATATTAGTAAATGATGTGAGTTGCATATATAAAATATATAAAATGTATAAGAATTTAATATCCCAATAAGATGATTTATTTTAATGTGACCCATTGCTCTAGCCTCATATTCTTGCATTTTTATGGAGGGATGCTTTCAGTTGGTACTTAGAAAGTAATTTTATGAATCGTTAATTTCTAATTTTTAATAATGTAATTTAAGACTATATTTTATTTAATTCTAAAAGAATAACATATTTTTTAATTTCCATATCAAAAAATTATGAACAACCATATTTTCGGATGTTCAAAATTATCAAAAAATAATTTAAAAAATGAATTTATAATTTCCCAAGATTGTTTATAAAAAGGCTAATCAAGAAAGAGTATGATAAAAGTTCGACCAAAAAACATAACATAATTCATAAATTCAAGTATTCTTTTTCCAATTTCGGTGAGTAATTTTTGCTGAAAATAGAATACAATACTCTCATAATTGAAAATCAGTAGCCTTAAAAGAAAAAGATAGAAAGTGATGAAAAAAGTGTACAAGCATGTTTCAAAAAAATAAAATCAAGGAACCTCATAAATAATATTAAACTATGTATTGATTTGATATTAGCTTGTATGAAATAATTGGAAAAAAATGAAATTTATCGATCATTTAACATTTTTACTGCATCATAAATAAAAAAATAGTCTGCTTTTTTTCATTTAAGGGTTAATAATTATCATGTGATCTAAACCACATTAAGAAAACATAAACAATAAATATAGAGAGGTATAATTCATCAATTCATCCAAGAGAGAAAGTAGAATTTTGAGAGTGAATAAAAAAGATGATTGAAGGAATGAACTTAAAATACAAAAAAACTATTGCAATTGTAAATATTTGTTATTTAAAATAATAATATTTAGAGAGGAAGTAGGTAAGAGAGGTAGGGATTTTGAAAACTCAAGTAACTTCCTTGGCATTTGTCTGTGTTGCATAAAGATACAAGAAAATAAATGGCGTCTTCATGTCTCTTCCTTGGCATTTTTCTGTGCTTTGGATTCTATAGTTTTGGAGATTCCTAATATCATTCGAAAGAAATCACATTTGAGAAGACATAGTTATAGTGATAGAGACAAAAATCTTACACAAAAGTGATAGATAGAAGACATAGTTATAGTGATAGAGACAAAAATCTTACACAAAAGTGATAGATATGATATATGTTCATTAGATAGAAAGACATATATGCCGTTATTACTTTAGATGGAGCGCACCCGTTCCGTGTCGCACAATAGTAAATGCCACTCTTATCTAAAAACAATTTATCATGTTATACATGCCACGTGGATAATGTTGATAGATGTACTCATTAAAAACCCTCCTTCCATTTGTTGTAGGTTGCACGGATAAAATACTATGAGATGCACCACAACATGCCACATGGATAATGTATCAAATGCATTCATTAAAAATAAAAAAGTTACAAAATGTCTTAATCATCACAACGCTAGAAGTCTTGTGTCATACCATTTCCCAAAAAATAATAAATAGTTGACCCAAATGTTATAAAATAAAAGACCAATTATTTTTATCCAACGACACCACTCTTGTTGGAAAATGCTAGTGACACTTTTATAAGTAAAGATTTCTCTATCTACAAAATAACTTTAAAAGAGAGAAAAAAATGACACCATATAAATCATGTATGACCTCCCCAACGTTTTAGGAAAGTCAACATCATCCCATCAAATATAGACTTGCAAGACTATTATAATCTAATAGGATCTCATCCTCCTATAAACTCCTACTTAATAAGAAGTTAGTTAATTATTATATTAAAATACAAGAAACATCCAAAAAATAAGAGACCCAAAATAAAAAGGAAGCATACCCTAATTTAGAGATTTAAGACAAATCAATAAATCACCAACTTAGATTGAATTCTAAAAGAGATTCCCATTGTCTGTCTTCTCCACACACACACCCATAGGTACTCACCTTGACAATATATAGGTCAAGTTCAAGCATGCTTAAACTTCTGTAATAGAACCAGCTTTGTCAACATATCCATAACATTTTTCTTGGTATCAATCTTTAGTAACAAGACATCACCTTCAGCTATTATGTCATGAATAAAAATAGTATCTAACATCAATATGCTTTGTCATTGTGTGATATACTTAATTTTTTACCAAATTTATTGCGCTTTGACTATCACAATAGACAATAGTCCTATCCTATTGTAAGCATAAACCATTTGTAAGCCCTCTAAACTAATAGCTTCTTTTGTTGCCTTGGTAGCAACCATATATTGTACTTCAGGCGTAGACAAGGCAACCGCAATTTGTAGCATCAACCTCCAATTGGTCGAAGTTCCTGCGAATGTCAACACTTAACCTGTAGTAGATCTTCTACATTCCAAATCATTTGTAAAGTCAACATCAATATAATCAGGGAACTTGTCACCACATTCGTTGCATTTATCAAGCACCAGATCCACATTTAATGTACCCCTTAAGTAACACATAATCCATTTTACCGCATGTCAATGCTTCTTTTCTGAATTAGCCATGTACTCGCTAACATTACTAATAGCATGAGAAACATCGAAATGAGTGGAAATCATTGCATGCATGAGGCTTCCAACATTCGTATAAGGAACACACGACATATATTTCTTTTTGGACTCTATACTCGAAGGTAATGCTGTCGACAATCAGAAATGTGCAGTAAGAGAAGAGCGTCGACAGACTTTGAATTTTTCATCCTGAATCTAGTGAGGACGTTAAATTTTCCCAACTTTCTATCTCTACATATCTCTCTACCTAAAATTTTCTTTGTTGAATTTAAAGATTCATCTCAAATTCTCTGGCAAGATGAGTTTTCAATTTACTGATTTCTAAAGAATTCTTGACAAAAATAAACATAGCATCCCACATAGAGCAACAAATAGATGAACAAACCATTAGTAAATATCTTAAAATAGACACAATTATCAGACTTGTTTCTAACATCCATGTATTCATTCATGAATATATGAAAGCATTTGTACCACTATTTGGGAGACTGCTTTTGTCACGATCCCTGCCCCCTTGCCGTACTCGCTTGAGGGTGGCTGAGTACGGGTTTGTAATCCAAAGGTATAGCGTATGTCACTAAAGTCAGAGTAGACTCAATGCTTTAATATCAGAGATCAAAGCAAACCATAGAGAAGAACTAAAACAATAATTCAAAAGGCAAATGAATATCTAATATACAAAAATCCCATACACCAAAAATCCACTATATGAAATTTCTTCCAAAAAAACATTACAGCTCAGTTTGGGGCATCATGGGCCAACAGTACATGTGTTCCACAATAAACAATAACTAAGGCCAAATTGCCAACTAAAGCATACAATGGGGAAGGGTGTCTTCATCAGCTCCGATTCCCAACCATCAACTTCTTCCACTATGCCACGACTTCCACTTGTGACTATTGCTCTACAGAGATAGTAAAATAATAGAATGAGCTATACAGCCCAGTAAGTAAATCTAGATACTAAACATCATTAATAAATCCATCACAGTATAAATATCAGATAAATCAAGAATCTCATCAATGACAGCCATTATTTCGGGTATCAGAATTCCCATTCGATGAATACAATAACTATCATTCACATTTACAATGCAAATAGCAGATATCATAAGAAGTAACAGTCTAGAAAACATTTTCTTAATGAACACCATCATGATACAATAACAATCATGCACTTCCCATTATCATTCATTCATCTATAACCAAACACAGTACATAATATACGTTCTTGTCTTAACAGAGTATACTCTTACTTTATCATAGAGCACATTTTCATTTCACTGTAAACAGATGGTCAGGTCATACAATATGCCCAAAGCATACACCTCACTGGCATCAATCACCAAGGCAGGCCCTGTAATACTCTCAAAGTAGGCACCCCCTAACATCAATGTTTGGTCATGCGATGCGCTCAAAGCAAGCTAAAGAATGCTCATAGCATCTATCATTTCAGTCGCACTACCAATGGGTGACCCATTGCGTAGTGCTCAATATTACAATATCATAGCAAAATAGTACGCACTACCAATGGGTGGCCGATTGCATAGTGGTCAATATCACAGTATTAAAATAGAACAGTACCTACTATCAATAGGTGGCCCATTGCATAGTGGTCCATATCACAGTATTATAACAAAATAGTCAAGCATTAATTCTACTCGTACTTAGTCAGTACCTTATGACAGACAATTCCAGTCTTATCATGCAAAATCTGAGTCTTATTCTAAAATATACAGCTATCATATACACTGTACCACTTAGCACGAAACATCCATCATAAACGGGCCATCACATGGCGCTTACACTTATCAATTAGCATCTATAACACTTATCATATTAGCACTGCGGCATTTATCACACAACATTTATCATCGAGCTATCACATGGCATTTGTACGTATCGGTCACCACTTATTGCATAATACCATGGCACTTGACATGCAACATTCATCACATGAAAAATGACACTTACACTTATCAATTACTACTTATCAATTTATCCTTTAAGTTGATCAGTAATTAGGTCATAAAAAGGGTGCCCAATTTCACTACATTCTCAACCAAGGTATTCTCATAGAATGGGGTGCCATTATCAAACTGTGGAGAGTTTCAGTATGGTTTTAAAACCAATTTCGAAATAGACTTACTCATGATTCACATAAAAGTGATTTGAACACATTTGGGTATGTTTCTAGCACAAAGCAATTTATTTCGTAAAATAGGCACAAAGCCGAAAGTCTTGGTCACGAGTAACTGTGACATACCCCCCTTTCTCGGGGGCATAACTTCCAACCTAGGCAGAATTTCAAAAGGATTCAAACATGCAACTTTAAGCTCATCCACAGATCTTTAAAATAGCGGTTATTTGAAAGTGTTTACACAATATTTTATCAGTCAAAATCTCGGCACAATGCATGTGACAGTTGCTGGAATTCCTACAACTGTGAACAATGATATACCCTCACATTCTGGGGCATAACTCTCAATCTTTAGGGAATTTAAAAACAATATAAAAAGCGAAGTTGAAGTAAACAACCATGTCTTTTACTCAAAACTAGTTTGGGTCCATTTGGACACCATTTGTCCATTGAAACATTAAATAAAAGAACAGTCATTGTTTTGGAAAATCTCATTTTTGAGCTTAACATGATTTAAGGAACACTTAAAGTTTCACAAACCAATACAAATCTTGATACAAAACCTTGTTCATAATAAACTAGTCTTACAAGTAATTTATTTCACAAATTTCTACCACTAGCAAGATCATTTACATTGCCCAAACAATCATGGTACATAGAGGCACAAATCTGGAATTTTGGGCTCATTTTAACCCATTCATACCCATATGTTTTATCCTATAGTTTTTCCCCCCTTTTTTTTTTCATCACTTAAATTTGATTCTTACTAAATCAAGGGATGCTTGGATGCTAAACCTACTTACCTGATGTTCACAGCGCCTCCAAAACTCCCACTCACATGCTACTTCAAACTCTAAGCAATGGCATTCCAACGACAACAACAAGGAACTCTAACCTAGGGTTCTAGAGAGAGAAAGTATGAGGGCAAAAATGGTACTGAGATGGAAGGGGAGAGGGCCTTATGTACCCAAGGTAGGTGGGATTCACATGGCTGGCATGCACGGCACTGACAAGTGCGGTGCTAACACGTACCGCTCTGACAGGCACGACGATGACAATGGTCACATCTTTCCTCTTCTCTTACGGTGCTACTCTCAGCTCATGCACGGCATTGCTCCTTTGTTGCCTTCACAAGCGGCGATAGCCACCCACACACTCGACAATGCTCCAAACGGCATTACACTAGCAGCGATGCTCTAAACGGCGCTACACTCGAAGTGATGCTCCAAACGACGCTATACAAACGGCGATGCTCCAATTTTCACTCGCGGTGTTACTCTTCTGTCTCTCTCTTCACAGCCGGCGATGCACATCCCTATCTTCACGCGTAGCGTTGACTTTTTACGCATGGTGCTGACCTTTCACGTGTGGCCATGACTCTGTCTCTCTCTTCTCTTCTTCACTTCACAGATGGTGCTGGGCTCTTATACACACGCGGCGATGCTCCAAATGGCGCTAGGCCTCTGTTTCACCCTCCATCATCGTGCACATCTCTAGGTTGGGAGAAAATTGTGGTCCTTACAGCTTTGGGCCATATAATTACTTCTTTATCTTGTAGACATGATCCTCCTTGCCTTCAATTATAAATTCTTCAACCATTATATAAATTTGTTTTTATAACTCTCTGTGCAGTGCTACGGTCTTACATCAAGCTCCTTCAACTCCAAATCAAACAATGTGATCATGAATAGGAATACCTAAATTGAAGTATGTTTTATGATTGGAGAGAAGATCTCATCATAATCAACACCTTCATTTTACACATAGCTCTTTGCAATCGTACATGCCTTAAATCGATCACCACTGGACTCAAGTGATATCTCTTTCTTCTTATAAACTCATTTACATCCGATGACTCCCTTGGTTTTGGCGAATTCCATGATATCCAAAGTACGATTCTTCTTAAAAGATTTAATTTCTTCATTCATGGCATCACTCCAACTACTACTGTTAATATCATGTGCAACTTCCTTAAAAGTAGATGGTTATTGGCTTGTGGCAGCCAATGCATAAGTCATCATGTCCTCAAAAATGTGCCATACGACTGACTTCCTGATATGTTTTCTCCTTCTAAGCTGAGGCTCTTCCTCATATGGAGTAGATTCAATGACCTCCTAATGGTCAGTCAACATTCTCCTCTACTTTTTCATAAGGATTTTCTAACATATATTTCAGAGTACTTTATAGAGTAGTCAACTCCACTTCAATTGCATCACCATTGCTGTAAGTTGTTTTTCTACAGCCTTCTAAATATGCTTCAATATGGCAAACTCATCAAACTTAACATCACAAGTGATAATAATATTAGGCGACTTGGGATTTGGGCATCATAATCTATAGGCCTTAACACCATCTGCATAACTAAAAAATAAAATAAACTTCTTTGATCTTGGACTTAGCTTGTCATCCTTTATATGAACATAAGGTGGACTACCAAAAATTCTTAGATGCGAAGGGTTACTTAACCATAACTCTTGGAGTGTTTCGCACTCTATTGACTTAGATGGTGACCTATTCACGAAGTAACATGTTGTATTGACTATCTTTGCTCAAAAATCCTTTGACAAACTAGCAATACTCAACATGTTGCGACCTTCTCTAGAAGTGTCATGTTCATGCGCTTAGTAAGTCTATTCTATCGCAGTGTCTTTGAAGTGGTGCAGTTATGAACAATTCATTCACTCTTGCGAAAATTCACAAACACCATTGAAGTGTACTATACTATTATCAGTTCTCAAGCACTTGACATTCTTCTCAGTTCATCTTTCGATCTTAACTTTTCAATGATTGGATGTGTTAAATATATTTGCATTCTTCTTTAATGTATAAATCCATATTTTCTTTGAGAAATCATTATGAGGGAAACAAAATATAGAGATCTACCTTTTGAGACCGATGCAAGTCATAGATCAACCTTTTTAGACAACCAATGCAAGTCCTCATACATCTAAATGAATATAGTTAAGTATGCCTTTTGTAATATGCTACGACATTCGAAATTATACCCTACAATGCTTTCCATAGATGCAATACTCACAGAAGCCCAATTTGCGGTTTTTTATGCCATGGATCACTTAGCGTTTTCTGAGCTCCATCAAAGCTCTCTCACTCATGTGGCCTAATCGTATATATCACAACTGAGTTAAGTCGAAATCACCATCATCACATATGGAAACTGTTGCTCTATCTGTGACAGTATTCCCAAGCAACCCATATAAATGTGCTCCAAATGACACATTTTAGAACTTTCAGGACTCCACCTTCAACAATTAATTTCTAGCAATTGGAATTTAAGGCTCCAAATGAAATAAGATTCGTTTTCAGATCTGGGACATGTCTCACATCAGTTAAGGTTCTCATAACTCCATTGTACATCTTGATAGTAGTTATCTTAATACCAACAATTTTACAAGCAATATCAATATCCATCAAAACTAATCCACTATTATGGCTCATGAAAGTGGTGAACCAATTCTAATGAGGGCATATACAATAAGACTATCGTAAATCAAGAACCGAAGAGCCTTTAGAGTAATTAGTATTTGTCAAGAGTAATAACACGTTATCTATTTTGCTTTCCAAGCATCCATCAACAATATTGGCCATATTAGAGGCTCTAGTTTTCTTCTCTTTGATATTCTAACAATTCTTTTTATATGTTCCTTTTTCTTGCAGCAATAGCAAAGACCATTTGGATATAGACATGCCTTAACCTTCACATCCTTTTTCATTTTTATCAGTAGGTCTCCTTCTAGCCAATAAACTATAGGCATGTGGCTAAGTATTACTTTGTTTTTTCTCCAATCATTCGAGGGAAGAGCTGAAGTCATATCCTCCATCTCTATAGTAGCCTTTCCATAAAATAATAAGGTGACAAAATGCTCATACAAATGAGGGAGTGAAGACAACAATATTATAGCCGTATCCTTATCTTCCATATTAACATTAGTGTTTAATAATTCATAAATGACTTTGTTTAATTGATTCAGGTATTCATAGATATACTTACCTTCATTCATGCACATAATGTATAACTATTGCTTTAAGTGTAACTAATTTGTGAGGAATTTCATCATATACAAACTTTCAAGCATTGATCGAACACTTGACATCGAATCCTAATTGACGATGTTAAACAACACTTCACTCAAAGAGCACAATCAAATAGTATGCACAACCTTAGATCTAAGTCTTTCCAATCCTTATCTGACATGGACTCAAGTTTCTTTGACTTTTCTTTCAAGGCTTTGCACAATTATTGTTGCACTAGCAAATCCCAAACAGTAATTTGCGAAAATAATTTTTTCCATCAAATTTATTTACATCGAACTTTACATTTGAAATTTATCCCAAACTAGGCTCTGATACCATATAGTGTGTCTAGAAGCTTTACAGCCTGGGTTGAGTTTTGGCAATAACAAGCGAAAAAATAGGACTAATAACAAGTAAGAAAAATAATGCAGAAAAAAATATCATAAAAAAGACACTAAAATTTTACGTCGTTTGTCAAAGATATTCTCAATCTCTCATGACGTCTCTCTCTACTTTCTCCCTCTACATCCAAATATTCTCTACACAACTACCTTTTGTTGTATGTGTATTTATCTCTCTACAAAAAAAAAAAAAAACTAACAACCTAAATAGGGAAAAAAAAAAACCTATAGATACCAACGATGTCCTCCCCAACTTTTTCCAGTTATTTTAAAAACTTAACATTATCCTATCAAATATGGACTTCCTTGACCATCCCAATTCACTGGGATGTAAAAAAAAAAAAAACAACCTAAATAGAGAAAAAAAAAACCTATAGATACCAACAATGTCCTCCCCAACTTTTTCCAATTTTTTTAAAAACTTAACATTATCCTATCAAATGTGGACTTCCTTGACTATCCCAATTCATTGCGATCACATCCCCCCATAAACTCCTACATAATAGGTTGTTGGTTAATGGTAATCCTAAAATGCTAGAAAATATCCAAAAAATAGGAGACCCAAAATAAAAAGAAACAATCCGTTAATTATAAGAATTTTAGATAAATCAGCAATATGTTGGGGGAGCACATAGAGAAATGTCAGTGCTTGATAAAACATTGTTTAGGTAAACAATATTTCTCTTGTAAGAGGTATTGAAAGAGTGACTAGGATTTCAAAATCATTGTGGTTAATGGCTAGATGGATTATATGTGGATCATTTCCATTTGAAATTCGTGGCTGGGAGTTGAGTTTTTTGAGCCATATAGGGAAGTTTCCCAATATTATCTACGGCGTTATTTCCGTTGTTCGAGTCCTAGAAAAGTTAACCGTGAAATTCAAAGCGATTTCAATGCATCATTAAACATTGTTTAGGACAGTATTTCTTCATGGACCATTGTGATTAATGGCTAGATGCATTATATGTGGATCATTTTCATTTGAAGTTCGTGGTTGGGAGTGGGGTTTTTTGAGCCGTCCCCAAATGCATCCAAAGTTATAAAGAAACAAGTACGGCACTCTAGTGATCTCCATCACAAAGTTGGATGCATATGGAGCAGGGGTGGCAATGGTCCCGGACCCGATGTCCAAGTACGGGTCGAAAAATTGGACCTGACAGGCTGTGTCCGGGTCCAAATATTGGACCCTGAACACTATTCGGGTTCGGTTTCATGTTGACTCGATCTGAATAGTATTATTATATAAATTTTATATTTAACATATAATATTTTAATAACATTTAATTAATAGAGTGATTTATGTACGGACTTTAAAATTTTAGTAAAATACAAAATGAACAGGGCAAAAATTACAAAGTTCGGTCAACCCAATCTTTTTTTATTTTTTCAAAATTCCCCCTCGATCTACTCAAATTTTGATTTTTTAAGTTTTTCTTTTTTCATTTTTCCTGAGTAGGGTTGTGCCCCAAGCTTTAAGGCACTTCCCTAATAACAAAAAAACTGCAAAAAAATCAAAATTAGGGTTGACCAATAGGTAATTTTGGAAAAAATAAAAAAAAGTGAGTTGACTGGCCTTCTTTGTAATTTCTGTATATAAGTGGAGCATTTCGTATTTTACCTAAAATTTTAAGGTCTGTATGTTATTCTAACTAATATTTAAATAAATATAACTATATATTTTAGTATATTTAACATAATATTTAAATATCTATATATATTTTTTTTGGTTGTGTCTCATCGAGTTAGATCTGGTCGAGGTCCAAGACTAAGTCCAAGCCTGAATTTGGTTACTTTGGGTCTGGGCCCGGGTCTGAGCTCGGACCCAACCCGTTGCCACCCCTGATATGAACCAACCATTTTGAAAGAAATTATTCTTATTTTTTATTTTTGGCTAACTTAGTAGTAGGATGCAAACCTGCCAACCTGTTGCCAACCCTAATACGAAGCAACCATTTTCTCATATTTATGAAGGAAATTATTCTTATTTTCCATTTTTGGCTAACTTAGTAGTAGGATGCGAACCTGCGGCACCATATTGTATTACGAACGCCCAAACCATTACACAAATTGCTTGCGTACCCCCGGTTGAGTACTCCAGACTACAGTAGTCCATTTGGAGGCCAAAGATTTGATCCATTTCACACAACCAATAACAATGAAACCAGAAAGGCATTGTATGTAGTCTTCGTTTCTTGCTTTAGCAAAATATAACATAGTGATTATCAGTGTAAGCAGTCTTTTTCACCTCTATTTACATTGAATGTAAAGTCATGATAGCTGCAACACAATCCTTATCTTCTCTCTAGTCAATTTGTGGTCATTTCATTTAGATAGCATGTTCATCATACCTAATTCATATTGGTTGGCAAATAAACGTTATTTTGTGACCTTTTTAAATGCCGTAGTTGCCTCTCTCTTTGGCCCTAACCATCCATTCCAACCTAAGATGGGTTTGGGGATGGGAGAGAGAGTGGAAGAAGAATAATAAGAAAAGAAAGGCCATCCCGATATAGAGTAGGCAAATAAATGCAGATCTTGACTCGGAATAAAGTTCTATTTGAAGAGTAGGGCCTGGGGATTAGTACACCCCTTTCAAAGAGCTTTTTAGCCCTCATTGACCCACTCCCATGGACCTTTTTCCCTCTGCAAAATACTCATTTTTTTAAAGTAGGTGTTTTGATAGGGCTGCCACCCTATCATTATAAGTAAAGCCTCACTTCCAAACTCACCAGGAACTTCAGTTTTAACACTAAAAATATTCCATTATAGTTGTGAAAAAAATATTAGAATTTCAAGCTTTAAAAATAATGTACATTACAACACCTTATCTAGACCATCCATTCTAGCCTAAGACAATTGTTCGTAGATCTATAAGATTTGTGTTATTTTTTAGCTTCAAAATTCATAAACCATGTTAGAACTAATTTTAGAGTCATTGTGGATATTTTATGATGTCCAAAGTGCTTTTCAAATGAGGATTCAAAGTGAGGCTTTACTTTATTGGGAAAATAACCTCTAACCTCCGCCCTGAAATTTCTATTCCTATTAACCCCCTGGGTTAGTCAAAATTCCTTGCACCTCTTCTAAACTTTGGCACCATTAGCCTCTTAATTATAACTTTTTTTGTTCTTTTTACAAATTTGATCTCTTTGTTTTACAAAATATCAAACCCATATATTAGTCATCCATATTTTTTTTGTGACTTGATATATAAATTTTATTGATGATAATAATTTATAATTATTATAATTAATTAATAATTATAATAATAACAATAATAACAACAACATTATATTAATTGTTAAATATTTCATCTCTTTATAAGTATTTTGATCAAGTTTATTAATAAATAAATAATAATAACCACCAACAATAGTAACAAATATCTTGATTAATCATTTTTCAAGTTCAAACGATATTGATATAATTATAAAATAGGTCATAATGTTCAAGAAAAATTTGTTTTTTTTTATGTCTAAATTTATAGAGTGGGATCCACGAAGGTAAAATTGGTTTTAGGCAACGGAAGTGAAAAGGAAGAGAAATTTTGTAAAATAAAAAGATCAAACTTGTAAAAAAAAACAAAAAAAAAATACAAATATGGGGCTACCCATCTCAAAGTTATAAATTTGAGAGGGTACAAAGGATTTTGGTGAACCCAAAAAGCTAATAGGGATAAAAATTTTGAGAAGAGGGAAAAAGTCATTTTTCCTACTTTATTTTCATGAAGCCTAGGCAAAACCTGCAACCGCTTTTTAAGGGATTGTATATTATGAGACTATCCGATTTTGGCACGAGAAGCTCAAAATCGGCCCTAACTATCAAATTTAGATTAGAATGGTTCAGAGAGTATGCTATTATTCAAAAAAAAATTTGTTACATTTTTAAGTACGATCAATAGCACATCCCCAACAGCTCGATTTTACATCCAATGGTTAGGGATGATGAGAACCGTCTTGCAATTATCATATACTTGTCCTTTTGAAAAATCTTGGGTTTATGGGATCCATCTCAGATGTACTAATTGTTGGTCAAAAGCATCTCAAAGACTAGAGACTGAAATTCTAAGGGAAGAAGCAAGCCATAGATGAAACAAAGAAAATTAAGCTGAAAGAACCACTTGCTCCACGAGAACGGGGAAAAGAGGAGGATGGGTCACCAATTATTAATTCTATATTGTGAGTAACCCTAGTTTCTAGAAACCCTAGAAAGAGCACAGAGCCCAAGGTGGGAAGGTGCGCTTGTCGGTGGGATGGGATGGAACCGGCCCCTCAACCCCTCATCTACGCCGATTCGAAGAGAAAGACATCTCTTTCTCTCTAGCTACTCTAGATAGAGAAACAGCCTCATTCTCACTTTCCCTAAAGCCCCTATTTACGTAAAAGTAGACCTACCTACCAAATCCAGACTTTCCTTCTTAACCACTCGTCTTTCTCACCAACTCGGTCAAATAACCAAAAGGATCGAGTCAATTGGAGCTCGGATTTCCAGTTCTCCTCATATAAATCCTAGCCCTTGATGTTCAACTCTTTTCAACGGCTCACATAAAACACAGACCGCTCCTGCTCCTCCCCCTCCCCCTCCCCCTCCCCCTCCCCCTCCATACCCTTTCAACTCCCTGCCCCTCCCCCACCATCCTGGCCTAGAGAGAGAAGGAAAGATGGGGCGTTCTCCCTGCTGTGAAAAAGCGCACACGAACAAAGGCGCGTGGACGAAAGAGGAGGACCAG
Organism: Amborella trichopoda; assembly: GCF_000471905.2. The sequence goes on from NW_006494865.1 coordinate 881,017, forward strand.
CGCCTCATCGCATACATCCGAGCTCATGGCGAGGGTTGCTGGAGGTCGCTTCCCAAAGCAGCAGGTCCCTTCTCCTCCTCCTTTGTAAATAATATTTCTCTGTTTTCTCCTATGAATAATAATCCTTCTTCCATGATCATACTAATTCTCTGTTCAAGAACTTCCTGCTAAGGTTTCGTCGATTTTTGTTTTGTTTTTTTTCCCCTCAGGTTTACTTCGTTGTGGGAAGAGCTGTAGGCTCAGATGGATAAATTACCTAAGGCCCGACCTCAAGAGAGGAAATTTCACAGAGGAAGAAGATGAGCTCATCATCAAACTACACAGCTTGTTAGGCAACAAGTAAATTTCCTCCCTTAATTCTTTTTTTTTTCTTTTGTTCTTTTTTTGGATAGTCAGCATTAGGAATCGAACTTGGGGGGCAGTGTTGCATTTGTCAACAACTAATCAATCAAATCTAAGCCCTATTCCTTCCATTAATCATTAGTCTCATCAAACATACATAAACCCCATGTCTATTTCGATCAAGTCTGTTACATGTTCATAGAGAAAAAAGTGAGCATACAGCTTGGGAACTAACCAATACAGCTTGGGAACTAACAAACATTTGATTTTTAATTTTGTAGATGGTCACTCATAGCTGGTCGCTTACCAGGACGAACGGATAATGAGATCAAGAATTACTGGAACACTCATATAAAGAGAAAATTACTAAGCAGGGGAGTCGATCCTCACACACACCGCCCCCTTCATGAGCCGTACCCGGAGAACTCGGAATCACCACGACAGGCCTCTATTGGACACATCCCACAACAAAGTACTTCAAATTCAGATAAAAATGTTGGTGGTGATAGACAGAGAGAGTTAGCAGAAGAGGGCCACAGCAGCAGTGGAGCAAGTGAGGGGGAGATTCCGGACTTGAATCTCGACCTCTCCATCAGCTTACCATTTCCTTCCATGCCATCTCCAACAACAATTGCAGGCACAACAGAAGAAGGTACGTCCGGTGCGGCCCTCTCGGAGCAACAAATGGGTTCAGTGGTCTGCCTCTGCTGCCACTTGAGCTTGCAGAGCAGCACCGATTGTCGATGCCGGACGCTACACAGCTCGCAACCCGTCTGGTTCTTGAGCAGACCTTCATGATCCAGAATTTCACACAACAAACAGATGAAAAATCCCAAAAAAAAACCAGGGTTATGTACAGTTATGAGAATTCAGGTTAGAGTTATTTTGTCCCTGTCGCTTGGAAAGAAAAAGATACACAGACAATACAAAGTGCTTAGTACTAGTGAACAAACAGCTTTCCCCTTCTTTCCCAAAAATTTTTTTTCCCCCTTTTTGTCTTAATTTCCGGCTAAATTTTAATTAATGGAATCTTAGTAGAGGCATTTTTTAATGAGTTGATAGGATTACGTGAAGTGGTGACTGTGAAAACAGGTGAAGCACTTTATTAGGTAACCCAACCTGCAATCAAAGAATCGGAAAGTGAGTTGGTTAGTTAGGAAGGAAGGGTATCATGTGCACTTAGGTATGTCATGGCATGGAGATCCGTGCACCCGCAGATCCTCAAATGCCCTTCCTTATCCATCCACACGCTCCAGTCCAAACGAACAAACAAAATTCTAGTCGTCATAAATATATGAATGGGGTTTCTATGAGTCACCGACTCATACTGTACATATGTGGGCCCCTCATTAAACAACCTTAAAAAATGGATTTTTGGTTTAAAGTTTTAGGGGTTTATGATCTAGGTTAAGATGATCATTAACATGAAGAAAACATAAAAATATTTTAAGGATTGCATACAATAAGACTATTACCTTTGATACAAGGTGTGTGAGAGAAAATTTCTTTTTGAAGTTTGTGGTTGGTCAATAGGATAAATGTAACCATTTAATTTCACATGGGATGATCAAAATCAATTGGGATTTTTTTGTATTAAAAATAAATAGTTTCATTCTATGTTTTTTAAATTTTTTATATTTAAAATATAAATTTTTTGAAAAATATATTTATGCGGTATATACCCTATGAGTTTTTTAGACCGTGCATCTCACCCGTTGACTCGCGAACGATTTTTCCTACAAATATAAACAAATGAAAACCACAACCTTTATCCATACATCCATCCCCTCCTCACCGAACCATTTTTTTTTGCTATAAGTTATTGCGGTAATATGTAGGACAGTGGTAGGTTGGTCATGGATATTTTGAATTATGAGTTGATGAGAAGAGGGAAGATCCTCAACCAAGATTTTGGGTTTTATGCACTTTTGCACATGAAGAGGCCATCATTATCTTACGTCACTTATGATGCTCAACTATCGCTCACTCAAACCTCCAATAATTCATTTCATTCAATTCACACTTTTGGAGAGTAATAATAGCCATAGTAAATCTGCAACAACTCAAACCAAGCGTGTGTTGTAATCAAGAAAGGAGCCCGGGTTAAATGGTTTGTGTGTTTGATAGAGAGAGAAGTGATTTAGCCAAAAAAGGATAGAGAGATATAAACAAGAAATGAGTTCGGGCTAAAGGGTTAGTGTGTTTGGCGATTGATATGCAACGTTAGATCCCAGACTCCATTCTCATATCAGGATAAGAGATCATCTCACTAAGCCATTGAAAAGAAACACAAAACTTGTTGTCGAAAAAAAAGAAAAGAAAAAAAGTTAACTAAATAAATGAAGAGAGGGAAAAGGCTTTAGCCGAAAAGGACGGCTAAAGCAGAGAGAAAGAGAGAGACGGGCCCTTTTGGGATGGGGAACGAACATGTGCGTGGGGTGGTGGTGGGTGGAGGTTGGTAGGAATGACGTGCGAGAGACAACTACGTGTGAGGGCTTTGTCTCTCTCTTCCCCAATAGATGGGGTATTCAATAGGGATCGGCCTTCTAGAAGACCGCCACCTAACTGATGTAAATGGGGAGTAAAATAATGGGGTTCGGCAACTATCAGCGCCAACCGTTACTTTTTTTTTTTCAGCTTCTTCCTATTGCCCTCGTAAAGGACGAGAGAGAGTGAGGGATTTTTTGAGAGAGAGGGTTTTTAGGAATAATAAAGAATGAAAAAGAGTGAGTGTTTCCTCTTCTTCCGATTGCCCTAGTAAAGGAAGAGAGAGAGTGAGGGATTTTTTGAGAGAGGTTTATCGGAATAATAAAGAATGAAAAAGAGTTTAGTGTGGGGCGTGAGAGGAAACGCATAGTGTGGATGTGGCGGTGACGAGGCGGTTCCCACTTTTTGTTTCAATGGTGGGACGACGTCACCTCTCCTACCAACCCTCTCTCACTCCCCATTATCTATCCAGGGGATGTGGGCCTCTATCTTTTCCTGCTTCTATCCTTTCTCTGCCCTATTTACACCATTTTTTTCCCGTTTTTTCCATTACATAGAGGAAAAAATATCCTCGAAAGAACTCATTTGCGCCTGGGATCATAGTGGAAACCTTATTTAGCAACACAAAAAAAACGAGCCAAATAGTGAGGTAGATGGGCTAAGCCACTTATGCTTTTAGCAAGGAAAAAGTTTATATATGGTGTCAACTTTATAATTCGAGAAAGGTGTGCCTAAAAGAAATTATTGGAAAAAGTTGTTTTTATATTGAAAAACCTTTGAATCGATCATCTCGACCCCAAAATTTATAGATATAAATAAAAAGCATTTTTAATTTTAAAAATAGTTCATCTTCTAATACATTATTTAGACGGTCCATTTTCAAGATTTTCAAGCGTTCATAGATCGGCTTGGTTGTCACCATTTCTGAAACTCTAAATTTCATCATTGGAAGCAACAATAGATTTTCATATTTTGCAAGGCTTTGCGGCACCAATACTGCATTTTTAGCATAGTTTTGACCTGCACCTTACTTTAATAGTACAAGGTTGACAACATATACAAACCTCACCCTTTTAGTAATCCACCCCAAATGTGCAAATAGTAGTTGGCAGCTTTGATTCAATTTTAGTTTGCAGAGGGAGTCTAAGATTTGGGTGGGAACGAGTAGGAGCATTAATGAATAGGGACCTCACCGTCAAAATGTGCGACTCGGGCGAGTAGTCAGAGTAATTTCGCGTGAGTTGGGCCGAGCTTTTTGCAAAGGCAAAAAAAATTAAAAACATAAATCTCAAAAAAAAAAAATTAAAGTAAAATTAAACAAAACACATGTAAATGAGGATAAAAAAGTAGGAAAAAAATGGATTTTCAAATAAATCAATTTATAGCTGGGAGTATTTTAGAAATAATTTAAAAAAGGGAAAACATAAAAATAAACCCGTTACTCTGACCCGTCTGATTTGCCAGGTCCAAGTAATCAAACATTGCTCAACATAGCATCCCAGCCTCCATTTTCCATAGTTAACACTCAAAAGAAAAAGAAAAAAAAATAAAAAATTTCTACCCCTTAGGAATATACCATCCATTTACTCCCTAACACATGTTAGAGATATTGTTTAGATCACAAATTTTAGAGATATAATATCTAATGGGTATAGATTAATCTCAGTAAAAAGAATTTATGAGATAAACTCTCTAAATACTAAAAAAACTAGTGCCTCAAGATTAAATAGAGACCGCCAAGTTTTTAAAGGACGAGACCTAAGTGTCACAAAACTCAATATTCATTTTTTTTTTTTTTTGAAAATAACAAACTAGTAATTTTGAACTAAAAAAATCTTCCTACATATTAAGTATTTTGAGTAAGTAGATACACTCCCACATGTACACAGTATACGTGTTAACAAAAAGGAAGTCCGGGACATGGGACAAAAGAAACAAAAGCAAGAAGGGACTACAGGAAACGTGGGTGGCCCAACAGTGTAGACCCACTCTTTTCCTTTTTTTTTTTTTTGTTTATTTTTTTGCAAAGTTTTCATTTGAATAATTTATGTTCGTGGTTTTTGTACGCATGCCACGTGTCATATAATGGGCCTCCTTGATTGGTTGGTCATCATATATAATGGGGGTAGTTGTTATGCCCGGCATCACCCCCAAAACTCTCTTACTTGCCTTATTTTCCGCATCCAGCACTCACCGTGTTCTACTCATATTTAATCATGTTGTCTCCCCAAATCTCACTATCCCTCTATTTTCCCTTTTTCCCAATATATGTATTTTAAAATCATCCATGAACATTATATTTTTTTTTATGAAAAATATTTATATAAGGGTGAGGCCCTACACAATTAAATTAAGACAACTTAAAAGTTCACTAGACGAGGTTGTTTCAGTGTCCAAAAATTTTCATATCGATCATCTCGACCTCACGATGTATAGACATGAGAAAAATTAGATTTCAATTCATGAAAATAGTGCATCTTATTATGCAATTTCTAGAACGTCAATTTTCAAGGTTTTCAAGTGTTTATAGATCTATACTATTTCAAATATTTAAATTTTATAATTCAATATAAAAACAAAATTTGAGACCATCACAAAGAATTTTTGTACTAAAACAACACCTTTCGATACTATTTGAAAGTGCGTTTTAGTTTGATTGTGAGGGCCTCAACCTTATACAAACCACATCGTTTTTCTAATTCATAAGTAAATCCCTCTCTCCTCTCTGTCCCAGGTATATTTATTTGCTTTTTTGGCCATTTTGTAGCTTCCTCTTAAGTGCTTAGTTATTTCTCTTAATCCCCTTTGTCTCGTGCTTCCAATGATTTATTGCTTATTATCTGACTCGCTCTCTCGTCGTACCTCTCTCAATATTAAAAAATAAATACTTTTTGCACTGCTAATCCAACCCGTCCGCTCTCTCAATGCCGTGTTGTATTTTATTCCTCTCTCTCTCATAATCATCTCAGTTATTAGAAACAATGAACCTCTAGCGAAGAGCTCCAAATTATGGGAAGATGAAAGAATGTCTCATTGGGAGAGCCACAAATATGTTTGCATCACATCATAGCTTTGATTTCATTTGATTTAATGAACAATATTTTACAGTTTTTTAGAAGTGTCAAAAAAACTCAGGTTTCCTTGCATCGCATGTATGGAATTTTCAGGAAGTTCTCTAATCTTGTGAAACTCCTCAAAGTCTTTTGAAGTGACAAAAGCAAATTGAGTAATATAAAACCCGCCTAATTTTTGCAATTTTGGTTTAGAAAATTTACTCTCGCTCACTCTCTCTTTATAAAATTCACACTTAACTTTGGAATTTTGATAGGATCCGGTGCATTAGTGTTGGTATTTCGCACCCAAATTTACTCTCTCTCATACACATAGAATCGGCCTACGTTGGCTCTAGTCCGGTCCAAAAATAATTGAGGCTTATCGGGTGAGGCTTAGGACCACGCTTAGGACTTATCATGTCGCCCAAACCTTGCAGCTCTAATTGCTAGGAAAAACCATTTTCTAGGCTTTTTCAAAGTTTTGGAGATTGTTCACGTGTTTGGAGGCGTACCACATAATGTATATACAAACTTCATGTTCAAATAAATATAAAAGTATATAAAGGGGCAGTAATTTCATGCAACAGTTGTATAGTAATATAATACAATAATTTTTTAAAAAAACTATGTTACGGCTATTTGTTTGTTCCAAATTTTAAAATATACATTCTTTTCATTCTAATAAATAATCACAAAAAAAAAAAAAATGAAAAACACAACCTCGAAAATATTTTTTTAGCCCAATTAACATAAGCCGTCCATTTTGATAAGATGCTTATATCGAGGCTTTAGAAATATTGTTTTTTCCAATCTTTTTAGATGACTATTATCATTAGATGAACAATGTTAAAAAGAAACAAAATGATTTTGAGTTTATAAAGGCTATGATATTGAAATTCACCAAATGGATAGTTTAGATTCATTGTTGGAGGGGACTCATTTTGACCGCATCTAGAGTTCAAATCAAACTTTTTTTTTTGGGGATTGATTATTGAGATAAAGAGAGTGTGTGCAAAATTTTGGGTCATACAAATACCACAAATATGGTTTTCTAGAAGTGTGGTTGCATTATACTATAATACAACTGTTGCATTATACTATCATACAACCGTTGCATTAGATCCTTGCCCTATATAAAGAGACGAGTAATGATCTAATACAACGGTTTTGTCATAGTATAATTCAACGACACTTCTAGAAAACTATGTTTGTGGTATTTGTATGACCCCAAATTTTACACACACACTTTCTTCATCTCAATAATCAATCCTCAAACCCTCCCCCCCCCCCCCCCCCCCCCCCAAAAAAAAAGGTTCAATTTGAACCTTAGATATTGTCAAAATGAGTCCCCCCCCAAAAACGGATCTAAGACCATTTACTTTGTGAATTTCAAGATCTTAGTTTTTATAAACTCAAAATCACTTTTTCATGTTTTAACATTGTTCAGCTAATGATAGTAAAGCATTCCAAAAAAATTGGAAATGAAAAATCATTCTAAGGCTTAGATCTAAACATCTCACCAAAATGAACGGCCTATGTTAATTGGGCTAAAAAATATTTTCTTAGTTGTGTTTTCAATTTTTTCTTTTTTTGTGATTGTTCATTAGAATAAAAAGAGTGTATATTTCAAAATTTAGAACAAACAAATGACCATAATATAGTTTTTTAAGATTGTTGTATCATATTACTTACACCGGTTGTAAGAAATAATTGCCCAAAAGAGACCATTTACTCTTTCTACAAAGAGGTCACAATCACTCTTGTCCCTTGAATTTCAAATTAGGTAGTCGTAAGATTGTCACTAAAAAGATTCAAAGTTCAAAAAAATTTGTTCGGACATCGTTACTAGCCCAAGCCATCTAATTTAACGTATAATGACTATGAGTGTTTGTGACCTCTATGTAATAAAAATATATGGTCTCATTGTACACAATCCCAAAAATACCCCAGGATAATATTTCTCATAGCTTTTGAGCCATGAGTTAAAAACGTAAAAACTCACCTATGGTAAGGTTCACAATATGAGGCATTCAGTAAGTGCCATACACACACGCACATATACGAGGCATTCAATTAGTGCCATACGTACACCTACCTACATGTATATATAGTGAGTGATTTCAGGTCACTAAGTCATTAAATATAAAGAAACTTTAGTTCTAGAAAATTATGCTTATCGTATTTGTGTGACGACAAAAATTGAATACATTATCTTTTCATCCAATAATTAATCCCTAAAACATAAAATTTAATTTGCACCTTAGATATGTTTAAATGAATCCCTCTCTAACGGTGAATCTAAACCATCAATTTGGTGAATTTCAAGATCTAAGGCTTTATGAACTGAAAATCTTTTTTCTCTTTTTTTACATTGTTCATCTAACGATAATAAAAACATCTAAAAATTTTGAAAAAAGAAAAAAAAACCTTGTTAGGCCTAGATTTAAATATATTACCAAAATGGACGGCCTACATTACTTGGGCTAATACGACACTTTCTAGGGTGTATTTTCAAAGTAGTTGTTCATTAGAATGAAATGAGTGAACATTTAAAAATTGGGGCCAAATGAATGACCTTAACATGATTTTCAAATATTATTTCATTATATTACTTTAGAACTATTGCATGAATATATATATATATATATATATATATATATATATATGCCATATACTAATTTAAAATTAGAGGACCAAAAATTGGGCCAATCTTTTTTATACATACCCATGTCATAACTACCATGCATACCGATCCCGCTATTTCAATGATGCACTTGCTCTAAGCTTGTTCTCATCGTAAGCTCTATATCGAGGTTGAATTACTTGTCTAAACCCATCCCACTTAATGCCACATAGAGCTTAACAATTGTTTAACTATCTCTTACTATTATTAGCTTTAAGAAGAGCTGCGTTCTAGTTCCATATGTTGCTAGGCACATCATGGTACGGGACAAGCTCCCCACTAGGTCTTGTCAAATGTTACTTGGACCTATTACTTTTTAGTGATAGTTACATATAATTGTTCTTTTTGGCAGGATGAACAAAAAAAAGAAATTAAACAAATAACCATTGTAATGCTCTAAAAACTTGTTTACTAAAAAATTAATTAAATACAATCTAATATAAAATATAACAATAACTCTAATGTAACATATAAGAATAAGGAAAGGTTTCTATACTTTCTCTACAGCATCAAAGATACATATTTCCCCTTTTATCTACCCATCCAATTTAGATCTAGTGTGCCACTAACCATTTAATCTAGATCCGACGTCTCAGAGTATTTTATCTTTAATGTTTTTTCTACTAACTATATGACTATGAAATTTGTTACATGCCACCATCTCAATTAGGCGCACTTAAATAAAATATTAAAAAATATTTTTGATAGAATACAATGATCAAAATTCCCCTAAAACTTTCAGGGGCATTTTAGTTATATTATTTTATTGGGAATTGTTTTTTACTATTTTTTATAGGTGCAAGTTTAAGAGAGGATTGGATGCCCAAATTTTGATGTTAAAATGTTTTGTATTAAAAAACATTAAAAATACAATGATATAGAAAGTGACAATAAGATTGGGGTCATCTAAACCATCCATTTAGAATGGATGGTTGGATAGCGAAAAGTATAGAAGTTTTATGCTACAAGAGAAGCATGGAAAGCTTCCCCATAACAATAACATATTTTATATGACAACAATTTAATGTAGTTTTTATATAATTTATAACAATACCAATTTTAATAATGTATAAGTTACAATATATTACAGTGGTTATTGTTATGAATCACCACAATAACAATTTTAACACGTGTATAACTTATAAAACATATTAAATTTTTTTATTGTTGTGAATTACAATAATAATAATTTTAATTTAAAAATAATAGATAAATAAATTTAAATTAAATATAAAACATATAAATATGGCAAGAACAAATTTTATTGCAATAATAATTTACTAAATGACATAACAGTTTAATATACTAAATAACATAATGACTTTCATATATTTATGCAATTACAATTTAAACACAACAATAACAATTTCAACGTAACTACATTAAATACAGCAATAACAATTTAAAATACGTGAGATCTAATTGAAGGTCATATTGGTTCCTTGAGCATATGGGAAGTAATTTCATTTTTTGTAAAATACATAAAAAGAAAACAAATAAGTACCATTAATCTAAAAAACTTAATTAGCTTCAAAATCATCTTTATTATGAAAAATAGAGAAATTACTAGGGGAAAAGGAACCCCAAAATGAGCCAAAATATCCCATTTTTTGCCATCGATTTGCATGGAAATAGGTTTAGATATGTGAAATTGATATAAAAAGTTGTACAGAGATGAATGAACACCATTTCGAATGAAATTTGCACAAAGTTGGTCCAAACTCCATTATAAAATCCTCAAAATGGCTGATGGTGGCAAGAAATAAAAAAATTTCAACAGGAACAAGAATGCCTGACGAAAAAGAAACATTCAGAAAAGAATTCATGAAAATAAAGTTTTAGATCTAAATTTTAGCTAATAGAAGGACCATTATTGATAAAAAACTACAAAGGAATTTAACAACAAGCACAGTATATCCAATGATTACATACGTTGTAGAATGATGAGCCTGGAGCATTGTGAACCAAATTTGAAGAATAACGGTTCACAATAGAGGATTAACTTTGAAGATTAGAGGACTGAGCCCAAAAAAAAAAACGAAAAGCAGAAATGCAAAACCAAAACCAAGATCAAATTTTTATGAAAAAGATAATGTACTATTTGAAAACTAAAATACCTAATATAAGTGATAGAAGAATCCTCATAGCACAAAAATCCCAAGGCAATCAACAGATAAACATTATAAAATCGATATTTCAATTGGTTTTACTGTTCTTCAAAAAAAAAAAGGAGTGTTGGTAAACTCAAATGTCTCTTGCTTTGATCCACAACTCTTCAAAACAGTATCCATTTAATGATTTATAATTATTATTCAATTGATCGTATAATGCCAAAAATATGAATAAATAAGGCGGTATATTCACGAGAACGCAGAAAAACACAATTGCTTTCAATTATTCTACTATCGATCAGAACCAGACCGATTCCCTAGTGCTAGAATTATCAGGTTCCCGATCGTGTATATACACATATAGGGTGGGGTTCGTATAGGGCTGAGGTTCTAAACAATCAAAGTAAAACACACCTTCAAATAGCATCGAGAAATGTAATTTCAATATTAGAAATCTTTGTGATAGCTTTAAAATATATTTTCATCTTTAATTATAATATTGAAAGCTTAAAAAATAGTGTAGATCGACCAGCTTTATGAAAACTTGAAAATCTTGAAAATTGATGGTCCAAAAATGCGTTACAAGATGCACTATTTCCAAAAATTGAAATTTAATTTTTTCTCAACGTTCATACATCTTGATGTCGAGATGATCAATTTGAGGATAGTTGGACATCAAAACCACCTCTTCTGGTGAAATTTTTAAGGTGGGCTCTAATTTGATTATTTTGAGCCTCAGTTCAATATAAACCTTTTCCATTTATAAAACATTTTATGAAAAATCCTGTAGATTACATATGGAAAGCGGTGTGAAATGCTAAAGTTTTTTAAGTTGGCCCTTTTTTGGTTCTATTTCTATAAAATGAATAAGGAATTCCCGTCATTGCATGGGGGTAATGTTGATATTTACATTAAATGATAATATGTATGTTTGTCATCTCTAGAAAGATATATTTAAAATATTCACTAAATGACAAGGGCATATGTACAATAAAGTACCTAGAATTTCTCTTCACAATTACTCGTTTCTTAGTGAAAGTATCAATAATGCAATTTCTAATAGCAAAACTGCCCTTATTCATTTTAAAGATATTGAATAATTAAATGGACAACTATGGTTATTTTAGCATTTTACACTGTTTCTAAGCGTAACATGCAGGATTCTATAGGATCTTAATGTTAAAAAAACCCATGTATGTATGTACATATTACATATGACATTAAACATAAATTTCATTAAATAAAGCTCATTTATCAAGGACGGTTCCTAACCATTCTCAAGTCGAATTGTGAGATTCTGCTAGGACCCAACGATTTTTAAAACATTGCGTGGAGCTTATCCTTTCTAGAAACTCAATCGCATCCTTCCTCTCACAAAATAAATAAAAGAAAGTATCAAGCTACCTCTAATTCACATGACTTCCACAATTTACAACTTCTTTTTAATATGTCATGTTTGTTTTTTGGGAAAAGTTTATATAGAGCCGAGGCTCTAAACAATCAAATTAAAGCCTATTTAAAAAAAATTTCATTAGAAGAGGTTGTTTTGATGCCCAAATATCCTCAAATTGATCATCTCGACATCAAAATGCATGGATATGAGAAAAAAATGGATTTAAAGTTTTGAAAATAGTGTATTTTGTTAAGTATTTTTTTATTGTCAATTTTCAAGTTTTTCAAGTTTTCATAAATCTGTCGATCTGCACTATTTTTTAAATAAAAATGAAAATATATTTTAAGGCTATCACAAAGATTTTCTGTATTGAAACCACATTTCTCGACTATATTTAAAAATAGGTTCTAATTTGATTGTTTAGAGCCTAGGCTCTATACAAACCGCACCCTTTTTTTTATAACAAATCAACAAAACCAATCAAAACCAACAAGTCAATAGGAAGTAGCACTCCAACCCAAGCATCCAATAGTCATAACGAAGCTCTCGTCACCCTACTTTTTCATAACCACTGTATATTCACTCTCTTCACCCAACAAACACGCATGCCGATTGGAAAGAAGATCATAAATAGATGGGAGGATTATATGGAGTCGAGGCTTTAAACAATCAAATTAGAGCTCACCTCAAAAATTTTCACTAGAAAAGATTGTTTTGATGCCCAAATACCCTCAAATTGATCATCTCGACGTCAAGATGCATGGAAATGAGAAAAAAAATGGATATCAATTTTTGGAAATAGAGCATCTTGTAATGTATTTTTGGACCGTTAGTTTTTAAGATTTCCAAGTTTTTATAGATATGCTCGATCTACACTATTTTTGAAGCTTTAAATTTTATAATTAAAGATAAAAATATATTTTAAGGCTATTACAATGATTTCCAGTATTGAAACCATATTTCTCGATACTATTTGAAACTATGCCTTTACTTTGATTGTTTAAAGCCTCGGTTCCATACAAACCGCATCCCAAATAAAATGTAAAAAACAATTAAAAACCTCGTTGACATCTAAAATTGTTCTTCATATGTTCGTTTTTGAAGAAGTCCTACTGTCTTTCGAGTATTAAATTTTTGTCAATTGTAACGAACGCCATACAACATTTATTTGACAAAGAAATACGCCACAAAACAGGATATGTCCATGTGTTGTATTACATTGTGTAAATCAAATTAAATATACAAATTCTCTTAGACTTCAACTTATTAGTTGACATATTAGTCTGAGTGAGAGTACCCATTTTTTAAGTGAGGTAACTCAACACGCGACGACGCTAAGAGTTTATAAGATTTATTTTTGGAAAATAGTTTATTTATGGAAAATAGTTTGTAGACATGAAGCTGTAAGTAAAGCCTCATCTAAAAGTTCACTGAAAATTGCATTTATGGCATTAGGATATTGTCAAATTGATCATCTCAGACTTGACCATTATGGTTGTGAAAAAAAAATTATGATTTCAAGCTTTTAAAATAGTGTATATTGTAGCACATTATCTAAACCGTCAATTTTTCCTTAAAAATAAGAGTTAACGGATCTACAAGATCTGTACCAATTTTTGAGCTTCAAATTTCATGATTAGAGTAAGAAATTGATTTTAGAGCCATCATAGAAATTTCAGATGCCTAAAGTGCTTTCAGGATGAAGATTTGAGGTGAGGCTTTACTTTATTTTCATAAAGGTTAGGCCTTAAAATACTTTATCATTTATTTATTTATTTATATGGTTAGGTCTACCGTGTTTATATCAGTTAGGTTTGCTAAGGAAATAGAAAATAGGGGTTTGCACCATAAAAAAGGAAAAAAAAAAAAAAAAAAAAGGAAAAAAAAGAAAGAAAAGGGAATGGCCGCTCCTGCCACTTATGTTGCACCTCTTTCACAAGTGTGTTTATCAGAACTGACCTCCACATTAAAATCATAAAACTCTATCTACTTCACAACTAGAATTGATAATTGGTATCAACTCTCTTACGAGAACTTTATTTCCATTGTACGTTTAAGGCCTGCTGCTAGGATGACATCAAGGATGTGACCATGATTCATGCTCTACTGACCACATTTAAGATCGCTTCAAGCCTAAGCCTAAGATTATTCAAAAGTTAATATTTCAATATTGGAGCATTGCACCTGTACCATTTGCCCCAAAAGAACTTTGGGTTCCATTATTAATAAACTTGGAGAAATAGTGCCATGCCACGTAAGAGGCCTGGGTTAATTTCTTGGGGTGGTAAGCAGACTCTTACTCATAGTGGTGCCTTGACTAGCAATCATTCCGGCAGACATTTAGACAAAAATTCAGGCACACTTTAAGAGGCTAGGCGATAACTTATTTTTGCACACAATTATTGCAAGGAAAAGCCAAAAAAAGAAAAACTAACGGGAAAGTAACAGATTGGCATTTTCCTCTAATATACAAATTTTAGAACCAACATCTAGATTTCCATCATTAAATTACAAACCAATGTATAAAGCATCCATCTTAAAGATGGATGCAAATAGGTCCTCCATCTAAAAACAATTGTAACTAACAATCCAAATGTTTTCTTAATATAATTATTATTTTTAGATTTCAATTTTTTTTTTTTCATATTCATGATCTCCATGTTAAAGATTATATGTTCTCTAAAAATTAGGATTAAATTATATTTAAAAAATAAATTTATTGCTAAGCCCGCATTTGTATATGTGCGGACTTGGCCGGATGATAACCGCAACCTTATTCTGAATGACCTTCCAATGAAGAGTTTGGTCCTGGTGTTCATTGATTGTATTATTAACGTTTGGTAGCATTGTTTTTGGACTTAGCCAAGTAGACTCAGACTCAGACTCGGACTCGGTTTATGGGTAAGGCCGAGTCCTATGTTCAAATTATATATAGGGAAAGTATATAATGAGACCATTTACCTTTGTACAAGGTGGTCACAATTGACCTTCACTACTGGATGTGGTATTGGGTGGTTGCAGTTATTTTGTTGACCAAGCTCAAAGTCCAAAAGAAATTTTCTCGAACTTTGTGACACATTTAAG
The DNA here is from genome assembly GCF_000471905.2 of Amborella trichopoda. Next base: position 896,170 of record NW_006494865.1, read on the forward strand.
CTATCAGATTTCACATCGAATGGTTATAAATAATTTGACCTCTATGTATTGAAAGTAAATGGTCTCATGTGGTCACAATTGACCTTCACCATTGGATGTGATATTGGGTGGCTGCAGTTATTTTGTTGATCAAGCTCAAAGTCCAAAAGAAGTTTTCTCGAACTTTGTGACACATTCAAGCTATCAGATTTCACATCAGATGGTTATAAATAATTTTGACCTCTATGTATTGAAAGTAAATGGTTTCATGATATATATATATATATATATATCAGTGTTTAAAAATGCAGAATGCGGCCTTCATGCGGTGGGGGGCCGATGCGGCTCGGATGCGGATGCATCGCGATGATGCGGCCAATAAATGTAAAAAAATTCTAAAAAATCTAAAAAAATAAGTTAATGTATAGAAAAAAATATGAAGGTGATATATGTGATAGTAGGTATTTTAGTTTAATGATTAACTTCAAAACTATTAGCTGTCGGAGATTCTGTATCCAGTTATCCACTATCCCCTGATAGAAACTAGAAACTTGAAACCAGCTTCATAAAGCATTCAACAATTAACAACCATCAGCACAAATTTTCACCATAAGCACAACTATAATTAAGCACAACCGTCAACAACCATAAGTACCATAAGCACAAAATAATGATATTACAAAATACAAATCAAAAGTTAAGCTCAAGAAGAGTTAATAGTTAATAAATAATAAATTAATATAATCATCCATTTTGAGAGTCAATTTTGAAATTTGAACTTCATTTTTTAAAAAATCAATCAAACAAGTCATCTTGAGAGTCGTCATGCACATCATCAATATCATCCTCGATGGCCTCCATGTATTCTTCTTCATAGGCCTCCTCTGAGTCAGCTTCCTCCTCGACCTCTGAGTCAGCTTCCTCCTCGACCTATGAAGCTAATGTGCAAGTGCGACTAGACCCAGCAGCTCCTCTACTCCTTTGTGCTCTAGTGTTAGGTCGATCTTCTTCATTAGCCCCTGTTGCTAGCTCGACATCAAGCCCTGAAAGATCCTCACCCTCAAACACATGCTCTTGTCTTGGATCCATGGTCCACTCACTCATGAAATCACCATCAACTTCATATAATTGAATAGGGTTGAGCTTCGTGCGATTTTCATCCCTCTCCCTAAGCCACTCGTTATACCGCACATAAACCAAATCATTCAACTTTTCTGCTCGAACTTATTTCTTTTTTTTGTATAGAGCTGTGGTAGAAATTTGAAATCAGATAAATTAGATTTTAGATTAAAAGATTGAAATTAAATAAATAAGGATTAAGGAATAAGGAGTAAAGGATTTACATGTTCAAATGCACTCTAATTGCGCTCACAATCAGATGAGCTACATGTGAGATTCAACACTTGAATAGCGATACATTGTAGATTTGGTGTCTTGCTTCCATATAATGGCCACCATGCAGCTGTATAATATTTTATAATTTAGAATATACTTAACAATTAAGGGCATAAATAAACAATGGAACTATACATAAAGTAAGGACAACTAAGATTATTTTTGGGCTTTTGGCCTTTACTTAGATTTGTAGTGTCGTTATTTTGAGTGGCAATATCTCTCCCAATGTTTTCCAAGGCTAACTTGAACTTAATCAATTCATGGCTCTGGATCTCATCTTGGATATCTTTGTCTGGCACTAACCTCTCCAACACATCTAAGAACCCACCATTTATTACACTATCTAACTCAATGGATGGGTGTTTGTAGTGAAGAGATGGGTTTAAAAAATAACCGGCTGAATGGAGGTGCCCGTGAAGCTAGGTATCCCATCTCCTATCAATGATTTCAAGTATAGCCTTGCGCATATTTTCATCATCTTTTATAACATCTTTTATTTCAGTTCTTGCCTTAGCCATTACCTCATGTATGTAGCACATAGTGGGCTTCGCATCACCATCAACTAGTCGAAGCACTCTCACTAAAGGGTGAGCCACCTCCAATGCAATAATTATTTGACTCTAAAAAGATGTATTCAGAATAATTTTTTCAGCCTTTCTCCCATCCTTATGCTTTGACCATTTACTTTGACTCCACTACTCTGAAGCAAACATGGTCCTCAAGGCACTTTTTTGCTTGGCTAGGCTTCTAAGAGTGAGAAATGACGTGGCAAATCTAGTGATACCCGATCTCACTAATTCTCTCGTCTTTGTAAAAGGCCTCATCATGCTTAGGACTATGGTGTGATTGTAAATAAATCCAACAACAAACATAGCTCTTGAAATCACCTCACTAAATAAAGATGTTGTACCCATTTCCTTAAGCATAAGATTAACACAGTGAGTTGCAAAAGGAGTCCAAAACACATGCTTCATTTTTAAAGTCAAGAAATGCCCAGCTGCAGCATAGTTGGCACCATTATCAGTGATAATTTGTACCACATTTTGCTCCCCAACAAAATCGACAATCTCATCCATCAAGCCAGATAAGTATGTACCATCATGTGACTTGTCTGATGCATCAATAGACTTAACAAAAAAAGTAACTGTTGAGTAGTTAACCAAAAAATTAATGAATGCCCTTGATTTCCCATTGGACCAACCATCACACATAATAGTGGCCCCATATTTCTCCCACCCTTCTCTTTGAGAAATAAAAATTTTATGCACATTAAATACAACATCCTTCAACAAGGGCTCCCTAGCCTCATGTAGTGAAGGAAGAATAAGTCCTGGGCTAGATTGCCCAAATGCCGACTTCCTTTGTTCTTTCTTATATGTATTGTCGATTGTGGTTTGTTTTGTTTTTTTCTTTCTCTCCTGAACCACAATTTCGAGGCTAGGGGTGAAAAAAGAATCCATTGGCCCCTTTGAGAGAGGTGTTCTTCTCTCAGCACTACCACCCATATTTATAACCCTCTCTCCTGAGGTTGGAGTATGAGTACCCTTTTGCCTCATAGAAACTTCAGACATATCATCATCATCATCATCAACATCATCAAATAATTCAATATCATCAAGTAATTACTTTTTTTTTTTTCTCTTTATCTTTTTTCAATCTATCCAAATATTCTCTAATCTCCTTTTTTTATATCATCTGTAGGTCTTTTTGTCGAAAAATACCACCCATATAAGTATTTCCACAGAGCAAGCATATCACACAATTTCCATCTTTCGGATTTTTTAGTTTAGCATATTTTCAAGCCGGATCCTTGTTACTAGAAGATTGGGCAGAAACCATTACCCAAAAAATAAGTATAACAGTATTATTGTACAAGAAGGAATAAAAAGTTACCGACTCTGTAAAGTAGTGCTCGATTTCTTCACGGCTTCTGAAATCCCTAATTTCTTATCACAAATTCACCTTAACATCCCCAAATCAACAATCAAAGGCATCAAATGAACATCCAAGTATCAAATAGCCGCCAAATCGAAGATTTGGATGAAAAAACAATTTTTGCCAAATTTTTTTTTTCCTTCGATTTGATGAAAAGAAAGGCACAAAATTGTTGGAAATCTTTGCTTAGGGGATATAATAACCCCCCAAACAGTTTCCCTAAGCTTTGGAACTACAAAAAGACCATTTTGCCCCTCCTCGAGGGGCAAAATCGAAAATGTTTTCCATAGAAACAGATACAGCGTGATGCGGTGCGATATGGGATGCGGCCATGATGCGGCGCATATGTGGCTGCATCTATCAAAAGCGCATATGCACCAGTTCGCGATGCAGATGCAAGCGCATCCCGCATGATGCGGTCGCATAGGTGGCGATGCGGTCGTATTTTAAAAACAT
>NW_006494865.1:899957-915393 GCF_000471905.2 Amborella trichopoda
CCTACTACCCCTCGTCGTGACCTTCGCTCCCCACGAACTGAGACTTAGAAATAGCGTTATAGGTGAAATAGACAGTGATTCGCTACCTCATCACCGTTAAAAGTTCATCGTACGGTCACGATTGTCTGATAGGCTTTCATTTTTCATTTTTTTTCTACAAATCAAAATGACTTGAAATTTGGAACATTTGTTCATAAAAAATAGGCGAATCTCAAAAAAATAGAAAAAAAAATATTTTACATGAAAACATTGACCAAAATACCCACCTCGAAAATATTTTGGGGATATTTTAATCAATTGTTTTTTACTAATAATTTTTTTTATATTTTTATTAGGTGTACCTCACTAATATGTACATATGCTCCAAATTTCAGATCATTCTGATTTGTAGAAACAAAAAAAGAGAAATAAAATACTACCAGACAATCGTGACCATGCGATGAACTTTGGATGGTGATGAGGGTAGGCGAAATCTTATAAGCGTTGGGAAGACTTTTCCTATATATATATATATATATATCTATATAAATGGAAAATACTGAGATTAGCCCACTAGCTCATTTAAACATATGTGTTCATATTAGCCCAATGGTCCAGATTTAATTTGGGCTGATCTAATGACCACGACCTCATTTCGTATTTTAAATTTTATTTTTTTGTTATACAAATCCAAATAATTTGAAATTTTAGAAGTGTATTATTCAAAAATAGGAGAATCTAATAAAAATATCAAAAAAATAATTTGCAAGAAATAAATGGACCAAAATAGGCTTGAAACGTTTTGGGGGTATTTTGGTTAATTTAGTTTTTACGAATTATTTTTAAATTGGTAACACCTTGATGAGAAGAATGGACTCCTAAAATTTCATATTATTTGGATTCGTAGAAAAAAAAAAAAAATTAAAACTCAAAATGTGGTCGTGACCGTCAGATCAATCCAGATTCAATATGGGCCGTTCGGCTCATATGTTCATAGGAGCTAGTGGGCTAATCTCAGCACTTATATATATATATACACACACACACACCTTATTTCTTCTTGTTATTTCCTTTTTTTTTAACACGACATGAACTCGGCCGAATTACTTGCCACCTCATATATGTTTACCAATACACTGTTTGAGTACTAATAATAAAAAAGAGTATCTTATTATATATATACCTTATTTATTTATTATTATTGTTATTATTTTTTTAACCTGACATGAACTCGGTTGAGTTACTCGGACTCAGCCGAATAACTCGCCTCGGTGAAGGTCTGAGTACCTTGGCCGATTCAAAATTTTGAACACTGTTTGATAGCAAACAATCAGGCTTGTTGGAAAAAATATAGGAGTAAGTGAAATGGGGTTGTGAATTTAGGTTGTAAAGTCATATGTGTTTGGATTTAATAGCCCCCTTAAATGTGGAAGCATGAATTCCAAAAGTTGAATCACACTAAGATCGTGTACTTATCCAACTAGAAACAAAATAGGTGAGAGTACAAGCCATAATAAGAGAAATAAAGCATAAAACATACATACCACAAGAGCACAAAGATGTACGTGGTTCACATCAAAAGGGAAAGTTACATCATAGATTTTGGGACATAGAGTAACCTCTTTTAACCCTCGACAAAACCTAGTCGAGAAAACCCTTTTAGACTTGTCCGTCAGTCTCTCATCTCTACTCCACTGCTAAACTACTGTCCAGGAAGAGACCCGTCTTTATTCCACAGCTAGACCACTTTCTAAGAAGAGAACATTGAGAGCAACTAAGACATTCTCTTACTAAATGGAGAAACTACCCAAAATCTTCATGGGAACAGTTTCTCTATAAGAAATCAGCCTCTCAATCTATAGGAGGCATTGTTTGAAGATATTTTTTAGCACCTTGGTCCCTGATGCAGAATAAAGAGGAAGCAAGTCAATAAAATCTCAACATATTGTTAAATTCTTGACAGTCTCAAAATTGCCCTAGAATGCGTCAAAATCTTTCTAAAGCACTTCAAAACTCCACCTGCCAGGTTTCGTCATAATTCGACATATCTAAGGCAGTGTAGACAAAGAAACAATTTCAGAAAAATCAGTCTCTAGCACCTTGAAATGGACCCCGTAACTAAAGCTATATTCTCGATGCATCCAACAGCTATGGGACCATCGTTATTAGATCTGACACGATCGAAAACTCCTATGGGTCAAGTTTCGACTTAATTAAGCATTCCAGGACAAAGTTATGGGTAAAAGACCAAAAAGGGGTAGGCCGCACGCTATTCCTGTGCGGCCTCGCTACACCAATCTCCATTAAAGGAGGTTGATGTGTACAGTCCCGAGTAGCAACTTCAAAGGCCTATATCTAACTCGTCCTGAGTCAGATCGCTCTCAAATTTGGTGAGCATGCTCGTCTTATCAAGACGAGCATTTTGATATGTGGTACGACTTGTGACGATACCCGAGCAAGGAGAAAAACTAGAGAGAAGTTATCAATCCATAAAGAAAGTTGCAGAAAATCAACAGTAGCATACCTCGCTCGAGCAATCGAATCATGATGCTCGCATACCCTATTGGTGTGAAATAAATTGCATTATGTGCGTAGGGTTTGAGGCTATATCTGGTCTAAACTCCACATATGATGAATGGTTGGATTTCACACTCAGAGGGGTCGAAGCTGCAGTAAATTTCGGCCGTCGGATTATCAGATTCTGGCAAAAAACTCAAGACGACAAAATCTTCGTCCGGATACGAAATCGAGCTGCGTTTATTGCCATCAATTGTGACGACATGCTTAGTCCGATTCAGCAAAGAAATCAAAGAAAAATATCAAGGAACGAGCACACTAACGATTCAAAGTTTTCAAGATTCATTCAAATTTCGAGTGGCATGATCATGACCCAAAAATGCAATCCATAGCTCGAAGTTGGTATCAAATCGATCGCCATGCTGAGCCCTATAAGAAAGCAATCATCTTGCGACCAAACGGACGCCAGAGCAACCCCAAATCATCTATGGAAGATCCCGCAAGTTCTTGGGCAGCAGCATGGACTGTTTTGGAATTTTATATATTGTTGGGCAGGGGCAAAACATTTATTTTGCACTCAATTCTAGAATTTCTTTTAATTCAATTAAATTGTAACTATTCTCCATTTAGGTAGTTTTTTGGCATACACCCATGTTTGGGCCCAATTCTATATATAATATGCTAAACCTAATTGTAAAGAAACCTTTCATTCATTCTTGAGATTGATCAATAAAGTTTCAATTCTTGCTTAAGTTCGTAGGTGCATTTTGGAGAGAGAGAGAGAGGAGAGAGAAAAAAGGGTCGATACCCCTCGTTCAGGTAACTTTCTCTCTCCTCCTCTTTTATCTCTCATCTCTATCTCTCTTTCTCTCTCTTCTTTTCTCTCTCATCTCTTTTTCTCTCTCTTCTTTTCTCTCTCATCTATAACTATTTCTCTCTCCACTTTTCTCTCTCATCTATAACTATTTCTCTCTCCACTTTTCTCTCTAGTCTTTATCTCTTTCTCTTCTTTTTTCTCTCATGCCGTCTCTATCTCCTTCTCTCTTCTTTCTCTATCTCTCTTTTTCACTCTCCTTCCCTCATCTCTATCACTCTCTCTCTTCATCCTTTGGTTTATCACTTTTATCTTTCCCTACACTTCTCTCTTTTTTCCATTCACGCATGGCGGACCTATCTTCTGGTGCAACGTCTTCCTGCTTTTGAGACATGAATAGTGAGTCGGGCCATAGCCTGAGTGGCGGGCCAGGCCTTTGTTAAAATTCTCTTTCCACTCTTTTGTCACTGCCAGTGTAAGCCTATCGCCACCTGTGCTTTCTCTCTCTTATCTCTTCCGTCATAGCTGGCATAAACTTATCACTGGCTGTGTTCTCTCTCCTTTTTCTTCTGTCACAGACAGAGAAACCAATCGCCTCCTACATTCTTTCTCTTTCCTTTTTCTTCTGCCACAAACGACAGAAGCCTATCACCGCCCACATTCGTAGAACTGGTTCGGAATCGCCTCCCTTGGTCTGTATTCTCCTATTTTTGCAATCACACACACATGAAAAATGTTACAATACAAGTGGGTCAAGGGACCCCACCTTTCCTTTGGGTGAATGTACACAGACGTGCACATTTAAAAAGAAGAAGAGAAGGATGAGAAAATTAAGATTGGGATGAGAGGAATTTAACCAGGCGATGAGACCGACTTCATGATCTAAGTAAGTCCCGAACGGACCTTAAATTCCTCTCTCATCGGTTGGTTTTCCTGCCCTTGTTTTTGAGCAAGGTTTCTGAGAGAGCGATCTCAAGTCTCGGGTTCCCTTGAAACCCGAGATACGTGCCATCAGATCATCCAGACCTGGAGGGAGAGATCGAGGCATCTAATCAGCTTGGTGACTCTATTTGGGACTTACTAGCCCTTAATCGAATCGTACTTGTTTGGTTAGATGCTCCTTTTATTTTCTTTATTGTACATTTATATGGCTTTTAGGTTCTGTAACCCGTTTATCTGGATTGGGGATTTTCTTATCTCCGCATTCACGAGTGTCCCAAGGGAACAAGTTCCTCGAACTTCGTTCCCAACCTTCCTTTTGAGCAAAGACCAGTGTCTAGCTCTCAGGTCTTAACCTGGATTGGCGCGAGGAGGGACTTAAAGGTCCATAACTCCCCATCTCCTAGTTCTGGTGGAACTTCCACCAAGCCACCCTGCATCGGTAGCACATCTGCTGCCGAACACAACATGCACCTTGTCACCGGCAAGTCACTTGTCGGTCATAGTGCCGAGGTACGTCGGAAGGCTGCCCAGTCCCTTGCTGCAAAAGGCAAAGATGTTGCCATTGCCTCAGTGGGTTGCCACAAGGCTAACCCCCATATTCTTGCACCACCATGAGTCTCTACCCTTAGATGCTCGGCACATCAAGGCGGAGACCCTGAGGCCTCCACCTCTTGCACATATTATAAGGCTCATGGGTCAACCACTAGAGCCACACCTCAGGGAAACTTTATGTTACCTCGAGTCAACATCCAAGATCATGCCTCCCAAGGCCAGGTCATGTGTATGTTGTGCATTTGCATCCCAACACTCGGGGCAACACCATCGCTGCGTCAACACAAGTACATGGAAGATGACTCCCTCGTCCTCCTCCTCAGTACAAACGTACACACCCTGTAAGGGGCAGGCTTCCACCTGTTCTCTTACAGACACCTGTTCACAGCTCTTGGCCTCCTAAGGCCACACCACTTTCTCAAGCCCGGGCTGACCGCTTGGTCATTCGTGATCCTTCTTCAAGTGGTGCACACGTGTTACCGTCGTTGATAGCCCCTCGCCTCCGACTCAGGCATTCTCATGAGTCAACCCTTCCCCTGCCTGCCTCTCCTCTGTTGGGCAAGCACCTCCGGCCATGGTACTCAAAGACTTTCCCCAAGAATACCATCTTGAAGCAGCCTCGTCATCTGGGTCATATCTTTGGAGTCCATAAAAGTGCTCGAGGAAAAGACCTCATGGGAGACCAAGTCCTTCATCCTCCCCAGTCTAGGATGACCTCGGTTCTTGTCCCCCATCCTTTGCCGCATCTGATGGAGATAGCTCTCTCTTGTGCAAGAAGAGATGACTAGCTACAATCTCGATCACAATTCTTGTGTTAGGTTCCTCAAAATCTCAAAGCCAAACGCAATAGGGGTCTGCAAATTCTGACTAGTAAAGCAACCAAGACAGTCTAAAGCCCTCTCCGGCTGACAAAGGCTGAAGAAGGAGGCCACGAACCCTGCACTGTGGTTAGTGTGATAGGAGATGACCTAGCCACTCAGCTGCCATGGTCCCAAGGCTGTTGAGATTCGGTCCTCACGCAATCGGCATACAAGACTCGAGTCTAATTGGGGCATGCTGACGCCCTGCTGACCGATCTGCTGCTTGCGACTCGTCAAGTTCACAAGCCTTCAACTGCAGCTAATGCTGAACTCCTTGGGGAAACAATCAGCGTAATGGTTATAAATGAGCCTGACGACTCTCAGGAAGAGCGCATGAGTAAGTTCGAAGATATGGTGCGCAAAATGATGGAGAAGATTGATCACATGGACGTCGCATGACAATCGGCTAACCACGAGGTCAATTCCCATCACTTAGATGATACACCTCCAAGGCAGCCCCTTCCCTCTACCTCACAAGACAATTATGTCCCTCACCTCGTCTCACAGGCAGATATTGATGCTATGGTGACCCATAGCTTAAAGAACCAGCAGATCCTGGGTATGAAGGGAGAAGCGCTTTACCAAAAGCCGTATCCCTCTTACATTGATTAGATTCCATTTCCCTCAGACTACAAGATAGGGAAGTTTCCCCTATTCAGCTGAACCACATCCCCCAACCAGCATATCGCCCACTTCCAAGCAGTGTGTCGAGAGACAACTGCTGATGGTAGACTCCTTCTCTGTCAGTTTGTTGAAACCCTTGACGGCCCGACTTTCCAGTGGTATGCTCCACTTCCTCCAAACTCAATACATACGTGGGAGGAAATGGAGAAACTATTCCACCAGCGTTTTTATGAGGTCGAGAGAGAAGTTCAAACCATTGAGCTTCTGACCTTGACCCAAGATCCCGATGAACCCGTGGATCAATTCATATCATGATGAAGGGATTTGGCCGCTCGCCATCCCAATCCCATGCCAGAGAAGGAAGCGGTTCAAACCTGTGCGACCTGAAATTACTCTACATGTTGAGGCCTCCAATCCGAAGTCCATGTTACAGTAGATCTCTAAATAAGTCCACATAGAAAGTCTGTCACGTCACCACGGCGGGTCATGACAACAGTTTGCAAGCTAAGGGAACAATCAGGGCAATGGTAGCTCTAGGACTAATACTCAGGGCAACCAACCAAAAGGAGTGGTCAACGCAACCGTCACAGTTAGCGATCCAAAGGCGGCTCCCTCCCAAACTTTGGACCTCTCCAAAGGGGTAAACACAACAAACACACCCCACGCGGGCAAGCAACAACAATCGTACAACCGAGTACCCCCGCCTGCAAACCTTAATCAAGATGATTATTGGACAAGGAAAAGAAATAAGGTGTACCCCTTTGAAATAGAATGGGTCCCTGCATTACTCCGACTCCTCTCGAACAAAACATGATCGAGCTCCCAGAGACCAAGTTCCCTGATCAAGTTGGACTTGATACTCAGCCGAATTACTGTGCTTACCATCAAAGAATCAACCACACCACATATGACTTCTACACTTTGAAAGATATTATTGAAGCCTAATCCAGAAGGGTTAGATAAAACTTGAAGAGCTAAAGAAGGCATTCGGGGCAGCGGAAGCCTCCCACATAGTAACAGTCCAAGAGGAAGACGAAGCGCCTGGTCTCCTTCGTGCCTTTTTCACTATAATGCTTCAAGAAGGCCTCATCACACCAAAACCGGCAAGGCAGCCTCAAAACCTTGCTCAGGGGACTGAGGACCATTAGTTCCTGTACCATCAGATATGGGGCCACGACTTGTGTGAATGCTCCAGTTTCCATGATATAATCACAAAGAAAATACAGGAATGCCAAGAGTCTTGTAGCGTTCCAGAAAGTAATCCTCAAACCACTGCTCCACCAGTACTAGAGGACCTCTTGCATAAGTCCTGGGTAAAGATGACTTAGATCCTATTGAACCCTCAACTTCGCAGCCATGGACAGTCCACCACGGGCAGAGCAGACTCAAGTCATTAAGGCGAGAAGCAATTCATCAAGCTAGGGTTGTCCATAAACCCAGCGAGATAGATCAACCACTACCAATGAAAACCAGAAAACATATGGGCACCAAGGGCTGGTCGCCAGAGAAACAAGACTACTTAACTGCCTGTTGAGCAGGAATTTCTCAATCCTCTTCCCCCATGGCCAACTTTATTGGACTTCATCGCTGGCATGATCCTCCTTCCTTCCTCCTGCTATCAAAAGGATGTCCCCGAGCTGTCTTCTCCTTAGAATACGTCCAATCAGGGTGATGACGTTAAAAGCTCCCCCAAACGGTTTAAGTAAGGGAAAGACCTAAAAGATTCCTTACACACGTCCAACTCTGGTGACGATGCAAAAAGCTACCCAGATTGGTCCGATGAGGAGAATGACTCTAAAAGTCCCTCACTTCCTGACCCTCCTTCTTTTTCTTCTGCTTATCATCCTTCTTCTTCTACATCTCCTGCAGGTATACCTTAAAATGTCCAGACTTTGAGGCTCTCGATAGAGAACTTGAAGGAACCAACATAAGAAAGACACACAGGAGGCAGTTCAAAAAGACACTGACCCAGGCAGCAGGATTCTTAACAGTTGCTGACACCCTGGCAGTTCGAACTAAGACACAACCATCTTCTTCAAAGCCAAAGAAACCCCAGTGGCCTCTCGAGCCTGACTTTTAGCAGAGACTAAGAGAATCAAGAGGGCAGAGCTTTTATTCTCAGGAAACTTGCCATATGGTACAACTCTATGAAGTATTAGCTAGCACAGGACAAACATTGCAGATACCTACGTAAAAATTGAACGATTATTATGAAGGTGCTTCTGGCCCCACTGAATCTCAACCTCCCTATGGCTTCCAAATTGAACTTTTACAGCCTGATATGTTGTCCATGTTTGAGGTTGACCCTTCTATCCCTCAGTTCAACGAAGGTGCAGAAATCATGACCTACCCTGGAGCCCTCTTGGAAGCAGAGATGTCAGGATCGTCGGTCTCTGCACTTGAGGTTAGCGAGAAGATGTTTGAGGCTAATGATGAAGAGTTGCTAGAAGCCCCAGAAGAATGGGAAGAAGGCAGTCAAGCCACAACAAATGAACTCGAGGAGATAAATCTAGGGGATTACACTGATCCCAGACCCACTTCCATCTCCGCTCATATGTCTCCAAAAGAGAAAGAAAATTTTAATACTTTCTTACGAGCAAACCGAGACGTCTTTGCCTGGCATTACCATGAGATGCCTGGTTTAAACCCTCAAGTCGTCGTTCACTGCCTTGGCATCGATCCGACTATCAAACCTGTCAAACAGAAATCAAGGAGGTTTAGGCTTGACCTCGAAATGCAAATAGATGTCGAGGTCACCAAACTCAGACAAGAAGGCTTCATTCGCGAAGTCAAGTGCCCGAAATGGCTAACAAATGTTGTTCCAGTCAAGAAAAAGAATGGCCAAATCAGGGTTTGCATTGACTTCCACGACTTGAATACCTCTTGTCCCAAGGATGACTTCCCGTTACCATTCATCGAGATGCTCATCGATTCTATGGCTCACTGCAAAATCTTTTCCTTCATGGATGGATACTCCAGGTATAATCAGATACGCATGGCGCCCAAAGATGAGGAAGTCACTGCATTCTTGACCCCAAAAGGAGTTTTCTGTTACATGATGTCGCCTTTTGGATTGAAGTATGCTGATGCAACATATCAGAGAGCAATGACGACCATCTTCAAAGACATGATTCACAAAGAGGTGGAATGTTATGTAGATGACTTGATGGTGAAATCCAAGAGAAAGACTCTTATATGAGAGACCTTGAAAAGGTGTTTGAGCGATTACGCTTGCATCATCTCAAAATGAACCCGCTGAAGTGCGCTTTTGGAGTGCATTCAGGAAAGTTCTTAGGGTTCATTGTTAGACATTGAGGGCTTGAGGTTGAGCCAGTCAAGATCAAGGCAATCCAAGAAATTTCATCACCAACTACACTGCGAGAACTGCGCTCTCTTCAAGGGTAGCTGACATACATCTGTAGGTTCATCTCAAACCTCCCAGGTCGCTGTAAACCCTTTACGCACCTATTAGAAAAAGATACCCCATTTATCTGGGATGAAGCATGTTAGGCAGCCCTTGATGACATCAAGCATTATTTACTCAATCCTCTAGTACTCTCTACATCGATATTGGGAAGACCTCTCATCATGTACGTGACCGCTCTAGACGAGTCACTCGACGCATTGTTGGTGCAGAAGTGCGCTTTTGGCGTGCGTTCAGGACAAGAAGCAATTTATAGCCATGCGAATGGACTAAATGTCCCGCAGTGTAACATCTTGCTACAGGGACGTTTCACATTTTTACTCATGTTGACCCGTAGGGGAGGATCAACACGCCCGTAATTTGCGAGTGAGTGCCCCCATGGGTTTTCACCACACCCCCCTTATTTGGACAATCTTGCCCTTAGTGCCCTAACAGGTTTTCACTATGCCCGTCTTTTTCTTTTTGATATATTTTGCACATGGTGGCCTTTTGGAGTGCACACCATGTTAGTCCATTTTTTTTGAGAAAGCGTGTTTAACGTCATGCCACCATGACCATCAATTTGCGTGTTTTAAGGTTATCCGCCGAGACCTGAGGGCATGTTTAAGGTCTTGCCTCTGAGACCGTCTGTTGTGCAGTTTAGCATTATGCCACTAGGACGTGGGCTATAGTTTAGGGTCATATAGCTTGGGCCGTTGCTTTGCAATATTGGGTCATGCAGCATGGACCATGCAGTTTAAGGTCGTGCAATTAGACCTCCACTATAATTTAAGGTTGTATAATTTGGACCATGCAGTCAGGGTCGTGCATGTAGACCGTGGTGTTTGAGCAAACATTCAATTTGAACTGCCTTGTCAACCATCTTCACGAATGTATTGGGCCATGATGAAGTGACATAAGGAGCTAATTCTAGGTGCATTTTGTCGATGTAATACTCTATCTCTTGCGGCTCACCTATCAATGTGGCCAGATTGATGGCCAGATTGTGCCACCTTTCGATGTACTTGATCACTGGCTCGTGCGGCTTTTGTTTCACCTCAAAGAGTTCAAAGAGTTGCACTTTCTTTTCTATGTCCCAGAAGCGCTTAACGAACTCTTCCTCTATTTGTGCCCATGATGAGATTGGTAGTAACTGAGAATACCATTTAAATGCTGCTCGCCGAAGCAGTAGGTGTTCATTGTCAGCTGTATTTCCACAGGCTACAATGATGGGCTATCTGTTGCCGCGTTGAGCCAGTACTATCAAACTTGGGGAAGTCGAGTCTTTGATAGCCCGGTGAGAATGGAGTTTGCTCAAAATATGCTAGGTAAGGATTTTGATAACGATTCAGCTCTTCCATCACTAAGATACTGTACTTTTTCACTACTTCAGCTACCATGCCTTTCAGTAATTCTTCGTTTCCAACCTGAGTTAGTGGGGAAGAGACCGGTAATAAGGGAGGTGAGGGTGGGAGTGGCACTTCTTTTGATGGTGTCGTTTCGATGACCAGGCAGGGTGATTGAGAGATGATAAAGAGGGCTTGGTGCCCCGAGGAGGTATGGGACACCAATACCTCTTGGCGCAAAGTTTCCATTGTTTCATCTTTTGACCTCATCTCTACTTGTAATCGCCTTAATGTGGCCTTGAGTTGCGTAATCTTGTCTCCATAGCAGTTTAGTACTTCGTTGATCACTATAGCTTCAACAACTGCCATACTTGAGGACGCTTCTTCTAATTGCCCATTACATGCCTTGAAGCTTACAATCTTGGGTTCGACTGCTGCTGCTTCAACAACATCATTAACGAGGGTCATTGGGCCTTCCCTCAGGCCTACTTCATTTTCCAAGCCTGCGGTATCCTCATCATCTAATGAGAATGTGAAACTCTCAAAAGACAATGAGGTCACATCATCATCATTGAGGGAGCATTTTTTAAGATATTGGAAGAACATGCGATCGTCCTCATAAGGGGCCACGACACTTTCATGACATGGAGCCCATATGTGGTCAGCTTCATAAAAAATCATGGCGTCTTCGGGAGCTGAAGGCACTATTTCATTGGGGTGGTCAGCGAAGGGAATGTTGACCATCTCATCCTCTATTAGGGAATGATTTTCCTCTAATGAGAGTGACGAGCTCTCGTCAGAGGTAGGAGTCATTGGGTGGATGAGGGCGAGGGATGTTGCCCCATCAGAATTGAGCTCTTCATCACCTAACGGGAATGTGAAACTCTCATAGAACAAGGCCTTACAGTCATCGTCAAGATCACACATGTAACACGCCTGACATGGGGGAATCATGCGGCTAGCTTTGCGGGGAATCATCACGCCTTCAGGGCATAAAGGAGCCCTATCAATAGGGCTGCCAACAAAGGAAGTGCAACTCATCCCATACAGTACTGGGGAGTGGCTTTCCTCGAATGAGAGTGACGAACTCTCATCAAAGGTAAGAATATTTGAATGAGAGAGGGTGAGGGAGGCCGCATCATTAGAACCACCCAATGGGGACGGGAGTCCATCACTTCTCCGCGATTCTAAGGCAAATCCCGATGAAGGTCGGGAGAGGGTGAACGACGACAAACTCCCATTCTTATTTTTGAGATTGATCTCAGCAATGAGCTTTCCAGCCCTTTGAAGCAGCTCAAGAGTATCGGTTCTCTTTTCAGTTTCATCTCGGCGAGTTGTGATGTTGAGGTAGACTTTGGGAGGAGCAGGTGGACAAGTTTCTTGCATCCTGGGAAGGAGACCAGTCCCTTCATAATTCAAACTTTTCACCACCAAGGGATCATGGGTAACGCCCTCAGTGGGTTCAGCATCCGTCTCACTTGAGTTACCGTGACTGCCCCACAGCAGTGCCTTCCGGCTTATCAGGAGTCCAGTGGAAATTAATTCGGGTCTATGAGCTGCTCAAAGTTCAGTCTGCTCGAAGAAGGCTTTTCTCTCGGTGCCCCGACTTGAGAGGGCTCGGAAGTTTGATTAGGTAATGGATCAACTGGCTCGTGGTCACTGGGGTCGGACTTGCTCTTTGCCCCTGAGCTGGGCTTTCAATGTCTTGGTTTCTCGGTCCCATTTTTGGGCTTGACAATGATTTCCCTTCTTCATGGCCAGGTAGTACTGCCTTTGATCAAAGGCAAACTGTTCTTCCAACCCATTGACATGATTACCCATAGAACATGGTGGAATGCTAGATCCATGCGTGTGTGCATGGTGCAAAGATGTGCTCTGGCAGGGCGGAGATATTGGCACATGTACGCCCTCTGCAGAAGGACTTCAGGTGACCTGGTGGTCAACCCGGGCTTGAATAGCATGTCCGACCTTAAGAGGCCTGGTGCCATGAGCATGTGTGAGTGATGGAATGGCCATGTGACCATACCTCAAAGAGTGAGCAACCATGTGCTAGGAGTGGGTACTAAGAGGTTCCCCCTTGTGTGCTCGAGCAGACGCAGCAACAAGGCTGCCTCTAACGATGCAGTACATATGCAAAGGGTGTGCAGGGCTGTTCCAAAGAAGAGCCGAACCTTGAGGGTGTTCCAAGGTAACCTGAAGGTTGCCCCAAGGATGTGCAGGGCCAAGTCCAAGAAAGCCCAAACCCTGACAGTATCCCGAGCTAACCTAAGGAATGCCCCGAGTGGTGCAATATGCATGAGAAAGGGGTGCAAGGCTATGTCCACGGAGACCCGAACCCTGACCGTGCATCGGGGTCACCTGAGGGTTGCCCCGAGTGGTGGAGTGTGCATGCAAAAGAGGTGTAGGGCCATGTCTAGGACGACCAGAACCTTGACTGTGTCCCGAGGTAACTTGAGGGTTTCCCCGAGATGTAGTTAGAATGGACCATCCACTAGCTTTGGTGGATGTGTGTGACGTGGAGGCTTTAGAGCCACCTCCTCCTGGTATCGAACCTCTTATTACAGGGGCCCGAAATGATAGAGAATGGGGAGTAGCCTCACGGAGACCCGCAAGAGCAACGACAGATGAACTGTTAGTCGCGAGAGAGAGAGGGGTGGCCTTCGAGCTGCCCCAAGCAGCGGTACCGGCACATGAGTAGCCTGTAGTAGGGTGCATGCTATGTGTGGTGGCATATGTGCCACCAATGCAAGATGCATTGATGGGGGGTCCGCCAATGCAAGGAGGTAGGGAGTGAGGGACTTTTAAGTCCATCCTCACCTCTATGCGATGACCTGGGGACACGACACATGGTCGATGCTTAAGGGAAAGGTTGGGGACAAGGTTTGCAAAACCTATTCTTGATAAAGACTCAAGAAAGTAGGGATCACAAAACCCTCGACTCGGATGTAGGGCTTAGATAACCCTAAAGACAGGTGTGTGTATAGTGAGCAGGAATAAAGAGATTGGAAAGTCGAACAAGAACGAACCAACGATGGGGTAGCATGTCCCTAATGGAGTGGCCAAGCTAGTTAGGTGCCTCGATCTTGTCCCCTGGGTCGGGTTGACCTGGTGGCGTGGTTCCAGGTTCGAGATGGACCCAGACTTGAGATCGCTCTCTCCGGAACCACGTAAAGAAGACGTGGGAAGGAGTATCAATCGGTGAGAGAGGAAAGGGTTGTGAGACAGAACTTACCGCACATGGGTTCGTGACACACTTGGGCTGGCTATTGCGGGCACTCTCTTAGATCACATTGGAAAGCCTCCCTGGCCTATGGCCGGTTTGGAATCGCTTCCCTTGAACAGTTTCTCCTTTCTTGCAAACGCACACACACACAATTGAAAGTACAGACAAGTGGGGCATAGGTCCCCACCTTGTTACAAGGTGAAGTGAAAGTGAGAGAAGAAGTTTGACTGGGAGACTAGGCTGGTACAGTGGTTAGACCAGTATGGTGACTGACTTGTTGTAGTAGCAAGACGGCACGGTAACTCAGACCGACACGACGGTAATACTACTCAACGTTAGAATCAACACTGACCAGCCTGACATAATGACTGGTCTGACGTGGTAGCAAGACGAGCATGGTAACTCAGACCGACACGGCGAAGTGATTTCGACGAACCCTGAAAAATGTCGAGACCCTCCAAGATGGAAGCCCAGAAAGAATCCATAAGACTCTTCATGGATCTGCGAAGCAGAGGATGAATGCTCCAAACGTAAAGAGACAACTTCGTGATTTTTTAGTTCTCATGATCCCTCAAGGGAATCCTTTCATCATATCTGGGTAAAATATAATAAAGAAAATCACCACCAAAGGGGCCACAGGTGGCAAAACTCTAAGGCCCATCCCTTTTGAAAATGTTGTTTCAATTTGATTGTTAAAATCATCCATTTTCAAAAGATTTCTCCTTTTATAAAGGACTTCCTCCATCACTACAAGAGGCTAAGTTGTTAGTCGATCTGGCCTCGTTAGCGACGCCAACTTCCTATGTCTATTATGAAGGGTTGAAACTAGTCAGGCACTCCATGGTTGTATGAGTATAACTACCAACTACCACATATCAGAGGTGAGTGAACCTCGCCAATGATGATATTGGCTAGTCTGGGAGCATTTTCCTCTCGACTGGATCCATTAAGGCAAAATGAGGCAAGCTCATCCCTGTGTGTGCGTATGATGACCCAATAGCAGGAAATTCGAGATAAAAGACCCTACCACTAGGGGACTAAGTTTGTAAAAATTCAGTTTGACAAGTGTGAGGAAAGAAAGTATTAAGTTGTGCTTCGATGAATCAATAGCACATACACAAGTTAAAAGACCCCCAAACATGGGCAATTAAAAAAAAAATAGAAGGGGAAGGATAC
>NW_006494865.1:920736-970931 GCF_000471905.2 Amborella trichopoda
CGGCATGCCTCGTGCTGCCTAGGCGACATGGAGTGGGCAACACAGTCTATGTCGCCCACCTGGATGGCACGCCTCGTGCCACCTGGGCGACACACGTCCCGTGCTGCCCACCCCATTATAATAACAAAAAAATTTAGAAAATTTTGAAAAATAAAAGAGGATTCCAGAATCACATGAAATTAATCAGAATATAAAACAAAATTCTGGATAGGTCACGATTTTATATTTTATTCATCCCTTGAAAATGGCTTCATTACATGCATTCTCACAATCAAATCTGATCTTGAGACCGAAATTCCTATTGTCCTAACAAACTTCAACAAAACTACTAAAAAATAGGGCTGATCTTGAGATCAACTTATTCGTGCCAAATAAATAAATAAATAAAGAAAAGACAATATGTTTGGCTATTCAGTCTTTGGCTTCGAATCATCGTCCTTCTCCTTGAGTTCCGCCACGAAGGCCACCCATCGAGCCAATTCAACTTTAGTATCTTCCAAACTAATGTCTGATACGTCGTCATTTGATTTGATTCGTTTATAGAAACAAGAGGTGCTATCTTCTCGATGGGGCACGAGATCCTGAGCTGGAGCAAAAGACTCACTACGAAGTCTCGAAGATTTAGAGCATAGTAGAAGAGGATAGGCACGTTCCCACAAAGAATCATTGTTCGAAGTAGTTGTGGGCCTGTCTTGCTTAGGCAGCCCCTCGCTAGAAGAGTACTTCTTTCCCTTTTACGACAAACTGGCCTTGACCAGAAATGTGGAAGAATGCCGACGAAGTGGAAAGATAGGGCGACGATCGATTGTCTCTCCTAAAGAGGTATAATTCTGAGTATGGCGAAACTGGTGAAGCACCCTCTGAGGGACGTACCCCTCTGTGAAGTGTTGCCTCGCTAGAGTAAGAAATGAATGCCTCATAGCAGGCAACAATAGTGACACATTATCAAGACCCCTGATCACCCAATCGAATGACGACAGCTCGTTAAGAATCCTGCGATAATAATTGACATTTTGAGGTCGAGTGATGTCATTGACATATGCCAGCCCCATAGCAGCGGATACAGCCGATGTTGATCGAGGAGGGTGGACAACAGTGATGTGTTCATAGGCCCAAATCTGCAAAAATATGAGTTCCAGAGACCAAAACCATATAAAAAAAAAAAAATTGAGTTCCTAGGGCAAAATAAATACAATTATATTAAAAAAATACCTGCAAAATCAGAACACTTCCCTCAATAAATTGGTCACCTCGCGTGACCCTGTCGTGAAGACCCCGGTATATGCACGCTAACATAGTCGGAACAATAGTGTAACCCACTCGTTCCCAAAAAGCATGGACTAAAGGAATAAGGGAACTGCCAACCGTCTTACGACCACTCGGGAAAAGAACGGAGCCCAACAGCACAAAAAGAAATATACGGATCTGTTCGGCGGCTCAAGATTACTCTCAATTTCGGACTAGCAACTCCATATCAACCCACTGACCATGTGAAGAATAAGCAGCCCCCTACACTCGCACACCCATGATAGAATGGTCGTCAATGGCAGTGGAAGGTTGATATACAATCCCGACTAGGTTCAGGCCAGAAATTCTGGCAACTTCCTCTAGGAGGCTTAAGAACGCACCTGTAAAGAAAACAAAATTCAATTTCGACAAGTTTTGGTTTGGCCAACACGACTCGTGCCGCCCAGGCGACACAACCTGTGCCGTCCAGTCCCAAATTTTTGTTTTGTTGTAATTTACTTAGGTGGCACACCCCGTGCTACCCAAATCTACCTCCCCAAAATGGTATCATTGACTAGGAGGATTTGTTTGTTACGTGAGTTGATTCTCCCCAATAACTTTGGCCCCTTTTTGAGGATCTTTTGGGGTTCATTTAGGGGGGACACAGAGAGAAATAGGGGGGACAGGAGAAAGAAGAAAAGAGACTGGAGAGAGAAGAAAAAAGCGAGAGATAGAGATTAGAGACGTGAGAGGAAAACTTAGAGAGAAAACCCTATCTAACTAAAGCCTAAAATCCTAGTTCGAAACCATTTTCCAGGGCACAACTACCACCAGAGACTTGCTGATCGACATTTGGACATGAAGGGCAAAAGGAACAGGTTCTGATACGGGTGAGCCCTCAAAGGCTCGAGAAGCCCGGGCCATCGAGCCCGATCAGGTATTCTCTTCACCTTCATTTCCTCTTTTCTTTCATTGTATTTATTTTATTTTGATCTGACTTTGATTTTTTTTTATTGAAAATCGTGTTTGATATGCTTCGGATCACGCTGGCTCCGAGAGTAGATCTACTTGTTTCTAGGCAGATCTGATCTCTTATCTGAATTCGATTGTTCCCACCTTCTCAACCATTGCTTTTTATTTCATTTATAAGTTTAAAGTGTCAAATTCGAGAGACCTTTATTTCAAGTTCTCTCCTATTTTTTATGGTAAACATCAAGGCAACCCCATTGCTGTGCCAACCCGAGGACATGGAAGACGACCACCACGTCCTCCCTATAAGCAAACACTTACCCACCCTGTAAGGTACAAGCTCCCACCTATTCCCTTATAGACACCTCCTCGAAGTTCTCGGCCTCCTAAATCCAGACCAAGCTCGGGCTGACTCCTAAGTCACATGTGATCCTTCTTCAAGGGGTGCACAAGCACCACCTTCACAAACCACCCCTCGCTCCCTACTCATGTGCCATCATGAGTCGATCCTTCCCCTACCTGCCCCTTCCCTTTTGGGAAAGCACCTCGAACCTTGGTACTTGAAGATGTTTGAAGATATTTTTTAGCAACTTGGTCTCTGATGCAGAGTAAAGAGGATGCCGGTCAATAAAGCCTGACATACAGTGGAATTCTCGACCATCTCAGAATTGCCCGAGAACTGATAGAAATCTTCATAAGCACTTCCAAAGGCCACCTACCAAGTTTCATCGCAATTAAACACGTAAAAGGCATTGCAATCAAAGAAACAATTTCGAAAAAATCGGGCTCTAGCACCCTAAAACAGACCCCGTAACTAGAGCTCTATTTTCGATGCGTCAAGTAGTGGTAGGTCTACCTCCATTGGAACCGACACACTTTATTGGTCAATTTTCGGCTTAATCGAGCGCTCCAGAACAAAGTTATGGGTAAAATACCGAAAGGAGGTAGGCCACACACTATTCCCGTGTGCTGCACTAAAGCACCAGTAAAGGTGATTGTTTGTGCAGCCTCGGGTAGTGAATTTTGTGGTTCATATCTAATTCATCTAGAGTCAAATCACGTTGAAATTTTGTGAGCGTGTTCATCTCGTCAAGATGAGCGTTTCGATATGTGGCATGCCCCATGACGATACCCGAACAAGGAGAAAAGCTAGAGAGAAGTTCATGATCTGTGAAGAAAGTTGCAGAGAATCAACAACGACACGCCTCGCTCGAGTAACCGAATCATAGTGCTTGCGCATCGGATTGACATGAGACCAGTTTCATCGTGTGTTTAAGGTCCATGGCTATCTTTTTTCCGAATCTCATACATGATGAACAGTCGAATTTCGCACACGAAGCAAATAAACTGGCTGCAAATTTCGGTGCTGGAGTTAAACATTCCAGCCTAAATTCTAAAAATTGTGATATCTACGTCCGGGCACGAAATCGAGTTGTGTTAGTTGCCACACAATCGTGACGGCATTCTTAGTGTGATTCAGTGAAGAAATCAAGGAGAAACATCATGGAATGAGCACACTATAGATTCGAAGTTTTCAAGATTCATCCAAATTTCAAGTTGGTATCAAATCGATCGTCATATCGAGCACTATAAGAAAATAATCATCTTTCAATCAAACGGGCATCAGAGCAACCCCAGATCAGTCATAGAAGATCACACAAGTTCTAGGGCAGCAGTAGGGACTGTTATGAAATTCTATCGATTGTTGGGCAGGGGCAAAATAATCCTTTTGTACTATTTTTATAATTTTTTTTAATTCAATTAAATTGTAATTATCATCAATTTAGTCGGTTTTTGGGCATACACCCATGTTTGGGCCCAATTCTATATAAACTTGTAAATAACGAGACCCCTCGCTGATTCTACACATTGATCAATAAAACTTCAATTTTTGCTTTACGTTCGTGGGTGCATCTTGGAGAGAGAATGAGGAGAGAGAAAGTAAGGTCGATACCCTTCGGTGAGATAATTTTCTCTGCTCTTCTTTTCTCTCTCATCTCTATCTCTCATTCTCTCCTCTTTTCTCTCTTATCTCTATCTCTCCTTCTCTCTCCTATTTTCTCTCTTATCTCTATCTCTCTTTCTCACTCCTCTTTTCTCTCTCTCATCTCGTCTTTATGTCTCTTTCTTTTTTCTTCTCTGATCTTCTAAATTCACCTTCCTTCTCTCTATTCGTCCTTCCTTTCTTTGTCCTCTCTTTCCTTTTCTCTCTGTTCTCTCTCTCTCTTCTTCCTTTCCATTCATGCATGGCGGAATCTATCACTTGGCACGATGTCTTCTTGCTTCAAGCATGCGAACAGTGAGTCGGGCCTTAACCCGAGTGGCGGGCTGAGCCTTTGTTAAAGTCTCCTTGTCTAATTCTCGATCATGGATGACAGATGCTCATCAATGTCCATGTTCTCTCTCTCTTCTTTTCATCTGACACAAATGGTGGAAGCACATCGCTACTCATGTCTTCTCTCTCTTCCTCTTCCTTTGACATGGACGGTGGAGGCACATCGCTGCCCATGCCTTTTCTCTCTTCTTCTTCCTCTGACATGGACAGCAGAAGCACATCACTGCCGATATCTTCTCTCTCTTCTTTTTTCATCGGACATGGATGGCGGAAGCACATCGCTCCCATGCCTTCCCTCTCTTCTTCTTCATCTAACATGGACGGCGGAAGCACATCGTCGCCCATGTCTTCTCTCTCTTCTTCTTCATTTGACACAGACGGCAGAAGCACATCCCCTCCCATGTCTTCTCTCTTCTTCTTCATTTGACATGGACGTCGGAAGCACATTTCCGCCCATGTCTTCTCTCTCTTCTTCTTCCTTTGTCATGAACGGCAGAAGCATATCGCCATCCATGTTTTCTCTCCCTTGTTACCCTTCTGTCATGGATGGTGGATGCTCATCGCCATCCATGTTCTTTTCTATCTTCTCTATCATCGTCATCTAGGTTCTCCTTTCTTCCTTCTCTCTCTTTTTCTTCCTCTTTTCCCTTTTCTCTTTCTCCTCCCTCTGTTCCTCTTCTCTTTCCTTGCTCATCTCTTCTTCTTCTCTTCTCACATACATGACATCGGTAGTACTTTGTATGTCTCTCTTTCTCTCTCT
Source organism: Amborella trichopoda (assembly GCF_000471905.2). The sequence goes on from NW_006494865.1 coordinate 926,028, forward strand.
TCTTCCTTCTTTCTCTCTCGTTTGACCAAGAGAGGCTAAGACAAACATTGCCATGGTAGTCTCGTCATCTAGCAGTATTAGCGTTGAGCCAATCTTAGATACTGTGCTCGCCTTACTGCCATGATAGGCTGGCCATGGTGTCAAACTAGTCGATGATCGTTCTTGTGTCTAATAGTGTTGTAGTTGTGCGGGTCTAGTTACCGTGCCCGCTTTGCTACCACACCTGATCAATCACTTGCTGGTCTAATTGTTGTGTTAAGTCTAGTCACCTAATCAAATTCTTATCTTCCCCATTCCATTGCTCTACCCCTTTCTTCTTCTTTCATTTATTTTCCCCTTTCCTCTCTTGGATGTGCACACATGTGTACATTCGCTCAAAGACAACGTGGGGTCTCTTTTGTCCCACTTGTCTTGTAAAGTTAACCATGTGTGTGTGATTGCAGAAACAGGATAATACATATCAAGGGAGGTGATTTCGAACCAATTCTATGACTGGGGGCACTTTCTTCGTGATCTAAGAGGGTGCCCACGCAAGCCAGCCCGAGTAAGTCCCAAACCCACCTTAAATTCCTCTCTCATTGATTGATATACATGTCCTCGCTCCTGAGCAAGGTTCTCGAGTGAGCTATCTCAATGTCTCAGGTTCCCTTGAAACTCAAGACGCGTCCCACCCGTCATCCAGATCCGGAGGGTGATATTGAGGCACTTAAACAACTTGGCGACTCCATTAGGGACTTACTACCCTTCATCGAATTATTCTTATTCGGCTAGTTTCTCTTTTGTCTTTTTATTTTCACACACCACATGGCTGCTGGGTTTCTTAACCTATTTATCTGCATCAGGGATTTTTGATCCCCCATTTGTAAACGCTCCCCAAGAACAAGTTCCTCGAACTTCGTTCGTCCTTTTGGGTAAAGACCAAGTGTCTAGCTCCCAATTCTTAACCTATATAGGCATGAGGAGGGACGTAAAGGTCCCTAACTCCCCATCTCCTTGCCTTGGTGGAACTTCCACCAAGGCACCCTGCATTGGTGGCACACATGCCACCACTCACAGTGTCCAACCTGTCACCCGCAAGTCACTTGTCGGTCGTATTGCCGAGGTACACCAGAAGGCTTCCCAGTCCCTTGTTGTAAAAGGCAAACAAGTTGTCATTGCTTCTGTGGGTCACCGCAAGGCTACCTCCCGTATTCTTGTACCACCACGAGTCTCTATCCTTAGAGGCTCAACACATCGAGGCAGAGACCCTGGGACCTCCACCTCTCTTACACACCATAAGGCTCGTGGGTTATCCACTCGTGCCCCACTTTGGGGGGCATCCCTTATGGTACCTTGAGTCAATGTCCAGGAATAAGCCTGTCAGGGCCAGCTCCTGGATACGCTGTGCATTTGCGTCTCACCACTTGAGGCAATGCCATCATTGTGCGAACCGGAGTACATGGAAGACAACCCCCTCATCCTCCTACTCAGCACACACTAATGCACCCTGTAAGGGGTAGGTTTCCACCTGTTCTCTTGCAAACACCTTCTCACAGTTCTCGGCCTCCTAAGGCCAGACCACTTGCTCGAGCCTGGGCTGACCCCCAAGTCTCCCGTGATCCTTCTTTAAGGGGCGTACATGAGTCACCGTCACAGATAACCCCTTGCCCTTGATTTAGGCGTCCTCATGAGTCAAACCTTCTCTTGCCTACCCCTTCTCCTTTGGGCAAGCACCTCTAGCTTTGGTACACTAAGACCTTCCCAAAGAGTACCATCTTGAATCAGCCTCATCATCTGGGTCATGCCTCTGGAGTTCATAAGAGAGCTCGACGGAAAGACCTATTGGGAGATCAAGTCCTTCATCCTCCCCGGCCCAAGCAATTCCTGGCCCACACCCGTTGCTTCACTTAATGGAGACAACTCTTTCTTGTGAAAGAAGGGATGACCAGCCGCAGTCTTGATTGTAGTTCTGGCAGCAGGTCCATCAAAACCTCAAAGCTAAAGGCGATAGACGTCTGCAAATTCTGACCAAGGAAGAGATCAAGGTGGTTGGGGCAACCAGCTCTGATGACCCTCTTCATCTGAACTCCTTCTACCCTCTACAGATGTTAGCGCCTAAAGAAGGAGTCCATGAACAATGCACTGTGGTTAGCATCGTAGAAGATGACCCAGCCACTTAGCAGCTACGGTCCCAAGATTGTCGAGAACCGGTCCTCACACGATCAACATACAAGACTCGAGTCCAGTCGAGGCATGCTGACCCCCTATTGACCGATCTATCGCGTGCCACCCGTCAAGTTCGCAAGCTCTCAAATGCACCTAAGACTAACCTCCTTAAAGAAACAATCAGCGTGATGGTTGTAAACGAGCTTGGCGACTTGCAGGAAGAGCGCATGAATAAGTTCGAAGGCATGGTGCATACAATGATGGAGAACATTGATAGCATAGATGCCGCATGATAACCAGCTAACCATAAGGTCCATTCCCATCACTCAAATGATGCACCTCCAATGCGGCCCCTTCACTCTACCTCATAGGACAATTTTGTGCCCCACCCCGTCTCACGGGCAGACATCGATGTTATGGTAACCCATAGCTTAAGGAATAGACAAATTCTAGGAATACAAGGTGTAATGCCTTATCAATAGCCGTACACGTCATACATTGACCAGGTGCCTTTTCCCTCGGATTACAAGAAAGGGAAGTTTTCCCTGTTTAGTGGTACCACATCGCCGAATCAGCATATCGCCCAGTTTTAAGCAACGTGTCGAGAGAAAGTAGTTGATGGGAGACTCCTTCTCCGTCAGTATGTTGAAACCCTTGAAGGCCCGGCTTTCCAGTGGTACGCTCGGCTTCCCCCACATTCAGTACATATTTGGGAAGAAATGGAGAAGCTATTCAACCAACGCTTCTATGAGGTCGAGAGAGAGGTTCAAACCATCGAGATTCTCATCTTAACCTAAGATCCCTATGTGCCCTTGAACCATATCATATCAAGGTGGAGAAACTTGGCCACTCGCCATACCAATCCCATGCCAGAGAAGGAAGCTGTTCAAACCTGTGTCTGAAACATGCGACCTGGAATTGTTCTACATGTTGAGGCCTCCAATCTGACTTCCTTGGCACAACTGATCTCTAAATCAGTCCGCATAAAAAGCCGATCACTCCACCATGGCGGGTCATGACAATAGTCTGCAAGTTCAGGAAATAACAGGGGCAATGGTAGTTCTCGGACTAATACTCGTGGTAGCCAACAAAAAGGAGTGATCAGTGCGGCCGTCATCGTAGGTGATCCAAAGAAAGCTCCCTCCCAAACTTTGGACCTCTCCAAATGGGCAAACCCAGCAAAAGCGCCTCAGGCAGGCAAACAACAAAAGTTGTACAACCGCGTAACCCAATCTACGAATCTTAATTGGGTTGATTATTGGATCAGGCATAAGAATAAAGTCTACCACTTTGAGAAGGAATGGGTCCCTGCACTACTCCGATTATTACTGGACCAAACATGATCGAGCTCCCAGAGACCAAGTTCCCTGATCAAGCTGGACCTGATACTCGGGCGAATTACTGTGCTTACCATCGAAGGATCAACCACCCCACAAATGACTATTACAAGCTAAAAGACTTTATTGAGGCTCTAATTCAAAACCTCAAAAAAAAACTTGAAGAGCTAAAGAAAGCATTTGGGGTAGAAGAAACTTCTCACATAGTGACAGTTCAAGAGGAAGACGAAGCACTTGATCTTCTTCGGGCCTTGTTTGTTATGATGTTTCAAGAAGGTCTTATCACACCAAAACCGGCAAGGCAGCCTCGATGCCTTGCTCAGGGGACTGAGGACCATTAGTGCCCATACCATTAGATATGCGGCCACGACCTAAGCGAATGCTCCAGTTCTCATGATATAATTGCAAAGAAAATGCAGGGATGCCAAACCCTTGTAACGTTCTAGTAAGTGATTCACAAGGCACTACTCGACCAGTACGAGAGGACTGCTTGACACAAGACCTGGGTAAAGATGACTCAGATCCTGCTGAACCCTCGATTTCCCAGCCATCGATAGTTCATCATGGGTGGAGTAGACTCAAGTCCTTAAGGCGAGAAGCAATTCGCCAAGCTATGGTTGTTCATAAGCCTACCAACACGATTCAAGAACTTCCAATGAAAACCAAGAGAAGATGAGCACTAAGGGCTACTCGCCGAAGAAACAAGACGGCTCAAGCACCAGTCGAGCAAGAATTTCTCAGGCCTCTTCCCCCGTTGCCAAATTTACTGGACTTTATCCCTGGCATGATCATCCTTCCTTCCTCATTCCATCAAAAGGATGTTCTCAAACCATCTTCTCTTCGGAGCACATCTTATTCCCCAACTGTCCAAGCAAGGGAAAGACTTAAAAGATTCCCCGCACATGTCCAATTCTGGTGTTGACGCAAAAAGCTTCCCTGATCTGTTCGATGAGGGGAACGACCTTAAAAATATTTCACTTTCTGATCCTCTTCCTTCTTCTTCTTTTGCTTCTCATCCTTCCTCTTTTATGTCTCCTGTAGGTACAAATTTGAGATGTTCAAACTTCGAGGCTCTTTACAGAGAACTTGAAGGAACCAACATAAGCAAGACGCACCAGAGGCGATTGAAAAAGACGCTGAGCCAAGCAACGAGATTCTTAACAGTTGCTGATGCACTTGCGGCTCGAGCCAAAGCAAAGCCTTTGTCTTCAAAGAAGCACAAGAAGTCAAAACCAAAGAAAGTGGCCCCCTGATCTTGACTTTGAACAGAGACTGAGAGAATCAAGAGGGCATAGCTTTTATGCTCAGGAAGCTTGCCACACAATACAAGTCTATGCAGTATCAGCCAGCACGGGGAAAACAAGGGCACCTGTGCAAAGACCGTGTGATTCATATGAGGGAGATTCTCGTTCCACAGTCATTGAATCTCAACTTCACTATATCTTTCAAATTAATTCCCACAACAGGATATGATGTCCATATTCGAGTGAGCTCTTTTTGTGCCCCAACTCGATAAAGGTGCAAAAATCTTAACTTACCTTGGCGCTCTATTGGAAGCGGAGATGTTTGGATGATGGATCTCTTTGCTTGAGGTTAGCAAAAAGACCTTTGAGGATAGTGAAGAAGAGTTGCAGGAAGCCCCAAAAGATTAGAAAGAAGGCGGTCAAGCCACAGCAGATGAACTCTAGGGGATGAGACTAATCCCAGACCCACTTTCATCTCGACAAATATGTTCACTACTTTCTTACGAGAAAATCTAGACATCTTTGATTGGCATTACCATGAGATGTCTGGTTTTGATCCTCAAGTCACCGTTCACCGTCTCAACATCAATTCGACTGTCAAACCTATCAAACAGAAATCAAGGAGGGTTAAGCCTGACCTCGAAATGCAGATAGAGGCCGAAGTGACCAACTCAGACAAGCAGGCTTCATTCGCAAAGTCAAGTGCCGAAAATGGCTAGCAAATGTTGTTCCAATCAAGAAGAAGAATGACCAAAACAGGGTTTGCATTGACTTCCGTGACCTGAATACCGCTTGTCCCAAGGATGACTTCCCATTGCCATTCACCGAGGTGCTCATCAATTCTACGGATGGCATCCGAAGATGAGGAATCCATTGCGTTCTTAACTCCAAAAGGGGTCTTCTGCTACACAATGATGCCTTTGGGATTAAAGAATGCTGGTGCCAGGTATTAGAGAGTAATGACAACCATCTTCAAAGATATGATGCACAAAGGGCTGCAGTGTTATGTAGATGACTTGGTGATAAAATCTAAAGTGCATGATGCTAACATGAGGGACCTTGAAAAGGTGTTCGAGCGATTATGCCTTCATCAACTTAAAAGGAATCCACTAAAGTGCGCTTTTGCAATGCGCTCAAGAAAGTTCTTGGGGTTCGATTGGAAGTTCAACTGGTTAAGATCAAAGAAATCTAGGAAATGCCGCCACCAACTACATTGCGAGAGTTACGATCTCTCCAAGGACATCTGACATACATCCGTAGGTTCATCTCAAAACTCTCAGGTCGCTATAAACCCTTTACTCACCTGTTAAAGAAGGATACTCCATTCATTTGGGATGAAGCTTGTCAGGTAGCCCTCGATGACATCAAGGATTATTTACTTAACCCTTCAGTCCTCTTTAAACTAGTGTTAGGAAAACCTCTTATCCTATATGTGACTGCTCTCGACGAGTCACTTGGGGCATTATTGGCGTCGATAATGATGAAGGAAAAGAGACCGCACTGTACTATCTCAACCACAGAATGCAAGGGACTGAGATGAATTATCCCCCTATAGAGAAGATGTGCTTGGCCCTGATCTTCTTAGTACAAAAACTCTGCCACTACTTGCTTGGTCATGAAGTGAAGCTTATATCAAAAGCAGATCCTATAAAGTTTCGCATGACACGCCCATGCTTGTCAGGATGCCTTGCTAAGTGAGAATTATTACTGATGGAATTCGACATCACGTATATCCCACAAAAGGCCATCAAGGGCCAAGCTTTGGCCTACTTCCTCGCAGCACGTCCTGTACCGGTAGAATCCCCTTTATCAAGTGATCTCCCTGATGAAGAAGTATTATGTGCAGAGCTTGCTCATGCGTTGGTATTTGAATGCATTTTTTAACACCTTGGCCCCTGATGTGGAATAAAGAGGAAATAGGTCAATAAAGCTTACAAAATAAGTGGAAATTTTGACAGTCTCAAAATTTCCACATAATAGGTGAACAACTTCATCATCACTCCAAAATACCACCTGCGAAGTTTCATCATGATCAGACATGTCTAAGGCAGTGAACACGAGGAAATAATTTTAAAAATTGGCCTCTAGCACCCTTAAATGGACCTCGAAACTAGAACTATACTTTTGCTGCATCAAATTTCTATGAGACCACTATCATTGGATCCGACACGGTTGAAAAACCCTATGGGTCATGTTTCGGCTGAATCGAGCACTCCAGGACAAAGTTATGAGTAAAATACCAAAAAGGGGTAGGCTGCACATTATTCCTGTGTGGCGACCTTGCACCAAAACACTATTAAAGGTGGCTGTTTTTACAGTCACGGGTAGGGAATTTAGAGGTCCACATATCACTCGTTCTGAGTTGGATCACACCCAAATTTTTCCAGCGTGTTCGTCTCGTCAAGACGAGCATTTCAATATGTGGTACACCCCATGACGATGCCCAAGCAGGGAGACAAACTAGAGAGAAGTTGCTGATCTGTGAAGAAAGTTTTAAAAAATTCAACAGTAGCATGACCCACTTTGGCAGCCAACTCACAACGCTCGTATACCTGATATGCATGAAACCAATTGCATTACGTGGGTAAGGTCCGTGGCCATCTCTGGTCCAAACCCCGCATACGATGAAATCTTCGTCCGGACACAAAGTAGAGCTGCGTTTATTGTAACATGATCATGACGGCATGCTCAATGTGATTCAGTGAAGAAACTGAAGAACACCATCAAGGAACAAACACACTATCGATATGAAGTTTTCAACATTCATCCAAAATTTAAGTCTCATGATCATGGATTAAAAACATGATTCATGGCTCGAAGTTGGTATCAAATCGATCGCCATGCTGAGCCCCACCAAAAAATAATCATATTTTAATCAAACAGTCATTAGAACAACCTCAGATCAGTCATGGAAGATCATGCAAGTTCTCGGGCAATAGTAGGGACTATTCTAAAATTTCACACATGGTTAGGCAGGGGCAAAATAGTCCTTTTGTACCAATTTTTAGAATTTATTTTAATTCAATTAAATTCTAATTATCTTCAATTTTAGGTATTTTTTGGGTGTACACCCATGTTTGGGCCTAATTCTATATAAGCATGCAAAGTTAAATTGTAAAATCCCCTTGGGTTCATTCTGAAAGAACCAATAAATACTTCATTTTCTCTTAAGCTCGCCAGTGCATCTTGGAGAGAGAGAGGAGAGAGAAGAAAAGGGTCAGTACCCTTCAGTAAGATAAATTTCTCTCTCCTCCCCTCTTTCTCTCTCCAGTTCTTTCTTTCTCTCCCCTCCCATATTTCTCTCTCCTTTTTTTCTCTCTCTCCTCCCATTTTTTTTAATTGTCTCTGTTTGAATGTATTTTTCAGCACCTTGGTCCCTGATAAGAAGCAGGTCAACAAAACATACAAAATAGTAGAAATTCCTGACAGTCTCAGAATGGCTCCAAAATTGGTCAAGAATTCATCAGTTCTTCAAAAGACTACTTGCCAAGTGTCATCGCGATCAGACATGTCTAAAATAGTGAACACGAAGAAACAATTTCAACGAAATCGGTCTCTTGCACCCTGAAATGGACCCTGTCACTAGAGCTATAGTTTTGGTGCATCAAACAGCTGTGGGACCACTACCATTGAATTCAGCATGGTCAAAAACCCCTATGGGTCAAGTTTTGTCTTAATCGGGTACTCAAGGACATTGTTATGGGTAAAATACCAAAAAGGGGTAGCACACGATTCCCGTGTGGCCACCCTGCACTAAAGCACCATTAAAAGTGGTTCTTTTTACAGTCATGGGCAATCACTTTCGGGGCTATATCTCACTCGTTCCAAGTAGGATCTCTCTCAAATTTGGTGAGCGTGTTCGTCTCATCAAAACAAACAATTCGATATGACGTCTAAGTAGAGAGAAAAACTAAATGAAAGTGGATAATCCGTGAAGGAAGTTGTGGAAAATTCAGTAGCAGAATGCCTCGCTCAAGCAGTCAGATCACGACTGTCGCATACCCGAGGTACGTTGGAAGGCTGCCCAGTCCCCTTCTGCAAAAGGCAAACAACTTGCCATTTGTGGGTCACCATAAGGCTACCCCGTACATTTCTTCACCATTGGTCTCTATCTCTAGCGGTTCAACACAACTAGGTGAAAACACCACGGTCTCCACCCCTCACACACCACAAGGCTTGTGGGTTACCCACTCGAGTCACACCTCGGGGGAACCATTCTATTACGTTGAGTCCTTGTCCAAGATCTCCTTCTAAGGTTAGGTCCTGCACACATTGATCACATACATCTCACTGCTCAGGGCAACACCGTCATCATGCTAACCCAAGTGCACAGGAGACGAGCTCCTCATCCTCCTACTTTGCACACACAAGAACACCCTATAAGGGGCAGGCATACACCTGTTCTCTTACAGACACCTACTCATAATTCTCGGCCTCCTAAGGCCAGATCACTTGCACGAGCCCAGGCTGACCTGCATGTCTCCCGTAATCCTTATTCAAGGGGCGCACACATGTCGCCATCATAGACGTCCCCTCGTCCTAGTCTCAGACCTTCTCATGACTCAATCCTACTCCTGCCCACTCCCCCTTCATCGATCAAGCACCTTCAGCCTTGGTACTCGAAGGTTTTCCCCATGAGTATCATCCTGAACCAGCCCGTTACTTTGGTCGTGTCTCTAGAGCCCACAAGAGAGCTCAAGGCATTGACCTGATGAAAGATCGAGTCCTTCATCCTCCCCGGTCAAAGATGACTCTAGTCGCTAACCCTCATCCATTGCCGCACCTGATGGAGACAGCTCTCTCCTGTGCAAGTAGAACTGACCAATTGCGACCTAGATCGCAGTTTTGTCACGAGGTCCATCAAAACCTCAAGGCTAAACACGATAGAGGTCTACAAATTTTGACTCTGGAGGTGACCAAGTTAGTCAAAACAGCCAACACCTAAGTCCCTTTTAGCCCCTTCAGACGATCAAGCCTGAAGAAGAGCTCCATGAGCCCTCTACTGTGGTTACTATCGTAGAAGAAGACCCAACAACTCAGCAGCGATGGTCCCAAGACCGTCAAGAATCGGTCTACACGCGATCAGCATACAAGAGTCGAGTTCAGTCAGGGTACGCTAGCCCCCTGCTAACTGACCTACCATGTACGACCCGTCAAGCTCGCAAGCCTCAGTTGCCACTAACGTTGACCTTCATAGAGAAATGGTCAGCATAATGATTGTAAGTGAGCCCGGTGATGCGCAGGAAGAGCGCACAAGTTTGAGGATATGGTGAGCACGATGATGGAAAAGATCGATCGTATCGATGTCACATGCCAGTCGATTAACCATGAGATGAATTCCCATCATTCTGATGGTGCATCTCCACGACGGCCCCCTCCTTCTACCTCACTGGACAATTTTGTCCCTCATCTAGTCTCTCAGACAGACATTGACGCTATGGTCACCCATAGCCTAAAGACCAGACAAATTCTGGGGAAACAGGGTGTGATGCCTTATCAAAAGCCATTCCCCTCGCTCGTATATTAATCGAGTCCCGTTTCCTCAAATTATAAGAAAGGGAAGTTTTCTTTATTCAATGAAACCACATCCTCAAACCAGCATATTCCCACTTCCCGACAGCATGTCAAGAAATAGCGGTTGACGGGAGACCTCTTCTCCGATAGTTCGTTGGGACCCTCGATGGCCCAACAATCCAATGGTATGCCCGACTTCCTCCAAACTTAGTCCATACATGGGAGGAGATGGAGAAATTGTTCTATCAATGCTTCTATGAGACCGAGAGAGAGGTTCAGACCATCGAACTTCTCACCGTGACTCAAGACCCCAATGAGCCCGTCGATCAGTTCATATCAAGATGGAGAAACTTGGCTTACCGCCATCCTAATCCTATGCCTGAGAAGGAAGCAGTCCAAACTTGTGTGTGAAACATGCGACCTGAGATCGCTCTACATGTCGAGGCCTCTAATCCGACCTCCATGTTAGAGTTGATCTCTAAATCAGTCTGCATAGAAAGTTTACCACGCCACCATGGTGGGACATGACAACCATCTACAAGTTCAACAAATAATCAGGGCAATGGTAACTCTCTGAATAACTCATGAGGCAGCCAACAGAAAGGGGTAATCAATGCAGACGTCATGGTCACTGATTCAAAGAAGGCTCCCTCCCAAACTTTTGACCTCTCTAAAAGGGTAAGCACAACAAGGGTAACACCCCAGGCTGCTAAGCAACAATAGTCGTACAATCGGGTACCCCCACCAGCCAACCTTGATCTGGGCGATTATTTCAGCAGGCATAAGAATAAGGTCTATCCCTTCGAGAAGCAATGGGTCCCTGCACTGTTTCGGTTATTATTGGAACAGATTATGATCCAGCTTCCAAAAACTAAATTCCTTGAGCAACCTGGCCTTGACACTCAGGCATATTATTGTGCCTACCATCGGAGGATCAATCATCTTACAGATGACTGCTACACTCTGAAGGATATTATTGAGGCCCTAATTCAGAAGGGTCAGATAAAGCTTGAATACTTAAAGAAGGCCTTCGAGGCAGCCGAGGCCTCCCATGCCATAACTATCTAAGAGGAAGACAAAATGCTTGGTATCCTCTATGACTTCTTCATTATAATGCTTCAGGAAGGCATAATCGCACTGAAGTAAGCAAGGCAACCGTGTCGCCTTACTAATGGGACTGAAGATCATTGGTGCCCATATCATCAGATAAGTGGCCATTACCTGTCAGAATGCATAAGTATCCTTGATATATTCGCAAAGAAAATGCCGGAGTGTCAGGAGTTTTACAATCTCCCAGTAAGTGATCCCCAAGTCATTCCTCTATCGGGGCAAGAAGGTCTCACAGAGCAGGACCTTCCTATCAATGACTAGGACTCCACCGAATTCTCGATTCCTAGCCATGAATAGTCTACCATGGCCGAAGCAGACTTAGGTCCTTAAGGCGAGAAGCAGTTCGCCAAGCTAGAGCTATTCGCCAGCCCAGTGAGACGAATAACCTATCACCTCAGAAAAGAAGAAAGTGACGGGAACCAAGGCCCAAAGAAACAAGACCGCTCAATCCACAGTCAAGCAGCAATTTCTCAGGCCCCTTCCTCCACTACCAACTTTACTGAACTTTATCCTCGCACGATCCTTTTTCCTTCTTCATCCGGGCAAGAAGACGTTCCTGTGCCATCTCCCACCCAGCATACGTCCAATGAGGGTGACAATGTTAAAAGCACCCCCTAACGATTTAAGCAAGGGAAAGACCTAAAAGACCCCCTCACCCATCCAGCCTTGGGGATGACATAAAACGCTGCCCAGATCGGTCTGGTGAGGGGAACGACCTTAAAAGTCCCCCACCTTCTTACCCTTCTCCTACTTCTCCTTCTGCTTCTCATTCTTCCTCGTCTATGTCTCTTATAGGTACAACCTTGATATGTCCCGACTTTAAGGCTCTCGACAGAGAACTTGAGGGATCAAACATAAATAAGATGCAATGGAAGCGATTGAGAAAGACTTTGGCACATGTAGCAGGATTCTTAACAGTCGCTAATGCCCTGGCAGCTAAAGCCATGGCAGAGCCACCTTCTTCAAAGAAGCATAAGAATTTGAAGCCAAAGAAACCCCAGTGGTCCCCTGAGCCTAACGTTTAGCAGAGACTGAGAGAGTCAAAGGGGAAAAATTTCTACTCTCAAGAGGCTTGCCAAATGGTACAAGTCTATGAAGAACTAGCTAGCTCAAGGCAAACGCTGTAGGCACTCGTACAAATACTAAGTGATTCATAAGAAGGTGCTTCCTACCCAACCACCACTGAACCTCAACCTGATGTGTTTTCCATGTTTGAGGTTGACATTTTCGTCCCTCAGTTCGAGAAAGGCGCAGAAAGCACAACCTACCCTTAAGCCCTATTGGAAGCAGAGATATCAAAGTCATGGGTCTTCGCACATGAGGTTGATGAAAAGACCTTTGAAAACAACGAGGAAGAGTAAGCCCCAGAATAATGGGAGGAAGGCGATCAGGCTACTGCTGACGAACTCGAAGAAATAAATCTTGGAGACGAAGCGGACCCCAGCCCCACTTTCATTTCAACGAATATGTCTCCACAAGAGAAAGAAGATTTCGCTACTTTCTTGTGAGTAAGTCGAGATGTCTTTGCTTGGCATTACCATGAGATGCCTGGTTTGGACCCTCAAGTTGACGTTCACCGTCTCAACATGGATTCAACCGTCAAACCTGTCAAGCAGAAATCAAGAAGGTTTAGTTCTGACCTTGAAATACAAATAGACACCGAAATAACCAAACTCAAACAAGCACGATTCATCCGTGAAGTCAAGTACCCGAAATGACCAGCAAATGTCGTTCCGGTCAAGAAGAAGAATGATCAAATCAGGTTGTATATTGAGTTTAGTGATTTGAATACCCTCTGTCTCAAGGATGACTTTCTATTGCCATTCACTGAGATGCTCATCGACTCTACGGCTCACTGTCAAATCCTTTCCTTCATGGATGGATACTCCAGGTATAATCAGAAAAGAATGGCGCCCTAAGATGAAGAGGGCACTGCATTCTTTACTTCCAAAGGGGTCTTCTGTTACACAATGATGTCTTTTGGATTAAAGAACACTGATGCCACATACCAGAGATCAATGACGCCCATTTTTAAAGACATGATGCACGAAGAGGTGGAGTCTTATGTTGATGACTTGGTGGTAAAATCCAAAGAGAAGGATGCTCACATGAGAGATTTTGAAAAGGCGTTCAAGCGGTTGCGCCTTCATCAACTAAAAATGAACCCGCTAAAATGCAATTTTTCTTTGCATTCAGGAAAATTCTTGGTGTTCATCGTTAGATTTCGAGGGCTTGAAGTTCAACCAGTCAAGATCAAGGCAATTCAAGAAATGTTGTCACCGACTACACTTCAAGAACTGCGCTCCCTCCAAGGGAAACTTGCATACATTCGCAAGTTCATCTCGCCCTCCTTATCCATTCGACGCACTTCTATCAGCCAAAGAAGTAATCAAGATTGAACAAGAAATAACATAGAGTCAAGGAGCTAACAGAAGAAATCAAGAACCAGAATTCTTTGACCCAATATGCGTCGAAATTAAGCAGGTAGAAGATTAGAGAGAGCCCATCACTAGTTTCCTAAAACATGGTTGGCGCCCGGAAGATTGTGCCAAACGCAACAGCATACGTTGAATGTCTACTAAGTATACCCTTCTTGAAGGAGACGCTCTCTTCATCATTTGACAACATCCTTCTTAGATGCGTCGATATCCAAGAAAAAAATAAGGTGTTAGAAGAAGTCCACTCAGGCATTTGTGGACTACACCAGTCCGATCCTAAGCTCTATGAATGAATACATAGGATGGGATACTATTGGCCTTCTATGATAGCCGATTCCTTAAACTATGCTGAAAAGTGCCAAGTGTGCCAAATATACTCCATCCTCGTTCACCAGCCTTCAGAGCCCTTACACCCTACGGTTGCATCATGGCCCTTCTCACAATGAAGTATGAACATCGTAGGTTCTATTGACTTCCTTCCGCAATGGGCCACGTATTTATCCTAGCTGGAACAAATTATTTCTCTAAGTGGGCTGAAGCGGTCCCCCTTACACAGGTTCCTAGGACAGCGGTGGCCTACTTCATTTGACATGACATCATATATCGATTCAGAGTGCCTGACCAGATTATATCTGACAACGGTCCTCAATTTAGGAGTCATCATACTGATCGCTTGGTTAACCAGTTCGACTTTGAATGGAGGTACTCAACTATGTACCACCCTCGGGCGAATGGCTTAGTTGAGGCTTTCAATAAGACTATGTGCAACATTTTAAGAAAGTTAATATAAAAAACAAGGACTAACTGACATGAGAAGCTACTTGAAGCACTGTGGGCCTATCGTACCACTACGTGAAATGCTACTGATTGTACTCCTTATTCTCTAGTCTATGGGGGTGAAGCAGTTTTACCTCTCGAAATACAAATCCCTTCATTTTGAGTCGCTATTCATCAAGGAATAACCGAAGATGAGAGAGTCAAGCTCCTGTATGAAGAATTGGATGCACTCGATGGAAAGAGGTTAGAGGCTCAGCAGAGCCTTGAATTCAACCAAAGGAGAATAAGTTCGCTCATTCACCCGTGGTGATCTAGTCCTAGCTGTCAAGAGGCCTATCGTTATAGACGGCCGACGTCAAGGGAAATTTGAGCCTAAGTGCAAAGGTCCCATTATAGTAAAAAAGGTCTCGCCCAATGGAGCCTACATACTAGCACATCCTAAAGGAGGGAAAGCAATGCCCCCTATCAATGGACGATACTTAAAGAAGTACTACCCATAATGTATATTCAAGAAAAAGGAACTCGACACAAAAATAAGCAAGATAGTCCAAAAAAAATTCTAACTCTTTTTATTGCAGTAAAAACAAGTTACAAGAAGCCCATTACAAGGGAGGTTACAAGTCTCTTGCATCTGAGGATAAGAGGACAGTTACAAACCAAAACTTGTACTTTCGCTCTTGCATCTGAGGATAAGAGGACGGTTATAGGCCAAAACAAATGCCTGCCCCATGAGGAAGAAGCAAACCCACCAAAGAAAGGCCTTCCTCATGAAGAAGAAGCGAAACCACTTCGAGGGTTGGCTTTAATTCATCTGATGAGTAAGAGGATGGTTACATGTCAGATAACAAAGCAAAGCCACTCCAAGAAGTTAGCCTCAGTCGATCTGACGTGTACGTCAAACTTACAAGCCAGATACCTCATCTGATGTGTATATCAAACATACGACATAGGATTCATTCAACATGTATACCAAACATAAAAGGTGGGCTGCTCTGGTAAGAAACTGGCTAATGGCGGGAAGCCAACCCTATTCACAGTGGATGCACTTCCACAGAACAACATGGACCTCACTATTGTGCCAGAGGATTTGGCTTCCAATAGGTACCACAAGCCACGCCTTATCATCATTCACCACTTTTTGTTGGCCCATGAACATCGCCGTACGTAGCTCATCGCCGAGCGTCGCAAATCCCGCATGTAACTTACTGCCACAATTGAGGATCACTTTCCGCATCATGATAAGCCACACATGCTGATGAGCGCCGACTGAGACCAGGCTTGGCTATGTCCTATAAAGGCCAGTGCCGGTTGTGCTCCCAACCCCTAGCACCGGCTGCCTTTTTTGTGGTTCAACGCCGGTTGTGTCACCACTCCAAACCATCAGCGCCGGTAGCACTTCTATTAGCACCAACCTGTCGCGACTGTTCTCTTCCCGAGACTCCTCATTTTTCAAAGCTTAAGTTTTTGCACCTCCTTAATGGTCACACGATTTCCAAAGGTAACCATATACCCTCCCTACGATGATTTACCTCTTACAACCGTCCACTTTCCCTATGATGGTTCTCCTCCCATGATGGTTCACCTCCCGCAACTGTCCACTTTCCCTACGACTCTTCACCTCACACGATGGTTCACTTCCTGTAACCGTACACCTTCCACGATGGTCCACCTCCTGTGGCCGTTCGTCTCCCACTAGAACTTCTCCTACGCGGTCGGAAACCCACTGAAAAAAATTTCCTGCCTGTGTTTTTGTCCGGGACTTCACTGAAAACTTCTAAAAACTTTCTAAAAACTTTCCCAAAGTCCCCGGGAACCTCTGCAACACCACTAACAACGTAAGAAACTTACCACAATCCCCCGGAAACCCCTCAAAACTCCTTGAAACACTCCCAAGACGTGCAAAAATGCTCACTGTCCCAGTTCCCACCTCTTATACCCTCAAAAATACCAAGGTCTGAGTTCTTCCCTCCACCAAAAAGTCCCCTGTGCTAAAAACGTCCCTCTGCAACTTCACCAAAATCTTGGCGAAGCCTTCTCGCTAAAGGCCTTCCTTGTAAAACCTTTGCTGGAGTCCCACTGCTTGCCGGAACTTCAACCAAACACCCTCTCCTCACTGTTAAGAAAATTTTCGCGTAAGTTTTTTTTTACCCTTGGTGAAATACGAGGGAAATGGGGATTTTACCCCCTTATATAGACCACACTACCCTTAATTTCCCCTCATAAACTGGGAATTCTAGTCGCTTCCAAGCAAAGCTAAACGATGATGAGCTGGGTCGGGCCTTGACTCAAGGTCCGAGGTAACTCTCATCGATCTATGCCCAGTGCCGGGTGAATTTCAAACAACCCTAGCACCAGTTGACTTGGCGTTGGGTGAATTTCAAACAACCCTAGCACCGGTTTACTCGACACCAGGTGAATTTCAAACAAACCTAGTGCTGATTGACTTGGTGCTGGGTGAGTTTCGAAACAACCCTAGCGCCGGTTAACTTAGCGCCGGTTGTGTTCAAATAATGTCACGGGTTTTTCACAGCGCCAACTGAGTTTTTAGCAACCCAGTGTCAATTGTGTTTTTGAGAACTCAGCGACGGTTGAGCACTCGCAAGAAACCATTAACGCTACACCTAGCGCTGGCTGTATTTCAAGCAACTTATTGTCACCTACTCCAGGCTGAAGACTTGTGTGTCCTACCAGTATCCCCAGTGGAGTAGTACCCGGGCCGTGTCTTGTCATCCTCAGCGGAGTTGCCCCAAGGCTGCTGCATCCAAGCCGTGTCTTGTCATCCCCAGCGGACTTGCATCCAGGTTGTTGCACTCAAGCCATGACCTATTATCCCTTATGGAGTCAAGAGCAGGTCACTGTTCATCATCCCCTAGTAGGAGTCACACCCATATTGCAGCCCACTATCCCTAGTGGAGTTAGGGTCATTCTTACCTCTTCAAATCCCAGTGGTTCTGTTTCACACCAAGCTATCTTATCCCCAGGAAATTGGGTTCACCTCTGTTGGCCATCCTTCATCAGGTCACCACTTCCATGTGAGCCCTCAATTTGTGAATGGTCTTAACCATTTTATCCCCAGGGAGTCGGATTGCCACCCACCGACCTACTCCCCATAGAACTCCACTTATATGGCGACCCAATCGTGGTCCATGTTGCATAACCTTAAACTACGCAGCTTTGGTCCAAACTATGTGACCTTAAACTGTAGCGGAGGTCTAGTTGGAAGACCTTAAACTGAACGGTCCATGCTGCATGACCCAAAACTGCACAGCGATAGTTTAGTTGCATGACCCCAAAACTGCAAGGTCCAATCTATATGGCCTTAAACTTTAGTGGAAGTCTAGTTGCACGACCTTAAACTGCACTGTCTGTGCTGCATGACCCTAAACTGCACAGCCTTGGTCTAGTTGCACAAACCCAAAACTACATCGTCCGAACTATGTGACCTTAAACTTTACGTGCACTTTTACACATTTCTTCCCTAACCTACATGTTAGTGTGCGCCCGCCACCTTCAGTACCTCCCCAGTGAGTCCATTCACCAATTGAGTTTCACCCGTGCTCACAAAAAGGCGAACCATCTCGCCATCCTTAATCATTGTAAGTTAGTGGGTTACCATCGTCCACTCACACAACCAACATCATCCATCTTCATAGGCAGCCTAATTTCAATTCCACAAGTGAGTCAAACCACCACCATACTCACTCCATGGCCTCAACAGACTGCCCCCATCACTACTACGGTCCAGCTGTATGACCTTAAACCATAATGCACGTCCGGGCCGCATGACGTTAAATTGTTTTGCACAGGTCCTGAAGGCATGACTCTAAACACCCCTTCAAAAAAAAGTTGATGAATAATGGGCATGGTGTATACCTTAATAAGGGAACTATATGAGTAAAAATGACGGACTAGCATGGTCATGAAACCATGAGTGAAAGAGTTTCGTAAATAAAAAAGCTGGGCATGGTGAAAACTCAAAAGGGCATCGTGAGTAAAAATGGATGAAAAGGGTGGACATAGCCGAAAGGTTATGGGTAAAAGAGCCCCAAAATGAAAAGAAGTTGGTGAAAACCATCTCTACGGTGCCACTTCTCAAGGTCAAGTGAAAATTCGTAAAGGACGTATGGACCAAAAAACAAGTTGATGTAGCATTTGCCTCAACAGGAAGCTTCAACCCTCACTCAAAAGAAGAAAATCCATGGTAACATAATGCTAGGAATCCAAAAATACGAGCTTCAAGGAAAATGACTCCGATAGCCTAAGTCCAGTTGCAAAAAGGACTCGAAAGATAGAAGACTCACCAAGACGGCAAGACAAGTCTCATGAGCAAGAACATTATTCCCATGAGTTCACAAACATGCTCTAGAAACAAATACTCCAAAGGAAAGAAACTGAAAAAGTCAAGGTGAAACCTACCAGAGACTTCAGCTAGCCTAGCCGGCACGCTTAAACCTTCCGGTTCATCTAATAAACCATCCCCCAATTGGACTCAGTAGACAAGACCTACATTGGTACTCTAATCATCAAAAGAAAACCCTGTGTAGTAGCAAATCATCCCATCCAAAGAAAAAAAATGAACCTAGACCCAATGGGAACAATGCCCTTCAACATGGCACTTAATTGCCTGATGGGCCTGATTCTGACTGACGAGGTTTATACAAAATCCTTAGCTTCAGAATCACCAAAAGTCCGCACAAGGGTGATGACTTCAACAAGATCCCCAAAAAAAGTCTCTTCGCCCCCATAAAGTCTCCACGGACAGACCCACGAACAATGCATCCCTACTTCTAAGCAGCCTAGTTACACCAGTACGTGAATCTCCTCGGCGTTCACGTGGTCCTGTGGCTAGGAAGAAAAAAAGTAAAAGCCGAAGGAAATTTTTTGAATGATTATATTCTTCTCTTGATGCACAACATTCAATAGGGCAAGCTGTTTGAACGTATTTTTCAACACCTTTGTCCCTGATAGGAAGAAGGTCAATAAAGCCTACAAAATAGTGGAAATTCTCGACAGTCTCAAAATGGCCCTAGAATTCGTCAAGATCTTCATCAGCAGTTCAAAATACCATCTTCCAAGTTTCATCACGATTAGACATGTCTAAGGCAGTGAACATAAAGAAACAATTTCAGCGAAATCGGTCTCTAGCACCTTAAAATGGACCCTGTAACTAGTGCTATACTTTTAGTGCATTAAACAGCTATTGGACCTTTGCCATTGGATTTGGAACAGTTGAAAACCCTCATGGGTCAAGTTTCAGCTTAATCGGGCACTCCATGACAAAGTTATGGGTAAAATACCAAAAACGGGTAGGACACACACTATCCCCGTGTGGCCACCCTGCACTAAAACACAATTTAAGGTGGCTATTTTAACAGCCATGGGAATTCACTTATGGGGCTTATATCTCACTCATTCCAAGTCTGATCGCTCTCAAATTTAGTGAGCGTGTTCGTCTCATCAAGATGAACAATTTGATATGTGGTACGCCTCGTGACGACACCTGAGCAGAGAGAAAAACTAAATGAAAGTCGTTGATCTGTGAAGGAAGTTTCAAAAAATTCAGTAGCAGCAGCCTCGTTCAAGCAGCCAGATCACGACGCTCGCAAACCCGATTGGAACGAAAGTAATTGCATTATGTGGGTGAGGTCCGAGGCTATTTCTAGTCCGAACCTCGCATACTATGAACGATTGGATTTCCCACACGAAGGCGTCATAGCTGCTGTAAATTCTGGTCGTCAGATTTCAAGATTCTAGTAAAAAACTCAAGACGACGAAATCTTCATTCGGATACGAAATCAAGCTACGTTTGTTGCAACGTGATCGTGACGGCATGCTCAGTGTGATTCAATGAAGAAGTCACGAAGAAACATCAAGGAACCAAAACACAATCGATCCGAAGTTTTCCAGATTCATTCAAAATTCAAGTCTCATGATCATGGCTCAAAAGCATGATTCATGGCTCGAAGTTGGTAGGTATAAAAATTGATTGCCATGTCGAGCACTACAAGAAGACAATAATCTTTCGATCAAATAGGCATCAGAACGACCCCAGGTCAGCCACGGAAGATTACATAAGTTCTTGGGCATCAGCAGGGATTGTTTTGGAATTCCACACATTGTAAGGAAGGGGCAAAATAGTCTTTTTCCAGCATTTTTTAGAATATTTTTTAATTTATTTAAATTGTAATTATCTTCAATTCTAGGTAGTTTTTAGGCGTACACCCACGTTTTAGCCCAATTCTATATAAACAAGAACTACATCATTGCACAGAAAACAGATTCACACTTCTTAGATCAATCAATAAAAGTCTGATTTTTGCTTAAACTTATGGGTATGTCTTGGAGAAAGAGAGAAGAGAGAGTAGAAAAGGGTCGATACCCTTTGGGCACAAAACTTTCTCTCTCCTCCCTTCTTGCTCATCTCTATCTCTATCTCCTTCCCTCTCTTCTTCTCATCATTATCTTTTTCTCTCCCCTCTTTCTCTATCTCTATCTCTTTCTCTCTCTTCTCATCGCTCTTTTTCTGTCCCCTCTATCTCTATCTCTATCTCCTTCTCTCTTTTCTTCTCATCTCTATCTTTTTCTCTCCCCTCTTTTTTCATCTCTATCTCTCTCTCTTCTTCTCATCTCTATCTCCATATGTTCTCCTCTTCTGTTATAGTTGGTGAAGCCTAGCGTCGGCTGGATTTCTCTCTCATCTCTTTTGTTACAGTCGGTGAATCCTAGCACTGGCTGGATTTCTCTCTCTTCTCTTCTGTTATAGTCGGTGAAGCCTAATGCAGGTTGGATTTCTCTCTCCTCTCTTTTGTTACGGTCAGTGAAGTCTAGCACCGGTTAGATTTCTCTCTCTTCTCTTTTATTACAATAGGTGAAGCCTAGCGCCGGCTGGATTTCTCTCTCCTCTCTTCTAATACAGTTTGTGAAGCAAGCGCAGACTGGATTTATCTCTTCTTTATTCTGTTACAGTCGGTGAAGCTTAGCGTCGGCTGGATCTCTCTCTCTTCTCTTCTGTTACAGTCAGCGAAGCCTAGCGCCGGCTGGATTTCTCTCTCGTCACTTCTGTTATAGTCAGCGAAGCCTAGCACATGTTGGATTTTTCTCTCTTCTCTTTTGTTACAGTCGGTGAAGCCTAGCGCCATCAAGATTTCTCTCTCTTCTCTTTTGTTACAATCGGTGAAGCCTAACGCTGACTCGATTTCTCTCCCTTGCTTCTCTCCTATCCCAACCGGCACAAGCCTCAAGCCGACTGGTTCTCTTCCTCTCCCTCTTTGTTGCCACAGTCGATGAAGCCTAGCACTGACTGTGTTTTCTCTCCCTTCTCTTAACAGTCGATGAAGCCTAGCACCGACTGTGTTTTCTCCCTCTTCTTCGAACACAGTCGTCGAAACTTAGCGTCAATTGCATCTTCTCTCTCTCTCCTCTGTATAACACATATGGTGAAGCATAACACTAACCCCAATTTCTCTCTCTTCCTTCTAACACCGTTGGTAATGCCTAGTGCCAACTGCATCTTCCTTCCCTTTCTCTCTCTTATCCTCTCGTCTTTCATACTCTCCTCTTTCTTTCTTCTCCCTCTTTTTTTCTTTTCCCTTCTTCTCTTATTTCATTGCTTATTCTTTCCTCATAACCATCATTCTGCTACTCCTTCTTTCGACTAAGAGGGATTGAGGTTAGCTTCTCATGGTAGTCCTGTTGTCTAGCCATAATGTTGTTGTGTCAGCATTACTTTGCTCGCTTCATTGCCACAACAGACTGACCATCGTGCCTAGCTAGTCGGTACTGGTAATGACGTCTAGTAGTAATCTTATGAGCCAGTCCTAGTTACTGAGCTCGTTTTGCTATCATGTCAGGCCAATTATATACTAGCATAGTCACAGCTCTGATCCTCTTTCTCAGTCAAATTCTTCTCTCCCTCATCTTTCTTCTATTCTTCTTTTTGAATGCACATGTTTGCGTACGCTAATCGAAGAGGAAAAAGGTGAGGTCTGACCCACTTGTCTTATAACCTTTGCCATATATATCTATGATTACATAAAACGAGAAGAATACAAGCCAAGGGAGGAGCTTCTGAACCTGTTTTATTACTGGGGGGCTTTCTTCGTGATCTAAGAGGGCACCCACGCGAGTCAACCGAGTAAGTCATGAAGCCACCTTAGCTTCCTCTCTCACCGGTTGGTAACACCTGCCCCCACTCTCGAACGAGGTTCCCAAGAGAGCGATCGCAAAAACATCCCGGGTCTTCCCTCAAAACCCTTGACGCATGCCGCCTGATCCCCAAAAGGATTCGGAGGGCGAGATAGAGGCACCTAACCAGTCTCTATCTCTCTTCTTCGGATCTTTATTTCTCTCTCTTATTCTCATCTTTATCTCTCTTTTTCTCTCTTCTTCTCATCTTTTTCTCTCTTCTTGTGATCTTTATTTCTCTTTCTCCCTCTTCTTCTCATCTCTACCTCTCTTTCTCTCTCTTACTCTCATTTTTATCTCTCTTTCTGCTTCTTCTAACACAACCGATGAATCTCAGCACCACCTGCACATCTCTCTCCTCTATCTAACATAGCTGGCAAATCTCAACACCGACTGTGCTTCTCTCTCTCCTCTGTCTAACACAGTTAGTGAATCTCAAAGCTTCTCTCTCTCATATGTTTAACACAATCAAGGAATCTCAATACTGACTGCATCTTCTCTCTCTCCTCTGTCTAACACAGTCAGCAAATCTCAGTGTCGGTTGTATCTTCTCTCTCTCCTCTGTCTAACACAATCGATGAATCTCAATGCCGAGTACATCTTCTCTCTCTTCTTTGTCTAAAGCGGTCGACGATGCTCAACCTCCATTACGTTCTCTCTCTCTCTCTTGTCTAACATAGATGATGATGCTCAGCACCAACTGTGTTCCCTCTCTCTCCTTTGTCTAACACAGCCGGCGATGGTCAGCGCCGACTGTGTCCTCTTCCTTATCTTTGCCTGATATAGCCGGTGATGCTTAGCGCCGTCTGTGTTTTTCTCTCTTCTCTCGTACTATTCTCTCATACTCTTCTCCTCCTTTCTTTCTCTTCCCCCTCCTTTTTGTTCTCTTCTTCTCTTATCTTACTAGTTATTCTTTCTTTATGATCTTCATTATGTTATTCTTTCATTAGATTAAGAGGAGCTGAGATTAGCCTCTCGCGGTAGTCTTATCGTTTAGCCGTAATGTTGTTATGCTTGAGTTATTGTGCCCGCTTTATTGCCACGACAGACTAACCATCGTGTCTAGCTAGTCAATATCGGTATTGACATCTAGTAGTAATTCTATTGAGCTGGTCTAAGTTACCGAGTCCGTTTTACTACCACGCGAGGCCAGTCACTCACCAGCTAAGTCACTATGCTAATCTCCTCGCCTGGTCAAATTCTTCTCTCCCCCATCTTTTTTCTCTCATTCGTTTCTTCTTCTATTGAATGTGCATGCTTGTGAACGTTCACCAAAGAGGCAAGGTGAGTTTTGTTGACCCACTTTTCTTATAATATTTGTCATATGTGTGTGATTGTAGAAAAAAGGAGAATACAAACCAAGGGATGGATTTCGAACCAGTTTTATTACTCGAGGGCTTTCTTCATGATTTAAGAGGGTGCCCACATAAGCCTGCCCGAGTTAGTCTCGAACCCACCTAAAATTTCTCTCTCATCTATTGGTAATCCCTGCCGTTGTTCTCGAACGAGGTTCCTGAGAGCGCGATCTCAAAGTCCCGGGTCTCCCTGAAGCCAGAGACTCGTGCCGCCTGATCATCTAGATTCAGAGGGCGAGATCGAGGCACCTAACCAGCTTGGTGACTCCACTGGGGATTTACTACCCCTTTGTCAGATCATTCTTGTTCGGCTAGTTTCTTCTTTCATTATATTTCACACATTACTTATGGCTTGTGGGTTTTGCAATCCATTTATCCGGATCAGGGATTTTATTTTCCCTGCATTCGCAAGTGTCCCTAGGGAACAAGTCCCTCCAACTTGGTTCCCAACCATCTTTTTTAGCATAGACCCCTTGTCTAGCTCCCAGGTCTTAACCTGGACCGGTGGGAGGTGAGACTTAAAAGTTCCTCACTCCCCATCTCCTTGCTCTAGTGGAAACTCTGCCAAGGCGTGCCTTGCAATGGCAGCACTTCTGTTGCCACACACAGTAAGCACCCAGCCACCGGCAAGTCACTTGTCGGTCGTATTCCCGAAGTATGCCGAAAGGCTACCCAGTCCCTTTCTGCAAAGGGAAGGCCAATTTCCATTGCTTTAGTGGGCCACTGCAAGGCTACCCCTCACATTCCCACACCACCACGAGTCTCTATCCCTAGAGGCTCAACTCATAGAGGCGGAGATCCTGCGGTCTCCACCCCTCACACACACTATAAGGCTCATGGGTCACCCACTCGAGTCACACCTCGGGGCAACCCTTCTGTTACCTCGAGTCAGTGCCCAAGATCATACCTCTTAAGGCTAGATCCTGCACATGCAGCTCATATGCATCCCACCACTCAGGGCAATGTCATTGTTGTGCTAACTCGAGTACACAGGAGACGACCTCCTTGTCCTCGTACTCCACATACACAAGCGCACCCTATAAGGGGCAAGTCTCCGCTTACTCTCTTACAGACACCTACTCACAGTGCTCAGCCTCCTAAAGCTAGACCACTTGATCGAGCCCTGGCTGACCTCCAGGTCAACCGTGACCCTTACCCAGGGGGCACACACACGTCACCATCACACACTTTCCCTCGCCTTCGACTCAGGTCTCCTCATGAGTCAACCATGCTTTTGCCTACTCCTCCTTCTTTGAGCAAACATCTTCAACCTTAATATTCAAAGAACTTCCTCAAGAGTGCCATCCTGAACTAGCCCCATCATTTTGGTCGTGTCTCTGGAGCCCACAAGAGAGATCGGGGCAATGACTTGATGGAAGATCGAGTTCTTCATCCTCCCTGACCCAAGATGACCCCAGTCCCTGACACTCGTCCTTTGCCGCACTCGATGGAGACAACTCTCTCTTGTGCAAGAAAAGCTGACCAATCGCAACTCCGATCACAATTTTGGTGCGAGGTCAATCAAAGCCTGAAAGATAAGCATGATAGAGGTCCACAAATTCTTGCCAAAGAAGTGACCTAGGCGGTCGAGGCAACCAACTCTGCTAATCCACTCCACCTGAATCCCTTCTACCCTCTTCAGATGACGAAGCCTGAAGAAGAAGGGCATGAGCCTTGGACTATGGTTAGTGTCGTAGAAGAGGACCCAGCCACACAGCAGCCACATTCCGAGCACCCTTGAGAACCGGCCCTCATGCAATCGGCATACAAAAGTCGAGTGCAGTCGGAGCACGTTAGTCCCTGCTAACCGATCTACCTTTCACGACCCGTCAAGTATGCAAGCCCTCAACTGCAACTAATGCTGATCTCCCTAGAGAAACAGTCAGTGTAATGGTTGTAAACGAGCCTTGTGACGTGCAGGAAGAGCGCATGAACAACTTTGAGGATATAGTGTGCGCAATGATGGAAAAGATCTATCGTATAGACGTCGCATGCAAATCAGCTAACCATGAGGTAAAATCCCATCACTCTGATGGTGCACCTCAAAGGAAGCCCCTTCCCTCTACTTCACAGGGTAATTCTATCCCTCACCCCGTTTCTCAAGCAGACATCGATGCTATGGTCACCCATAGCCTAATGAACAGATAAATCTCGGTGATACATGGTGCAACGCCTTGTCAAAGGCAGTACCCTTCATATATTGACCAGGTCTCGTTAGAATACAAGCAAGGGAAGCTTCCTCTATTCAATGGAACCACATCCCTGAACCAGCATATAGCCCACTTCCAGGTAGCGTGTTGAGAAATAGCAGTCAATGGGAGACTTCTTCTCTGTCAGATTGTAGAAACCCTGGACGGCTCAGGTTTTCAGTGGTATGCTCGACTCCGTCCATACGCAGTACATACATGGGAGGAAATGGACAAACTGTTCTATCAGTGCTTCTATGAGGTCGAGAGAGAGGTCCAAACCATTGAGCCTCTCACCCTAACTCAGGATCCCGATGAGCCCGTGGACCAGTTCATATCAAGATGGAGGAATTTAGCTGCTCTCCATCCCAATCCGATGTCTGAGAAGGAAGCAGTCCAAACTTGTGTGCGGAACATGCGACCTAAGATTGCTCTACACGTTGAGACCTCTAATCCGACTTCCATGTCAGAGCTGATCTCTAAATCAGTCCGCATAGAAAGCCTATCACGCCACCACTGCGGGTCACAACAACAGCCTGAAAGCTGTGCGAATAATCGAGGCAATGGTAACCTTCAAACTAACACCAGGGGCAGCCAACAAAAAGGAGTAATCAGTGCAGCCATCACGGTCACTAATCCAAAGAAGGCTCCCTCCCAAAATTTGGACCTCTCCAAAGGGGTAAGCACAACGAAAACAATGCCCTAGGTAGGCAAGCAACAACAGTTGTACAATCAGGTACCCCAAGCGACGAATCTTAATCGGGATGATTATTTCACTAGGCATAGGAACAAGGTCTACCCCTTTGAGAAGGAATGGTCCCCATACTATTCCGATTATTATTGAAACAAAATATGATTCAGCTTCCAGAAGCCAAGTTCCCTGAGCAAGCTGGTCCTGACACTCAGACGAATTATTGTGCTTACCATCGAAGGATCAATCATCCCACAGATGACTGCTACACGCTAAAAGATATTATCGAGGCCCTGATTCATAAGGGTCAGATAAAGCATGAAGACTTAAAGAAGGTCTTCGGGGCAGCATAAGCCTCCTATGCAGTTACCGTCTAAGAGGAAGACAAATCCCCCTGATATCCTTCATGCCTTCTTTGTTATAATGCCTCATGAAGGCATAATCACACCGAAACCCAAAAGGTAGCCTCGTCGCCTCTCTCAGAGGACTGAGGACTGTTGGTGCCCGTACCACCAGATATGGGGTCATTACCTGTGGGAATGCACCAGTTTTCATGATATATTGGCAAAGAAAATACAAACATGTCATGATTTTTACAACGTCCTTGTAAGTGATCCCTAAGCCACTACTCCACCAGTGCAAGAGGAAGACCTCCCAACACAAGACCTTCTCAATAACGATTCAGACTCCACTAAACCCTCGACTTCCCAACCAAGCATAGTCCACCACGGGCGAAGCAGACTCAAGTCCTTAAGTGAGAAGCAGTTTGCTAAGCTAGGGCTGTTCACAAGCCTAGCAATATGAATCAAGCACAACCGTAGAAAATCAGAACGAGACGGGCACCAAGGGCTGCTCGCCAGAGTAACAAGACGACTCTATCGTCAGTTGAGCAAGAATTTCTCTGGTCCCTTCCCTCATTGCCAACTTTACTGAACTTTGTCTGTAGCACGATCCTCCTTTCTTCTCATCATGAGGACGTCCGTGAACCATCTTCCACTTAGAGCACGTCCAATGAGGGTGATGACGCTAAAAGCACTCCCCAATAGTCTATGCAAGGGAAACACCTAAAATACCCCCTGCCATGTCCAACCCTGGTGATGACGTAACAAGCTACCCAGATCGGTTTGATGAGGGGAATGACCTTAAAATTCGCTCACTTTCTAGCCCTTCTCCTTCTTCTTCTTCTTCTGTTTCTTATCATTCCTCTTCTATGTCTCTTGTAGGTACAACCTTGATATGCCTTAACTTTGAAGCTCTCGACAGATAACTCGGAGGTTCCAATATAACCAAGACGCAACGGAAGTGATAGAAGAAGACGCTGGCCCAGAAAATAGGATTCTTAACAGTTGATGATGCCTTAGCAGCTAATGCCAAAGCAGACCCATCCTCTTCAAAAAAGCACAAAAAGTTGAAGCCAAAGAAACTCAGTGGCTCCCTGAGCCCACCTTTGAGCAGAGACTGAGAGAATCAAGGGGCAAAGTTTTTATTCTCAAAAAGCTTGCCACGTGGTACATGTGACGACCCTAATTTTTTTTTTTTAAACTGAAAACTAATAATAATAGTTTTAGTAGAATAAATACAATAAAAATAAATAAATAAATAAATGAAATAAAATAAAATACACTATGAAATATTTAGAACGATAATTCATGGTGTCGAAATGCACCATAAGGACCATCTTTCCCCTTATGTGAAATTACCCCTCAATTTGAATATGGACCCATGCTTTCTTTGATATTTGATTAATAATTCAAAGCTACTATTTTCTCAAAATTTTGTATGCTAGTCCATTTCTTTAAGGTGGACCTTTTGTCCATCAGCTTTTTTATCATAATGGAATGTAAAGCTTTCAAAACATTTCTTCTTGTAAGCCTATTGAGCATGGTAAGGCAGGCGTGCCCCCATAAGATGTTGTATTAATTGTCATATTGTGTGGTGGAATTACCATATATTTTTTGTTATTTCTCTATTGACACATTTTAAATGATGTGGCACGTTTTGCATCATGCGTGTTAACCCATGAATGCTTTATAAAAGAAGTTTTCTTTTAGTCTAAGGAGTGAAATTGAAAATTCGTTCTATGATACCGTACTCCCTCTCTCTCATTTTAATCCTCGTTCTCTCTCTAAGTTATCATTTTGTTTTCAGTGTACTCTCTCTTTTTAACCTCTTTCTTCCATCTACTATGTTCTCTCTCTACAATTGTTCCTTCTACGTACCCATTATTCCCTGCCATGGCTGAAATGTTCAGGTTTTCCATTGAAAACCTCATAAGTCACCAGCCTCCTCTATTTGTTCAAGATTTCTTGAGACAGCCTAACTATCTCTCATATGCGATAGATAATTGAAAACCTCGTGTGCTACAACCCAAGCCATTCTTTCAAATCCAAAGCTTTACTTCCTCTCAGGATCTTATCTATGGTGCTCTCACCGCTCTTCTCTCTCTAACGATGTCCCCCATCTCACCCCTCCAAACGTTTCCCTCACACATTCAAGACGATAGATGTTCAATTTCTCTCACATCTTTGGTACTCAACTTCTAAGACAAAAACCATTGCTTTCTTTCTTTAGTCGTAGAAATAGTGAGCTCTACCAAAACTTAGAAGCCATGAAGATTAAAGGCAGGGACCAGGGTAGTGGATAGTGATAAGAAAAATTGGGACAAATGGCTGGAATTTTCCAAAGTGGACCATCCATATCGATTTGTTTAATCCAATGATGGATGAGTGTCGACAAAATTGTTCATATAGGGATGCATATGTGAAGATTCACGGTGGTGGTAATTGCAGTAATATGGGTCAAAAGGAATTCATAACTATGAACACAAGGTAATTCTTTAAGACCATTTGATCCTGATTGATGCTTTGATGGGAGTTCAGCTTAACTATGTAGATGTAGGCACCGAAACCAGAAGACCCATCACTCTTCACATAAAATATAATGCTTGGTATGAGGAGCCTACTTGCTATCTCTTATCCAAGAATAACCCACCTCAAGCCGTTGAGAAAAGCTTGGAAGAAATCTCAGCTTACATAGAAGCTGAAAACATTTTACTGATGGCAACATTCACTGGAAACATTTTTTTTATTTCATTGAGTCCTGATGCTCAAGAAAATAACATATAGGTAAGTGACCTCATTTTCTTGAAAAATAATCTTGTTTTAGTAAATTTGTGATATTTCCTTCTACTGTTTTTGAATATTTAGACATTGTAAAATTCATGTGCAAATGACTACCTCATTATTTGAAAAACTGATATTTTTGCACTTGATTGTCGCATGGCTTGTGAAATGATTATTTGCAAATCGCCATTTTCATCTATTGTGATAATTCTGTATTTAATTTTGTGTTCCCATAAGAGTTCTTCCAGTAATACTAGACTGTCTATCATGTTACGTTTCATGAATGTCTATACGAACTATTATCTTTCGTAAATTATTGCCAAAATGTTTGACTGGTTACTTACAGATATTTCAATGAAAGTGATTGTTTAAATTACTTCAAGTGAATTTCGGTTAATGATTTCAATGATACTTTGCATATATGATGTTGATGCTTTCTGATGTTAAAAGAGTTTCAGAGATAATTTAAGTATAAGTGGATCCATCCAGGACGTTGAAGGGGTTTTTGGACTCATCCGGTACGCTGGTGAGGTATGATTGGACCTACAGGTATTATTTTGGGGCCATCCTGGAGGCTGTTGGGATATTTGGTCTCATCGGGGATGCCGGTGTGGTATGATCGGACCCGTAGGGATTGGTTGGACCTATCCGGTTATGCTGGTAGGGATTATTTGGACTCCTTTGGTACCTGGTGAGGTATGATTGGACCTGCAAGGAGTATTTTGACCCATCCAAGACACTGGTGGGGTATATAGGTGACCTACTTGGGACCCTAGTAGGGTCTTTTGTGAAATATTTTGAATAATGCATTGATGTGAAAATGTTTATATGCATTTCAATCATTGGGATTATGCTTAACTGTGCATTCCTGAAAGAGAAATTGTTATCCATAAATGCTTTAAGCTCGCAATTCTTCCTCAGGTGATTTTTAATATACATTCTTTAGAAATGTTTGTATCTTCTAACCATGATTATTTTTTAGTACCATGATGATCACTTACTGAGTAGCCATACTCACCAAATTATGGTAAATATTCTTCAGGATGATTGCAGTCTCATGCAGCAGGATCATGTTTGAAGAATTTGTTGAAATGATTAACATTCCCCTTGTAGCTTTTGATCAAATGCACCATTGTAATTTTTTTTCTATCAAGAGATATATATATCTATCCTTCATGTTAATACAAGTTGTGAGTAAACTTTGTACAAATTTTTAAATAATTGAAAAAATCAGTTTTGATACAATACATATAAGTAGGATTTTTAATTTTTCCTAGTATAAGAATAGTCTGTCGCACTTCAGAAATGTTAGTAAACTTGGGGTGTGATAGTACAAGTCTATGAAGCATCAGCCAGTGCGGGGCAAACACTGCAAGCACCCATACAAATACCATGTGATTCATACGAAGACGCTTTTCTCCCCACCATCGCTAAATCTCAAATCCCTTTAAATTTAAAGATGAGCCCCTGCAACCTGATAGGCCTCCACATTTGAGGTCAACCCTTTTGTCTCTCGATTCGAGAAAGGCACAGAAACCATGATCTACTCAGGAGCCTTATTGGAGGCCGAGATGTCAGGATCATGGGTCTTTGCACTTGAGGTTGATGAAAAGACCTCTGGAAAAAATGAGGACGAATTGTATGGAGCCCAAGAAGAATCGGAAGAAGGCAGTCAAGCTACTGCTTATGAGCTTGAAGAAATAAATATAGGAGATGATGCCAACCTTAGGCCTACTTTCATCTCGACAATTGTGTCTCTTGAAGAGAAAGAAAATTTCAAACCGAGACGTCGTGCTTGGCATTACCATGAGATGCCTGGTTTAGATCCTCAAGTCATTGTTCACCATCTCAACATTGATCCGACTGTTAAACCTGTCTAGCAGAAATCAAGGAGGTTTAGACTTGACTTCGAGAAGCAGATAGACGCTGAGGTGACCAAACTCAGACAAGCAGGTTTCATTCATGAAGTCAAGTACCCAAAATGACTAGCGAATGTTGTTTCAGTCCAGAAGAAGAGTGGCCAAATTAGGGTCTGCATCGACTTCCGCAACCTCAATACTGCCTGTCCCAAGGTTGACTTCCTATTGCCATTCACCGAGATGCTCATTGACTCTACTACTGATTGTCATATCTTTTCCTTCATGGACGGATACCCCAGGTATAATCAGATACAGATGGCGCCTGAAGTTGAGAAGGCCACTGCATTCTTAATGCCAAAAGGGGTCTTCTGTTACCCAATGATGCCTTTTGGATTAAAGAATGCTGGTGCCACATACTAGAGAGCGATGATGACCATCTTCAAAGACATGATGCACAAAGAGGTGGAGTGCTATGTAGATGATTTGGTGGTAAAATCCGAAGAAAAAGAGGCTCACGTGAGATATCTTGAAAAGGTATTTGAGAGACTGTGCCTTCATCAACTTAAAATGAACCCGCTGAAATGTGCTTTTGGCATGCGGTTGGGATTGTTCTTGGGGTTCATTGTCTGACATCAAGGGCTTGTAGTTGAGGTAATCAAGATCAAGGCGATCCAAGAAATGCCATAACCAACTACACTGCGAGAATTGTGCTCTCTTCAAGGGCAGTTGGCATACATCCACAGGTTCATTTCAAACCTCTCAGGTCGTTGTAAACCCTTTACGCATATGCTAAAGAAGGATGCTTCATTCATTTGGGATGAAGAAGGTTAAGTAGCTCTTGATGACATCAAACAATATTTACTCAACCCTCCCGTGCTCTCTACACCAATGTTGGAAAAACGTCTCATTTTATACGTAACAGCTCTGGACGAGTCATTTGGGACATTGTTGGCACAAAACAATGACGAGGGAAATGAAACAATGCTATACTATCTCAGTCGCAGGATGCAAGGCGCCAAGAAAAATTATCCCCCTACTGAGAAGATGTGCCTGGCCTTAATCTTTGCGATACAAAAACTCCTCCATTACTTACTCTGTCATGAAGAGAAAATTATATCAAAAACAGATCCTATAAAGTTTCTCATGACATGCCCATGCCTATCAGGACGTCTTGCTAAATTGGCATTACTTCTGATGGAATTTGACAACACTTATGTCTCGCAAAAGGTTATCATGGGTAAGGCCCTGGCTGATTTTCTCGCAGCACAC
This sequence comes from Amborella trichopoda, assembly GCF_000471905.2. The sequence goes on from NW_006494865.1 coordinate 959,259, forward strand.
CCCGTGCCGACGGAATCTCTGTTATCAAGCGATCTCCCTTTTGAAGAAGTATTATGGACTAAGCTTGGTCACCCGTGGGAATTGTACTTCGACGGAGCCTTCCAATCAGACCGAGGAGGTGCCAAAGTCGTCTTCGTAACCCCGAAAGGAGGAGTATTTCCACATTCTTTCTCTCTCGCTGAAGACGGTTCTCATAACAAGCCAGAATATCACACCCTTATAATTGGGTTGGAGATAGCCTTCGATCTAGACTTGGAGCAACTCAAGATTTATGACGACGCTGAGTTGGTTTTCCAACAGCTCAAAGGGATCTATGATGTGAGAAAAGACACTCTCAAGCCTTATCACAATATTGCAAAATCGTATATGGCCCAGTTTGAGGGTATCCCTGAGTCACATCCCTACGAGGCTAAACTCACAGGCTGACACACTTGTGAAAGTCGGCGCTACTATTCAGTTCTCCTAATTAGAACCCACGTATTTTTAGGTGGCAGAATGGAGACACATTGAATTAAGAACCGAGGTCGACGCGGATGACGAGAGAAATATCTTCCCGGAGTGTCCTCCCTATCCATTTGGAGCGCTTCTGTCAGCTAAGGAAGTAATTAAGACTGAACAAGAAATGGAATGGAGTAAAGGAGCTAAGGTTTGAAACAAAGAACCATAATTCTTCAACCCAATATACGCAGAAATTGAGCTGATAGAAGATTGAGGAGAGCCCATCACTAGTTTCCTAAACAATGGTAGGCTCATGGAAGATCGTGCCAAATGCAACAGCGTACGTCGAATGTCTACCAAGTATACCCTCCTTGAAGGAGATGTTCTCTTTAGAAGATCATTTAACGATATTCTTCTTAGAGTGTGGATGTGTAAGAAGCAAATAAGGTGTTAGGAAAAGTACACTCAGGCATTTGTGGACTACACCAGTTTGGTTCTAAGCTCTATGAACGAATACGCAGGCTGGGATACTATTGGCCTTCCATGATCTTCGATTCCTTAAACTATGTTAAAAACTGCCAAGTGTGCCAAATACACTCAAGTCCTGTTCACCAACCTCCAGAGCCCTATAGTGGCATCATGGCCCTTCTCACAATGGGTATTGACATTGTAGGGCCTATTGATCCTCCTTCGGCAATGGGTCATGTTTTCATCCCCCTTAAGCAGGTTCTTGGTGCTAAAGTGGCTAACGTAGTGTGACATTACATCATATATTGGTTCAGAGTGCCTGACCGGATTATATCTAACAATGGTCCCCAGCTTCGGAGCCACCATATTGATCATTTGGCTAGTGTGATTTCGAATGGAGGTACTCGACTATGTACCAGCCTTGAGCGAATGGCTTAGCTGAGGCTTTCAGTGAGACCCTGTGCAACGTTTTATGAAAATCGGTATCAAAGATGAACAAGAACTGGCATGAGAAGCTTCTTGAAGAACTATGGGCTTATTATACCACTACGTGAAATGCTTCTGATTCCACTCCTTATTCTCAAGTCTATGGGGGTGAGGCAGTTTTACCGCTTGAAATTCAAATCCCTTCACTACGAGTCACTATTTATCAAGAAGTAACTAAAGACAAGAGGGTCAAGCTCCAGTAATAAGAATTGGATGCCCTCGATGAAACGAGGCTAGAGGCTCGACAGAACGTTGAACTTAACCAAGGGAGAATGAAGAGGGATTTTGACAAGTTTGTCAAGGTCAGCTTATTCGCCCGTGGTGATCTAGTTCTAGCCGTCAAGAGGCCTATTGTTATGCATGGTCAGCGTAAAGGGAAGTTTGAACCTAAGTGGGAAGGTCCCTTTATAGTCAAAAAGGTCTCACCAAATGGAGCCTACATTCTGGCACATCCTGATGGAGAGGAGGCGATGCCCCCTATCAACAGGCGACACCTAAAGAAGTACTATCCATGATGCATATTTAAAGGAAAGTTACTCAATGCGAAGTATGCAAGATAGTCCAAAAAAATTCTAACTCTTTTTATTGCAGTAAAAAACAAATTATAAGTTTCAAGTAAAAAAGTGTTGCTCTTGCATCTGAGGATAAGAGGATGGCTACAAACCAAAACATGTGGTGTTGCTCTGGCATCTAAGGATAAGAAGAAGAAAACCGACTAAAGAAAGGCCCTCCTCACGAAGAAGAAACAAACCCACCAAAGAAATGCTCTCCTCATGAAGAAGAAGCGAAACCACTCGGAGAAGTTAGCTTCAATTTGTAGATAACCACTTTAAATTTGGCAACTTCTGTGGTTTTCTTAGACCCATGGGATCAAATTGGCCTAGTAAACCAAAAATCCATAAGTCACACAACTTATCCTATGATCTGGAACCATTCTACCAGCCAAGAACCCAGCAGATGCTTTTTTTTACCCGAAATGTAGTAAACTCGCTGTTCTACAGAAAAAATCACTAGAAATAGTAAAAAACTCCTTTTTGATCGAAATTTCTCTGATATCTTCACAAGAGGCTGAGGAAGACATCAAATCGAAAAACCTCATTTGGACATGGCTTGGTGTGGGTGACATAAGGCGTGTCACCCAAGTCACCTTGCAAATACCCTATTTTACCAAAACAATCATTAAAAATAGCAAAAAAATTTGTTTTGACCCAAATGTTTTCTGGTAAGTTCACAAGAAGCTAAGGAACACACTTGAAAAAAAATATTTCAATTTGGACAAGTTTTGGTTTTGGCGACACGGGGCGTGTCGCCCAGACACGTTCTTCCCCAAACATTTTTTGTGTTTTTAGGGTCATCTTGTGGGTGGTTTGGCCACGTGATGCTATCCGCATCGATCAAATCAAAAAGTTAAAAAAATAAAACATTGGTTTGACTAAGGGATTTGTTGGTTAAAAGAAAACTCTGCCCCCAACAAATTACTCTTTCAGATTTTTGGTGACCATAAAAGGATGAAAAAGTAGAGAGTTAAAAAAGAAGAAGATATTTTTGGGGGAGAGAGAAGAAGAAAAAAAGAAAAAAGAATGAGACTTTTGAGAAACTTTAGGAAGAGAAACCCTAGGAGAGTAGAGAGACCTTCCTTGAGAAAACCCTAACCCTCAGCTTAACCCAAAAAAACCTAGAACTAGGGCACAACAACCCTAGATCTAAACCATTTCTAGGGCACAACCACCCTACTACTATGAGAGACTTGCTGATCGACATCTGGACCACAAGGGCAAAAGGAACCGATTCTGATACGGGCGAAAGGCTCGGGAAGCCTGGGCCATCCCGCCCGGTTTGGTATTTTCTTCTCCTTCATTTCCTATTTTATTTTATTGTATATATTTTATTTTGATCTCGCTTTTATTCATTCTGATTGAAAATTGTGTTTTGAAATGCTTCGGATCACGCAGGCTCTGCCACAGATCCGATCTCAGATCTGAATTTGATTGTTCCCCCTTTCTCTACCATTACTTATTTTCATTTTTTTTTATTAGTTTAAAGTGTCAGATCTGAGAGATCTACATCGTTAGATCACTTGATTCTACGCTATGAATAATTTGGCGCCCACCGTGGGGCGGATCGAGCATGATCTGAGCATCAAAATTTAGAAAATCTCAGAATCTTTTGAAACATTCTATACATGTTCTAGGTACCATTTTGTGTTTGTTACTGAAGTTTCAGGTCAAAATAAAATATTTCAAAATAAAAACAAATAAATTTCTGGTAGATCTGTTGTTGCTTTATTTTCATTTATTTTCATCAAAAACCATTTTATTTTCTGTTTCTCCAAGTTTAAAGTAAGGGTATTTTATTAATATATGCAAGGAAAAAATAAAAACAAAATAATTTGTTTTGGGCGACACAAGGCGTGTCGCCCAGGCGACACGGGGCGTGCTGCCAAGGCGACACAGGTCGTGCCTCCCAGGTCCAGGGGGACACGCTTTCTGGTTCCCCCAGTCGCCCAATTCATATTTTTTTGAAACTTTTCATATATATTTATGGGACTTTCTTGTGATATTTCAAAAAATTTCAAACCAAAATAAAATTTTTAAAAATACAAAAAAAATATTTTTCTTTTTACAACTCTGTTCTATCTATTGTTCCTCTGTTTCACTTTGTTTTTATTTTATTTCATCAAAAAAAATGATTTTCTACTTCTAAAGTTTCAGTAGCATTATTTCATCAGCATAAACAAGATAAAAATAAAAATAAAAATGTATTTTTTTTTTCCGGCGACAGGACTCGTGCCGCCTAATCTACAGGTGCGACACAACCCGTGCCGCCCGAGTGACATGGTCCATGCCGCCCTTTCATAGACGTCCCAGAAAAATTTTGGGACCCCACAAATCTGTTTCAAGGCCTTTTTTGTGCTTGTTCACCAATTTTTGCCTTAAAATAAATTTTTTAAAAATACTAAAAAAATGTTTTACTTCAGGTAGGTCTGCTCTATTCTTGACTTTCTGATTTCATTCTAGTTAGTTAATTTTGATTGAATTACTGTTTTCCATGCTTTCATCATACTTAGTTTAATTATTTATCATCAAATTTAAAAGAATATATATATATATATATAGATATATATATATATACCTATATATATATAAAGATGAATATACATCGAGGGCTGCTTGGACGCTCCTGAATCGTGTCCCGTTCGAGTCACTCTAGAACCGGGCTGTGCTCGACTTAGCATGGACTGTTCCTGGTCTCATTTTTTTTTACTTTACCTTCTTAGGGGTTGTTTAGCCCTCCATCCATACTGTGCTTCAAGCGAGTTTCACCTCGAAGACGCATCGCGGAGCACAATTAGTGCCAAGCGCTCACTTATTGCCTTGCTTGTTTTGCGTTCATTGTGTGCTTGACTTTATTTTTCATTTGCGTGTGTCTTTACACACTCTAGCACACACCCATCAAGAATCCTAGAAAACCAGAAAACAAATTTTTCAAAAACCCCCAAAATCCACATTAACGACATGAGGGGAACCTAGCATTGAAAGCCGAGGCAGTTGGGATTCGTGTAACTTTAACTGTGAACTCCCCTCCAGAATCCTTTGCCTCAAAGAAACCCCGCGTATAATAGGACCTGGCCAAATCCTATAACAAGTGGCCAAGACCTATGCGGGGACCTATATCAGCCTAGCCACATTTCAGTAGTTAGGAACCCACTCTCAAGGCCAGCCTACCTATGGCTTTACTAGGTCGAACGTTTTTGTGTGCTTTCTTGCTTATTTGTGATTGGTTAATCTTAGATGTCAGCTCGGACCCACCTTTGGTCAAAGCTGAACTCTGGGTCCAAGTTCAAGCTTTTACCTAGCCTAGCCCAGGTTCGAACCAGGTTCACACCCAGGTTCGAACCTAGGTCCCCTCTTGGTCTGAGCCGAAGGCTCGTTTCTAGCTCATCTTTGATCCAGTCCTGGTCCACATCTAGTTTGACCATTAAAACTCTCTGGGTCCAAGTCGAGGCTTTTACTCTGTTTAGCCTAGGTCCGAACAAGGATCACACTCAGGTCTGAACCTAAGCCCCCTCTTGGTCTAAGCCGAAGGCTTGTTCTTAGTTCAATATTGATCCAGTCCAAGTCCACACCCAGTCTGACCTTTAAAACCTCTAGGTCCAAGCTCAGTCCAGGTTTGAACCAAGGTCACACCTAGGTCCGAACCTAGACCAACGCTTGGTCCAAGCAGAGACTCGTGCACCTCCTAATCTAGATCTTAGCCTAGGTTTTAGCACAGGTCTTAGCTTAGAGTTGCCTCTAGAGCTAGACTAGGCTTACCGTAGTTCAGGGTCCGAACCAGATCCTAATGAGTCTCGCAAGTCTACGTTCCAGTCTAATCTTTGCCTAGGTCTTAGTCAGGGTTTTACCCCTAGAGTTAGGATACGTCCGCCTTAAATTGTCGAGTTTAGATTTTACCTAAGCCTAGAATATAGAACGACGCTAAGAGAAATCACCATGTTAGTCACTCAAGACGTTTATGATGGCCGCTCCACGGCTGACTCAATGCCCAACCTTCCCAAACCTCGGGACCACTATGTCGCAATCCCTTGGGATTATGGCCAGAACTCAGGCCAATCCATTATCCATCATCCAAGTCTTCAAATGGTGGTAGAGTCCCAGGGATCTACTCCTAACCCTGAGCTCTGTATGGTCCAAAACGTTGGCTCCACCAGAAAAACATTGAACAGTCAGGGGGTCCGACCGGGCATTGTCCTACAGGGAACCTTAAGTACCGTATGACCTTTGGTAACCAAAATAGGAGCCGTGCGAGGGAAGAAGTTCATGCTGCATCTAACGCCAATTCCCACAACTCAAACCAAGATAACCTCGAGATGCAACGGTCACAGAACCAAGATCCATCTAGGTCTAGGAGATCCAATCCAACCTCGAGCCACCATAGTACAGCCCACAATGTCTTGAACACTGCACAGCGCCGAGGCGTCAATCTAGACCAACCCTTAGGCGAGATAGGCATCCAGGCTGCCCTCAAAATTCTAGTTGACTTAGGGTACACAGCTCATGCCCCAGTTCATGGGTCGGTCCAAAACCAACCTAATAGCATAGGTCAACCCATAGGACAACCGAGTCAACCGATTCTTCAATCGGTCCCTCCAGTGTATCCGGTCTAACCAACCGTGCAGTTTTCACAACTGGTGGCGATGCCTATGGGTCAATACGACCCTCAAGGGAAAATGTATCAATCCGCCCCGTAATCGCGACTCATCCATCACATGCCCAAGCAGGCCAACATCTACCCCAAGTCTCGACTCATCAGTCTATGCTGGGGAACCCATCGACTAGTGGGCTGGCTTACTCTCATGTCAAATACTCAACAAGAAGGCACCTTAAAAGTGTTACAAGATGCTTGTAAGGATGGGTATGCATGAAATCGTAACCCCAAAGGCCTACGTTCATGAGACCCTTGGAGGCATGGAAGAACTTCTCCCTGGGTTTGTCATCCCAGAGTTTAAAAACAAATTCAATGGAAAGAATGACCCTGATATTCACGTCAACGCATACCTCCTCTCCGTCCGAGCCTTAGGAGATAGGTCTAACTAGTAGAAGGCCCTGTTTTCACAAACTTTGACTGGTGAGGCTTTAAACTGGCATCGGAGAATAATGACTACTCAACCACACATAAATTCTGATGAAATGTTCAACCAGTTCGTCACTCATTACCGTGGGTCGACACCAAGAATCTTTCCTTAGGCGAGCTCAGTGCAACCAAAAAAAATCCAAGAGAATCCTTTGAGGATTTTAACGGTTGATTCCGTGAGGCGGTGATGCGGTTCATTGAAATGTCCACTCACGAACCTAGTTAAAACTTCCATAGCCTTAGAAAATGCAGCTCCTGAAGACAGGACCTTCTTTAGCCAAGGACTTATCCCCCACTCTTTCAACTCCATGATCAAGTGGGTGGTGCGACATGAAAGGGTGAGAAGGACACCCCTCAGTACTAGGCCAGATAACAAGCCCATCATGACTCCCCTGAATAAAAATAAGAACAGCGGAAAGGGGAAAGCTTCTGGTCAGGTTAACAAAATTGTCGTCAACGGACCGAATCAAGGTTCAACCACCAAGCACAATAATAGGAATAAATGTCGAAGGGGTTAGCCTAGAGCTAATGCTCAAAATAACAATCGATGGCAAGAGGACAACTTCACTCCTCTCAAGGACATGTTAGAAAAAGTGCTGGAGTTACTCTTGAAGAAAAACATGGTTCAACTCCTGCCACCATCTGAACCACCATTTGAGGTTAAGGATAAGAATAGATGGTGCAAGTGGCATAGAAACCATGGCCATGATACCCAAAACTATTTCTAATTGAAGCAGGTGATTCAAGGGTTGATTAATAGGGACGACATCACTGTCGGACTTAGAAATCAACCTATTGAAAAACCTAATCAAAAGATGGATCTCTTCACAAACCCTCTCCCCAAAAATACGGCCACAACGACCGAAGAAACGGGAGCTCTAAGTAACTTAATGGAGGATGTTATCATTCACATGATTGAAAACGGAGACGAAGAAGATGATCCCAGCCAATTCATATTTGCTTGTGATCATCATCTCCAAGAAGTTGAAGAAGATCTTTTGAGTCTTCTTAGAGGAAATTCTTCATCCCCGAACTCTGATGATCCTCCTAACTGGGACCAGTATGATGGAGACGATGCCCTCGAGATTGACATGGTCAATGTTGATGGAAAGGGATCATCTTCCAAACAAGGGGCCAACACCTTGAGGTCTCCCATTACTCTTGCTAAGGCTGACCCTATCGAGCTCCAGGCTGGCAAAGTTGATTCCTTAACTTGAAGAAGAGTGTTTAAACCCATCTAATTGATGGGAGACACTTTTGATGAAAGAATGGGAGCCATTTCAACAGCCAACCCACCAACAGGGGTTGCAGATCATGAACCTAGTAATAGAACTTAAGGATCCACAACCACTTATGATCTACCGACTCATCTCGTGAAGATCCAGGCTCAAATCTCCATCTTGGAGGTTTTTGCGAATTTGCTGGTACATAGAGGTCAAATTGAAAAAATTCTTGGTAAGACCCACATCCCGATCAATACACAGTCGGATGAGTTGTGCGGTATGATCAACCAACTAATGGTACCAACTACAATCATATTCACGGATGATGACATCCCTGCTAATGTTGATTGCTTTCACGTCCAACCTTTGCACATCACTGTTTTCATGCAAGCATATGAGATAAGGAGAGTGCTGGTTGATAATGGGGCATCCCTGAATATTTGCCCTATGAAAATGGTGAAGCAGATAGGAAAAAGCTCGGATGACTTTGAGCCATGCCAACTAACTATCGCCGCATACGATGGGAACAGGAAAGCTAAAGGCATATTGCCTCTCACACTCAAGACCGGTCCCACTATCCAGGTGATAATGTTTTATGTCTTAGACATAAAACGTTCCTTCAACATGCTGCTAGGCAAACCATGGTTACATGAGAACCTCGTGGTCACCTCAACACTCCATCAATGCCCTCAACTTTTCGATTAAAAATAGCGTTGCAAAGGTATGCGTTGAACCCCCTTCCTTTTCCAATTCTAGCATACATAGTGGAAAACTGGCCGTAAGAGTCGAGCTCGGAGAAATCCCGCTCGCTTCCTTCGAGCAAGCTGATTGTGCTATATGATGCCTAGAGGTTGGCGACCCCAGTCCTCAAATTTTGTAAATTTCAGCATTGATGGAGGAGATCATCCATTGCCAACATCAGTTTGGATTCGGGTCCCTCGAAGCTTGGCACATGCTCCTCTCCCAAGGCTTCCAATCAGGCCAAGCCTTAGGAAGTCAAGAGAAAGGCATAAAGGAAGGGATTTTTGCATCATCTGAAGCCAAAACTAGAAAATGGGATCGAAGAGGACTCGTGTGTTCTCTCACTTTATTTCAAAGCGGGATGAAGCCTTCAAGATATCCAGGCTTTGTATACAGAGGCATTCAAAGCCTCGATCCTCTCGATGCTCGTCCTTCAAAACGGCCAAAGGTGATCCTTGATTCCCCAACAGGGAATAACTCTTCTTCCACATCTCAGCACACACAAGAATTGGGAATTGAAGACCTTTTCGCGGACCTGGATATGAACGTGTGCAGTGCACAGTTGGCTAACACAGCCAAGGGTGCTCATCCACCAACACCAACCCAGGGACAAAATTGGTCGATCATTCCTTTATCTCGAGAATCTTTGGAAGCATACCAGGAGCACCTTCACATCCCGGTGCCAAAAAACAGATAGGCACGTGGTGGCCATCTAACCACCCTACGCGTCCGGTCCCCAACATTTCTCTTGTGAGTCCCATAAGGGACACCTCTTATGACATTTCAAAAACCGGTGAAAATTCAAAACATGATAAAGTTGATAGTAATGAAAAAGAATTTTCAAAAACAATGCTTACTCAAGATAGCCCAATAACGGTGCATAATACCCAAGACGATGAATTAGACGACCAAGAGATCAAGAGAGTCATGAGTTTGAAGAAATCTCTCAACCTGAGGAACTTACTTCCCATGTGGAGCAATTGAGAAGCGGTTCGATAGTGACCCAATGGCTTTCATCGAAGAGATGATTGACGTAAATCTAAGAACTAAGAAGGACCAAAGTTAACCAAGATTGGCACCTCCTTATCTTTTGAGAAGCAGGAAAATGTGATTTCCTTTCTCAAGGAATATCACGATGTCTTCGCCTGGTCATACGGTGATATGTCAGGGCTAGATCCCACATTGGTGCAACCTAATATTCAACGAAGGGGCGAAGCTTGTAAGGCAGAAACTTCGACGTCAAAAGACCCACCTGGAGCTCAAAATCAAAGAAGAAATAGACAAACTGCTCAAGGCACGGTTCATCACCCCCGTTGATTACTCGGAATGGTTGGCTAATTTAGTGTTCATACCCAAGAAAGACGAGAGGATCCGAGTGTATGTCGATTACAGAGACCTCAATAATGCATATATCAAAGACAATTTTTCATTACCAAACATATACGACAATATTGCGGGTCACGAGATGTTGTCATTCATGGATGGCTTCTTGGGTTACAATCAAATCCTCATGGTAGAAGAAGACCAAACCAAGATGTCATTCATGACGTAATGGGGAACCTACGGTTACAAAGTCATACCCTTCGGCCTCAAAAATGTAGGAGCAACTTATCAACGGGCAATGACTAGCATCTTCCACGATTTAATGCATACCATTATGGAAGGCTATGTCCACGATATTCTGGTCAAGTCGAAGACCAGGTCTGATCATCTCACCAACCTGAGAACCATTTTTGAAAGACTTCGGAAACATCAACTCAAACTCAATACACAAAAATGTGTCTTTGGAATTGAATCCAGCAAATTACTAGGCTTTATAGCGAGCCAAAGAGGAATTGAGGTGGACCCGTCCAAAATATGAGTCATCACTGAAATGCCTCCTCCCTAAAACATTAGAGAAATTTGTGGGCTTCAAGGTCGCATACAAGCCATAAGGCGCTTCATTTCACAGCTGGCGGATAAGTGTGCACTATTAATAGTCTTCCTTAAGAAGGACACCCCCTTCATATGGCATAATGAATGCCAAGAAGCGTTCGATCAGATCAAGAAGTGCCTCACAAAACCTCCCATCCTTATTTTCCCTAGTCCAGATAAACCCCTGTTCCTATACATGTCAGTGAAAGACAAGACCATTGGGGCAATATTAGGACAATATAACGACCATGAAAAAGGAAAAACGATATACTATATTAGTAAAATCATGGTCGACTATGAGACAAGATACACAGATGTGGAGAAACATTGCTTAACACTTGTGTGGGCCATGTAGAAACAAAGACATTATGTCTTATCTCATTCTGTGAAGATCATATAAAAAATTGACCCACTCAAGTACCTATTGGAGAGGCCAATCCTCAACTGATGTTTGACGAAGTGGAGAATGTTATTGAGTGAGTTCGAGATCGAGTATGTCACTAAAAAATCGGTCAAAGGACAAGCCATTGGTGACCACTTAGCTGAACACGCACTGCCAAACAATAATCCTGTTAACATGGATCTCCCTGGTGAGAATCTCTTCACAATTGTGGACTCGATTTGGGAGCTATACTTCGAAGGTGCAAAGATCAAATACGGGTCAGCTATAGGAGTCATACTATGCTCACCCGAGAAGATTTTAATGCCAACAACCATGAGGTTGAATTTCCCATGTACCAATAACATTGCCGAATATGAAGCCTTGATAGCT